>SRLM01000149.1:154220-217842 GCA_015708895.1 Populus ilicifolia | reverse complement strand
GGATAATATAGTGTTTTTTTAATGTGAAATAATTTTTTTTTAAGTTTTATTATTTATAACTTGTATAATTTATATTTTGATGAATTATTTTTAAAATTTTTATATAAAATATTAAAATTTCAAATTTTTTTAAATTAACCTAGCTTAATATATATATATATATATCCTGAGAATTAGTTCGTTAACGGTATCCATCTCCGGATTGGATCGGTTTTGATATCTATAATATCACTTTATTTTTCATATCATTACTAAATATAACTTCGCTTTCATTCTCCGTATTGTTCCTTCTTCTCACAATTCTATCTTGAAATAGAATCTAAACTTAGACTTCTCTCAACTCTTAAAAATGTTCCACGTGAATCCAAGTGACATCCACCTTCGAATCGTATTAGGCTTCACTCAGAATCTCCATTTTTTTCCACATTGATATATTATTATTATTATAATTATCATTATCAAGTATGATTTGAAATTTGTTTCTCAATTAAACTTAGATCAAGGTGGAAATAAGGGCAACTCACCTATTGAAATCATATCCCTGAGCAACAATAAAACGTCGGCATAATTTAATTTTAGATCCCAAAATTATTTTTATATAAAATATATTTTTTATACAAAAATCAAAAAAAATTCAAAAATATCTTGATGAGAAGAGGAGATAAGCCATGAATCTCCTTCCTTTTCTTATTATTAGAGCATCTTTTAGTTTTGACTGTAAGAAAAGAAGAATATAAGAGAAGCAAAAAGGGAATGTCTGTTTTATGTTGTTTTAAAATGTTGTCTGCAATTTCAAAAACAAAAGTGTGATGAAGGCTCAGAGGATGTTTATTTACATTTACGTGGTTGTTTCTGATTTTAAAGTAAATTATATATATATATATATGTATGTATAAGCTATATGGTAAAGTATAAATCATGGTTTACTGTTTGTGAAACTCGGTATATTTTGTGTTTAAAATGTAGATCAATGGAAAGCAGCTTCTAGCTGCTTCTCTTTTTATATACCATCTCTGCAGAATGAATGAATTAACACTGCACATAAAAGTAAATATTAAAAAAATCTAATTTTTTTAATTGTGATTTATTTAAAAAATTAATATTTAATATTATTAAATGATATTATATAAAATAAAAGGAGATCATATGATGACATAACATTTATAAAATTTGATCATAATCCTAATTTTGTTCCTAATGATATTTTATCTAATTTTATTGCACGCTTAAAAATCTATAAAAATTATAATCCTTGTTAGATAAATTCTGTACGTGATGAAATTATAGTAGTTTAATGAAATAATAAAAAATATTTTATATAAAGTATTATTTATTTGATGATATAATAGTATTAGTTGAATCTACAATATTTAAATTAAAAACCATCAATATATATATATATATTATTTTATAGTCTTAATTTAAAAATCATTATTAACCAAACAATTTAAATTATTTTTTGTTCAACTTTAATTTCAACCATAATTTTAATCAAATATATATAAATATCAAATTAACCTCATTTAAAAATACTTTTTATCAAATTATAATTACAAAAACTATCAGAATACCATCCACACTTTAATCTCTTGAAGGCATAAAAAGACTGGGATTTTTAATCAACTTCATCTCTCTCCGTTTATCACTTGGAAGGTAATATTTGCTTTAGTTTTGTTGTTTAAGGCTTAGGTTCTCCAGAGCCTTTATCATGTTTTTTTTCTTTCTCAAATACACTTTAAATTAATTTTGAATTTGGAAGGATTATTTTGCAATTAATTCTTGGTTTTCCGTATCATTTTTTTCATCCTTTTATATTTAATATTTGGAATTATGATCTACACACAAAATATTTTCCCCGTATTAAATAAATTAGTTTTTTTCCATACAAACAACACAATTTTCCCTTAAAAGAAATGCACTTAGATATTTTTGTTGCATATGTCTAAGTTTCTCAAAAATAAATCATATTGGTATAATTTAATCATAATAAAAAAATCACAAAAATAGTTTTTATTTTGAATGCATATTAGATTTAATAACTAATTTATTAAAGTCATGAGAACTTAATTACTATTTAAAAAATAAAAAACTTATTTTGTTTCTTTTAATGTACAGAATTATAATCTAGAATGATAACCTTATACAGAATTATAATCTTATATATAAGATATATTCTAGAATGATTAGACTTGACCCCTAAAATTATGGTACACTCTAGTAGGGTGGACTAACTTTAATAATTAAGCAGGCTAATGGCTATAAAACACAATATTATCATAGTTTAATAAAAAAAATAAAATTTATTTTAAGTAAAATATATTAAGGGTGATATGTCTTTTCTATATGCAATCAATTCTCTTATCTAGACTCGAGACTAGTTAAGGTTTCTAAATATCAAAATACTCGATGATGACTTTTTTTTTATTGAGAAAGATAAAATATTCTTTATTCTTTTCACCCATTACCAAAAAAATCCCAAACTAAAAAAATAATCATTGCAGTGTCGCATACATGCGATATGTGCGATATGTCATGTATTTATAAAAGGAGGTATTTTAAATTTTATTACTTTTCATTCTCATCCTATCAACAGAATATGTACCATTGAATCAAATTGATGCATCAATGTTAGTTGGATGGTGAAATTTATATCATTTTAAATTAAGATTAGGTACTGATTTGTAATTTACCATCATAAGTAAAAAATTGGATACAATCCTTATTTTCCTTATATATTAAAGAAAAGCTAAAAAGTGTGAGATTTTCATTAATATATATGCCTTTATTTATTGTGAATTTTAATAATAAATAGATGATTTTTCCCTTAAAAAAATCTTATTTAAGTGCATTTTTAGGAGTAAAATAGTCTTTTTATTTTCCTCATTTGTCATTTGTGAATAGTTAGGGGTGTCTTGGTCTTTTTATCAATCTTTTGCATAATTAAATGATTTTTTGGCCCGTAAATAATTAGTTAAATATTGTTTTATGATTTTTTTTGGCATTTCATATTTTTATCTACAATGTAATAATTCTATTATCCTTGAATATAAAATTTGTAAAGCTTAACTTCATAGATTAATTCATAACTGCAAAGAGTTTTTTCTTTTTAATGTAATAATGCTTGAGTTTTGAGGGTAGGATGATGTTTTAAAAAAAACATTAAAATTGATTGACGTGTGTCAACTACTCCACTACCTTTCAAACATTGTATGTTATTACATATGGTGGTAAAAAAATAATAATTTTACCGCATCATTAAATTCATCTCAGCTTTTTTTTTTCTTTATTTATAATGTGTACTCGCGGAATCTCTTATAAGTCTTTGACATTCTTTTTTTTTTATTTTTCTCTTTCCTCTTAGAAAATCATGCTTTGCGCTCCACATTTTCATAGTAGCCCTTCAAGTTCATTTTCTTTTGATTTTGTTCTTAATTTTTTTTATATGTACTTTTTTTTAATTCATTTCACAATTTTGCTTTTCAATTGCATCCTCCTTTAATTTCCTTGTTTACTATATTTGGTCCTGATTTTTTTAATTTTATTTTTTTATTTTGTTGATCTATTTGTTGTTGGTATTTCAAAATCAATCCTTTTAGTTTTGATTTTAGTCATTTTCTCTTTTTTTATAGTTTTATTTGTTTTCAATTTAATCATTCAATTTTAATTTGTGTATATATAATATTTTTTGATTTGGTCCTTCTGGTTTTGATTTCTTTCTTTTTCCTTGACTCTTTTACAAAAAAATTATAATTTTCAATTTTATCCTTCAAATTAAGTTTATAATTTTTTTCAATAATAATAATATTAATTTCGTTTCGGTCCTTCTTCTTTTGTTTTCTTATTTGTTTCCTTCGTCCTAAGGTTTTTTTATCATTTTTAATTTATCCTTCAAATCAAGTTTATGATTTTTGTTATTTCAAAATAATAATGGTTATAATAATAATGATGATGATGATGATGATGATGATAGTAATAATATTACTAATAATACTATTAATAATGATAATAATATTAATAATAGTGGTAATAATAATAGTTTAAGTAGTGACAGTAACAATAATAATAGTTGTAGGCATAATACTAGGAGTAGTAACAACAACAACAATAGCTATAATAATAATAATAATAATAATAATAATAATAATTTGTTGTTATAGTAGTAGTAGTGATAATGATAACTATAATGATTATAATAATAATAGCAATGATAATAATAAAAATAATAATATTAATATTGATAATAATAATATTGATAATTCTCATTTTAATGTTAGATTTATTGGTAGTTGAATTTCACTATTTTTTTATATGTGGTATTCTCATTCTAATAACCTAAATTATAAATTTGGAAAGTTTATATAACCTAATATTTTTTTTCTTAATTTTATCCTTTATTAATAGTTTTTTAAAATAAAAATTGATCATCTAAATTTCCTTTAAATTTATTAAATAAACCAATCCCCCTCTTATATATTTTTAGTAAAAATCTGTGCTAGGTAAATATCCAATTCAAGAAATTTCAAGATTTATTTTCTTTCGTGAGTTTAATAATATTGCAAAAAGATCCCCGCGGCATTAGTGTTTTATTTTTATTTATTTTTACGTTTTTTTTTAAATAGTTAAACAGCATATAAATCACCGATGAAAAAACACGAGTACATTAATGACACTCTCCTCTAAAAAAAAGTATGGACCAAATCCAGCACAAATTCGTACAAGTCCAAGGATTAAAGCTCCACGTAGCAGAGATCGGAGCAGGTAAGAAACCAACACACTCATCCCAACAACTTTCATGAAGCTATCACTGATATTTTGATCACTAGCCTTTCATTTTGATCTTCAGGTCCCAAAGTGGTGGTGTTTCTCCACGGATTCCCTGAGATATGGTACTCATGGCGCCATCAGATGATTTGTCTTGCCAACGAAGGATTCCGGGCCATCGCACCCGACTACAGAGGATACGGGCTATCCGACCCGCCACCTGTGCCGGAAAAGACCATGTTTGGTGACCTTATCAGCGACCTTCTCGCAGTCCTGGATTTCCTCGAAATTACCAAGGTACTGCTGCTTTTACGGTTTTACCCTCGACCCCCAACCCATCGTAGAAACTTTTGCAGTACAATAACCTGCAGTAACGTCAATTGCTTTTCCCCAGAGTACTTTTGTGACCTTAATAACCCCAAGAAACCTACGGGTAGTTTGGGTATCTTGCGAAACAACTAAAGGAGTTTCCAGAAACTTAATGGTCATCGTAGACAATCAAGAGACTAAATTATGGTTTCTGAAACAAAAGGACCGAGTTATTATATCGCTTAAACCACAGGGACTAAATTATTATTTTGACGCCAACGAAGTTTGTGTATCCCTCATCCCCTGCAAGGTCTGGGTTCAGACATCTTTTTTGTAAAAAAAATATTGCATGCAGACCAGGTCTACGCTGCTAACCGCATTTCAAATTGCGGTTGGTCGCTCAAAAAGCATCAAAGTGATCCTTTTTTGCGAGGCCACCTGTAACTTGAGGCTTGGGTGGTCTCATAGACAAACGGGCTGTTTGTCCCGACCGGTCTGATGATACCTTAATGTTAAAGAAACGAAATTCCACATCAAGAATATTTTTGTAACCGAAATTTTCCAAGAGGAAAGTGATGGTATGGAAAATATAGCTAGAAAGAAATCACTACAGTACGGGAGAAGTGACGAAAAGAAGAGACTTTTGAAATGTTGACTTCTGATGGGTTACTGAGAAATTCAACCAAAAGAAGAAATCTCAGAGACTGTGATCCGTCTTATCATTTGTGGGGTGTTATTGGTTTGATTTTCTCTCTGTTCTGTTGCTTGAATGATCATAGGTTGTTCTTGTTGCAAAAGATTTTGGAGCCAAGCCAGCTTACTTGTTTGCACTTCTGCATCCAGAGAGGGTCCTAGGGGTTGTGACACTGGGAGTGCCATTCATACCACCAGGTCCAGGTCCAAGTCAATACCAGAAATACCTCCCCGAAGGCTTTTATATATCTAGATGGAAGGTCGTTTTCCATTTTATATTCCTTGCTCTAAACATTCGACATGGCATATCTTTTCTCTCTCCTCTTTTTATTTTTTATTTTTTTTGTGTATCTGATAGTTTGTTAGAATGTATAGAAATTCTAAATGACCATCGAATACTAATTATGCATGCATGGACTAGGACATTTACATGAACGGTTTAGAATTTAACAATCTACATGCTCGAGACTGTCTATTTGCTGAAGTCTAAAAATCATTTATCTGATTCCTTATTTTTTTTTTTTGAGTTGTGTGTAGAAACCTGGAAGAGCAGAAGCTGATTTTGGTCGACTTGATGCAAAAACGGTTGTCAGGAACATCTACATTTTGTTCTCTAGAAGTGAAATACCAATAGCTGCTGAAAACCAGGAGATTATGGATTTGGTGGACCTATCCACTCCTCTTCCCCCTTGGTTCACAGAGGAAGATCTTGCGACATATGGAGCCTTGTACGAGAAGTCTGGATTCCAAACGGCATTACAAGTTCCATATCGGTAAGTGGCGTGTCTTTTAAAATAGTGCTAGTCTATGCTACTTTGTCTGACTTGTTTAATGTTAGCATATTATAAGATTGGTTTGGTTGTATACTTTGTAGGTCCCTTGATGAAGATATCAACATAACAGAACCAGTAGTTGAAGTTCCGGCACTTCTGATCATGGGCGACAAAGATTATGTCTTCAAATTTCCTGGGATGGAAGCTTACATAAGGAGTGGGAAGGTCAAAGAGTTTGTCCCTGCTTTGGACATCATATATTTGCCTGAAGGAAGCCATTTTGTTCAGGAGCAATCACCTGACGAGGTGAATCAGCTCATACTTACTTTCCTTAATGCCAGAATCTGGTCGTGAGGATTTGTTGAGAAGTATGTCTTGATATCAATTGGCCTTAATGCTGCAACCTCGGAACACTGGAATCTAATTCTGATGCTGAGTTCTTTGATTGTTGAGTATGCAGAGAACTGTTAATGCAGGACCACTGCTCTCTGCCTCTGTATCTGTGGTCGGAACTGTTTGTATGTGAGTTTGAAGAAAAGACATGCATCATATAATTCGAGTCTTAAATGGATTTTACTTTTTTCAATAATCATAATTTTGTACGCACGCTGAAATATCTTGCCTCACCTTAATGTTAAGCTCCATGTGAATTCTTGGAAAAAAAACTTCGTGGAGGTTGAATGGATAATGAAAGTCATAGAAGGAGAACACTGCATCACATGGTTTCCCAAGAATTACAGCATCATATGGTGTAAAGCTGAAGAATAGCATAGAAATCCGTTAATCCTAAAAAATTCTCTGAAATTGGTAAGTTACGTGGATAAAAACTGAATAGTATCAGTGCCAGCTCGAGCTCAGAATGCCACATCCATCGATTAACTTACCAGTTACCAACACGTAGAGACACGCGGCAACTTAAAAAAGGGCATTAGATAGTTAAACCAAGAGAAGAACTATTATTATAAGAAAATCTAAATGGATTTGGAGGATTCAAAGTGCATTCTGCACTATTGATCCCCAAACAAAATCAAAACATTGAATTTTTTTCTTCTAATTTTATACATTAATATTATTTTAAATATATATATATATATATTTTAATTTCTCCATTCAATAACAAATTATTTTATAGTTGAACTTCATAGTTTCATTCATTTAATTGGCTTTCGGTAACAATTTTTTTCATTTACCTTTTATTTACATGAATAAAGAAACAGGGTTATTAAACATTATTGGGTATTATCAAGTCAAATATTTTAATTAGATATGTATATAAACATTTTAATTTATGATTAAGATTTTTTTATATCAAAAAGTTTAAGAAGCTAGAATATTTATTTTTCTTTATTAAAACAATTATATCAACTAAGTACATAAGATAAGATTGAGAATTGAGAAGTTTTTTTGTTAGCAGACAGTAGCTTCAGTAGATGGTAAATATAAACTGAACTATTGATCCCTGGATCAATTCCCACCTTCATGAACTTTTTTTAGTACAGAAAGCTTCATTTCAGTCATATCTCTCTAACAACTGATCCCTGGATCAATTCCCACATTCAAGAACCTTTTCTTTTAGTACAGAAAGCTTCGTATCATTCATATCTCTGTATGTGTGTATGAGAGATACAACACAAATATGTTGACATAAGAAGTGGAGCTTCATATCGAACTTCAGATCAGTTTTCTGTATTAAAATCTCATAAGGTAGATCTGTGATATAACGGCCCAGCTCATCATGTACAACTTAATCGATGTTAAAGATCCCAGCATATGCTCTTACTTCAAGAATATTTTTTTTAAATGTAACAAAAATTTATCCGAGTTTTATTTGTATTTAAGATATTTTAATTTATCAACTATCATCAATTCACTCAATCAACTTATCATCACAATGTTCTATAATTTCAAACCTTATTTCAATCGTTATAATGTTTAATATAAACATGGCCCAAGTTATCCTCGTAATTTACTTCCCGATAATCTTATTATGGATGCCATTAGCCATAGCAAACCTTATAATTTATTTTTCAACAATCCTATTATGGATGCTATTAGCCATATCTAATTTTGTAAATACGCTAGATTTTATTTACATTGAACAAAATATTTATTGCAATTGTATTCACCAAAAGACTTTCAAATTGTACAAATGCAAATAGAAAGGAAAATCATGAGAAAAATCACGCATTTGCTTCACTGATCTCCTAACCTCCCTTAACAAAAGATCCAATCCTTGTTGCTTCTCCTGAATCACAAAGAAGTTTTTAGTTAAGATTCCTTCGAACTGATATTATAAAAAATTTATATTTATTCATTACTTATATGTTACTTTTTATGCATATTTGTTTCCCCATAACAACATATATATATATATATTATGAATATTTTTAGAGTTAGTATCTCAATGAGCAAGTGTTCGTATGACTCAATTATTTTATATTTTTACATATAATATTCACATGAAAGTTGAATTGTTACTGTCTAACTTTGAATTATTACTGTCCAATTGTTACTGTCTAGTAATTGAACTGTTATTGTTTAACAACTGTTACTGTCTAGTAATTGAACTATTATTGTTTAACTGTTAGTGTCTAAACATTGAATTGTTACTGTCTCAACACTCCTTATATTTTTAACTGTATCTAGAGTTCTAGAATTCTATTTCAAGTGAGATTGTTTTCCTTGAAAAGTTAAGACACGAGGCTTCAAGTTCTCTGATGAAGGAGAACCCAGTTTTGCCTCCAAGATAATCAAAATTGCTTATCAACTAATCAATCTTATTACCTTACAGAATCAATCACGACTTAGTATTGGTTGTGACTCATAACCGGAGTTCTACAGCTCCAAATTGAGCAAGACTAGTTTTTTTAGTTAGCTAACATTTAAAACTATAATTTTTATGAAAGAAACTAATCCTAATTTCCTCATCCTTCTACCTGAAATATCATCAAAAGTCAAAAGACCAATATGTCTAGATTCGTCATCCCCTTCCTTGCACAATATTTTCACAAACTATATTTTTTGGGTAAATTATTTGGGTTTCATGCCTCCCATCACATACTACACATGAATTAACTTAATTTTAACAACATTTTTTTTCCATTTCATGTCTAAGAACCCTAACCTATAATTTAATATCAAGGTATTAATTCATTATCAAGGCTTTGTTTATTTCAGGAAAGTTGTTTCCTTTTGAAAAGTAAATTTTAGAGAAAGTAAATTCTAGAAAAATGAATTATTTTTTTATGTTTGATAGTGTTATGAAAAATAAACTAGAAAATACTTTTCAATGTTTGGTTATGTTATAGAAAATAAACTGGAAAATAACTTATTAATGTTTTATTTTTCTTAAGTTTATTAAAATAATAAGAAATAAATTTTACAAATTAAAAAGTTGAATGAGAATGAAATTGAAAAACAAATTCATAAATTATCTCAAATAAAATAAATAATAATCAAAATAATAGAGATCAAATCTATAAAAAATAAAAGATGAAGAAATTAAAATAATAATAATTAACATTTCATAAATTATTTCAAATAAAATAAGTAACAATAAAAAAAATAAGGATCAAATTTGATAGATAAAAATTTTTAATAAAAAAATAATAAGAAAAAAAGCAAATAACAATTATAAAAATGAGGATCAAAGTTAATATAAAAATTAAATTTTAAAAAATTAAATTAAAAAATAAATATTTAAAATAATATATATATATATATATTGCAATAAAAAATTTGAGGACTAAATTTGATATAATCAGCAAATAATATGGTATTTCTAAATTTTTCACAACTTTCAGAAAATGTTTTTCATCCAAATTTTCTAGGAAAACATTTTCCTAGAAGTCAAGCCAAATTTTTCTTTGACTTGAAAGTGTTTTATGTTGACCAACTTTTCTAATAATAAACAAACACAAAAAAATTTGAAAAGTGATTTTCAAAAAGTAAATTTTGGAAAACAAACATAGCCCGAATTTAAAATGAATTTTAAGATTATGTTTTTAGAACACCTTATCTGGTATAAATTAAGATTTTGATCTTCAATCAATTGGAGATTTTTAACTCTATTTTTTTTTTCTAATGACTACCGAACCTCCTTCTTCTCTTCTTATTCTATTTTTTTTTGCTAATTCCTTATCGGTTATTTTATTTATAAACTTTTAATCTTAGATGGGCTCTTGAAATTTTAATGTTTCTCCTTTGATTTTGCAAAAAAGGATATAAAACTCTCTATTTTCTTTCCTTGTAGTTCCTGGAGATTTTTGGAGAGGAGAAGAGTATTTATACTCTATAATTTCTCTTATTTGCATTTAGGCTCTATTTTCTTTAAGTATATTATTCTTTTTCAATTAAACCTAACCCTTAACATTACCGCATTTATTATAATATCTCAAGTTATTTCATTCAAAAATTTATATTTAAAATTTTTTGAATTTCTATTTTTATTTAATTATATGCATGATTTTTTTCACTTTTATTTCTCGTGTAGTTAGTTTGTAATTTAAACAATCTTTATTTATTTTACTTTTTTCCCAGGGTTTACATGTGAGCACCATGCTAGATGTTAATGATCTTGATAATCATGTGTTATGAATTTTGTTATAATAATAATAATAATTTTTAATTTTATTTTTTAAATTAAATCTATAATTTTTTAATGGTAATACATGTTTTTGTCAAATTATTAAGAATTATATTAATAATAATGAAAATAAAAATATTAATAATAATATTAAACATACCTTATTCAAATTCTTATAATTTTTAATTTTATCCTTCAAATCAATTCCATAATTATTTTTAATAGTAATAATATATATTTCTTTTCAAATCTAATAATAATAAGCTTGGTTTCCCTTGGTTTATGGATAGTGACCTTCGCCTGGCTGAACCTGAACAAATCGAGGTAAAAAACAACTGGTGATTTTAGATTTTCAGATGGATATCATGTAAACACAAAAAACCTTTAAAGGCCGCGCAACATATAATTAAATTTTTTTATTAATTTTAATTTCAATTATTTATATTGTATGAAAAAATTGATAAAATAGGAAAGAATTGATTATTTTCATTTTTGGTTAAACTCCATATACCAAATTTCTTAGATTAATTCATGCTATTGCTTAGCCAGAAACCAAGCAAGGCCGCATGGTCCTGGTGGACTTGAGGTGCCACGCTCCTTCAGCCAAAAACTGACTGGGAAGCCTATGTTGTAATGTTCATTGATCAATACAGTTGACACTTTTTAAAAAAAAATAATTGTGGGTGTTTGAGCTTCTTTATTAATCTTTCACTGTGTTAAAGTTAGTGATAAAATAAATTCTTAGTCGCTTTAAGATTTATAATAATTAAATTAATAATATCTAAAAAATAAACCTAAAATCTAATTAGTTAATTGACACCATTGAATTCTTACGTGCTAGCTCATGGCGCTGGAGGGCTGTCTAAAACAGCACTGTAAAGCTTTTGACACTGGTTCTCATCCTTGACAGTGGTTCCAGGTTCCATCCTCGAGACTGAAACGTACTGTATCAACTGCAAGCAAATCAAAAGGAGCAACTAAAAAAATACAGGTGATACAGGTTAACCAATTAAATTTTAAATTTATTTTTTAAAAATTATTAGCTTGAATTTTATAAATCTCAAAATTACTTAAAATTTATATATTTATTAATTTTAAAATTCATAAAATTAATTAAAATACTCACAAGCTGGCTGAATATTTACATTAATAAAAAAAAAGCAACTTAAAAAGAAAGCTATTATTGAGCAGAGAGCCGGATCATGAAAAGCCAAATGGGACCGAGAGGGACAATAGAGGAAAGGGAAACCAAGGGAAAACAGGAAGCATGTGGGGGAGGGAAACTTCCATAGCCTTGGATTCTCTGTTTATCAAAACGTGCTGGTCCGTTACCACATCCATTCTCATGGATATCTGTTTGGCTGTACCCAACTTCTATTTTTTTTTTATTTTAAATTAATCCAGTAAATTAAAAGTTGTAATAGAATAATATCATTTAAAAGGAATTAAAATGTTGAGATGGGATTTGAGAGTGAAGGATAGCCTTTTATATTATATTATATAAGTATTGTTGTTATAACCGATGCAAGAACTCGGTATTCAAGAACCTACCCAGAAGAACAAATAGGGTTGTCTCATTACATTATTAACTCACGGTTTATTAAATCAATTTACATGTTATCGAATCAATTTTGTGTTTTTTCATGCGGTTTGGTTAAACTAGTCATAGTTTTGTTTTGTTTGGATACAATTGTGAGTAAAATGTTTCATTTTGGCTAAAAGTGAGAAGAACAAAATGCTTTTACATTAAAAAAAAAAATGTGGGTTCGTGACTCGGTAGTTTAGGTTCTTTGAGCAGCAAATGATGCTCATTATTACATGTATCAACCATCATATTTTGTATTTAACTTGATTTAAAAAAAATAAAATTAAACCGCTGAATGAAATGATATCTACCAGGTTCGAATGATGAAATTAAATTAGAATAAAGTAACTTAGAACATGAATTATATAGTAACTTAAAATGATATCTACCTGCCAAACTTGCACTCCTCCTCTTTGTATCTTTTTCCTGTGTTTCCTTGTGCTACAAACCTGTAAAACAAGATGGAAAGTAGGCCAACAGGGAGGGAAGCCAAATGGTTTTGTTAGAGGTGTTAGCGCAAAAAAATTGAATCTTTTTTTTAATTAAAAAAATATTATTTTAATATATTTTTAAATATAAAATATTTTAAAAAGTAATTGTTATTACAATAATAAATATAATATAAATATTAAATAAAATCTAATCGTATTAACAAATGATCAAGAATTTTAAAATAATGTAAGCTAGTTAGATTGTCCATTTATAAAGAATATCAATGGAAATAGTGAACAAACAACATCTACCAAGATTAATTCACAAACAATATTATAGTAGCAATTAGAAGTTAAATCTATAATTTTTTTTCAATGGTAATAAAATGTTTTTTCAAATTTATTAATAATTATATTAAACATGTTTATTTAAGTTCTTATAATTTTCAATTTTATCATTCAAATTAAATTTATAATTTTTTAATAATAATAATAAGACTTATGCTTCTTAATTATGGTATTCCTTTCTAGACCCAAGTTACCACAACCAGGTACAGGTAACTTAGATCTGGCGCCCCGTGTTAGACTCGTGCCATTCTACATCCAAGGTGCTGGGATCTTATAATCATGCCTACCCCGAGCATCTAGAATGTGGTTGCTTTTCTAGACCCGAGAGCCAAGGCACAAAGGCACCATCCACCATAAATCAACTAGATAATTTTAACCCATATAAATAATTTGTCGACTCACATGAATTTATTTATTTTTTGTTCGGCGTGCCCAGGGTGTTGCTCTTGCCTTCTCAATCCTATCACCATCGTTCTTCATCACATTGGCAATTGTCTTGAGCGCACTAGCCCGAAAATGAAATAAAGCATTAAAGTTAAAAGACACTCAGATTGATAGAGGAAAGAGATTGGTGCGCCCCACCTTGGATCTTGCCATATGTGGTGTCAATGGAGTCTCCCGTCAGTGCATCATTGAACATTAGGAATAAATTTTTTTGTTTTGGGGAATAATAAATGTCATCTTGTCTTAATTTCCACCCCACTTGACATGTCAGCATCTAGTATTTCTCGACCTATTTACTTCACTGGTTTCAGGCTGTTTTACTGGCTGAAATTATTTATATAATTAATTCTAACAATTTATTTTTAATTTTATAATTTTACAATTAAAATTTACATTTTGTTTTCTATATGTTGTAAAAATATAAGATTTTAACAGCACTCAGTCCTCCGGAATTGATTAATACTGTAATTTTTAATTTTATCCTTAAAATTAAATTTATATTTCTTTTCCGGTAATAATAAAATGTTTTTTCAAATTCATTAATAATTATATTAGTAATAATAAAAATAATAATATTAAACATGTCTAATCTAAGTTCTTATAGTTTTTAATTTTACCCTTCAAATTAAATCTATAATTTTTTTAATAATATTATTATTTTTTAAAATTAAATAATAATAATAAGACCCAAGCACTTAAGATTTGATAAATATATCTAACCTTAGTATCAGATATTTATCAACTTTTTTATTTCAGGTTTGATAGCTATATTTATTTTAAAAAAAAAATAAAAGAAGCTTTCAATCCAAAAATTAAGATATTGTAGCATGAAGGGTAAATTAATATTTATATTGCACTTTATAAAACCTGAATAAATTATTTTATTTTTAATTATTTTTTTAATTTAAAATATATTTTATAAAATAATAATTTTATCCTCAAATATTTATTATATTATTATCATTTATAATGATCTATACCTTGAAAAACAGTAAAAAAAAATAAACTGCTAAAGACTGATCTTCTTTTGTATAATTTTGACTTAATTCAATTATTAGAATTTGAGGCAGCGTAACAATGTGAAAGAAAATGTCTGAAAAGTCGGGCATGATGATGGTGACCAAATATTTGTAATCTGACACATCACGTTCTCGCAAGGAAATAGTTAATAGTACCAATAATTGATCTGCTCTCAACTTGCTGCGAATAGCTGCCATAACCAAATATTTAAGAAACAAATATTTATTACTAGTTAATTTTGAAATTTATATAGATTTTAGATTTGTTTTGGTAAAAGTAATTGGTTGGTGTATTATAAATACTAAAATTGTTAAAAATTTATATGGTTATTAATTTTAAATTTAATTAAAGTATACAAATTATCTAAAAATTTAAAGTTATTAATGGTTAGAATCTATAAATTTAATTAAAGTATACAAATTATCTAAATATTCATATTAATCTTAAAAATATTTTTTACTAGTCTAAAAATACTATTTCCTAAATTGTTTGGGATTTAGTTCAACATGTTTTGTATAATTTTTTTAGTATTTTTAAATTATTTTAAAATAAAATATCAAAAATAAATTTAAACAATAAAAATTATTCATTTAATATTAAATTTTTTTTAAAAACAATTAATAATATACTCTAAAATATTCTTAAATTATTGGATTGCGTCGTGGGTTTCCACGCCATTCGAAGCTTGTAAAAGAAACCACACATCTATCAAGAAATCACACTATCACGCTAAAGATTTGCTATCAAAATAATGGGAAATAAAACCCAATTGCATCAGCGGACATGTGATCGATCAATAATATTAAAATACTGTAATTTTTTTTTTAATTCAATTATTAGAATTCGAGGCAGCGTGACAAGGTCAGCAAATCTTGGATGATGACCACAGTCCACACATATCAGTAATTTGAGACAACACGTTCTCGAAAGGCAACTAGTTATATTACCCGTGCACCCGCGCAAGTAGTGGGTAAATTTATTTTACATAAAAAATATAAAAAAAACTTATATGATTTAATATTATATAAAAATTATTTAAAAATATTAATTTTTTTTATAAAATTATATTTAAAAATATTGAATTTAACTATAATACTCTATTTAAATATAATATTTATAATTTTAATAATAATATTAAACTTGTATGATCCAAGTTTAATTGGGTCTGCTTAAAATATTATACCCAATAACATTGGATGTGGATCTGACTGCAATGTCATATAATAAAAGTGTGATAATTAAATAGATTAATTAAAAAAATTTGAATTAATTAGATTGACCCTTCAAACCAGGTTAACTCGTCTAAATTTGGATTGATGTCATGAAAATTTGATAACTAAAGAGAAAAAAAAATTGACGGGTCAATCCAGAATTAAAGGGTCTAATCCGGCAAACCAGGTTAAACAATCAAATCTGGGATTCGTGTCATGAAAATTTAATAACTAAGTATAAATAAATTTAACATTAACAAACTAAATTAAATAAAAAAAATTAATTAAAAAAATAAAAATAGATAAAAGACATCAGGCTTTTCACTATAGACTGTATTGTACAGTCCACAATCAAAAAGCATAAAAACAATGAAAAAGAAAAAAGAAAAAAGAAACTAAAGACATCAACCGATAACTAAATAGAAAAAAATTTAATATTAATAAACTAAATAAAATAAAAAAATATTAATTAAAAAGAAAAAATAAAAGAAAAAACCTAAAAAAAAATTAAATTAACTGGGTTAACCTGTCAAACTTGATATTCATGTTATGAAAGTTTGATAACTAAATAAAAAAAATTAATATCAACACACTAGATAAAAAATTAATTAAAAAATACATCAACCTTTTCACCATAGACTGCATTGTGCAGTCCATAGTGAAAAATATAAAAAGAGAAAAAAAAGCAAAAAAAATTTAAATACATCAACATTTTCATTGTGGACTGTATATAATATTAAAAGATGAAATTAAAAGAAAAAAGCCAATGACAAAAAAAATATGAATCAACTTAGTTAACCCGCCAAATCAGGTTAACTTGTCAAATTTGGGATTTGTGTGATAAAAATGTGATAACTAAATAGAAAAAAGAATTAATATCAATGAACTAAATTAAAAAAAATTAATTAAAAAGAAAATAGCAAAGAGAAAAAAACTAAATAAAAAAAAATCTGAATCAACTGGACTAACTCGTCAAACCATGTTAATTCGTCAACCCTGAGATCTATGTTATAAAAGTTTAATAATTAAATAAAAAAATTTAATATTAAGAAAGTAAATTAAAAAAAAAACTAAAGGCATAAACTTTTTTACGATGGACAACAAAATTGAATTAACTGGTTTAACTCGTCAAACCTGGTTAATCTATTAATCTTAGAATATATGTCATTAGAGTGTAATAACTAAATAGAAAAAATTCAATATTAACAAACTCAATTAAACAATAAAAATATTAATTAAAAAAATAAAAAATAATAATAAAAAAAACCTGTAACTAAAAGTATCTACCTTTCATTATGGATTTGCTTAATGTAATCCACAATGAAAGATTGATCTCTTTTGGTTATACTTACAATATTAAAAGATAAAATTTAAAAAAAAACAACTAATGAAGAAAAAGAAAAAAAAATTAAATCGAGTGGGTTAACTCACCAAAATTGAGTAACCCATCAAATTTGAGATTTGTGTCTTGAGAGTGCGATAATTTAATAAAACAAATTTAATATTAATTAACTAAATTAAATAAAAAAATAATTACAAAGAAAAAAACCTATATGAAGAAAAAAACCAATGAAAAAAAAATCTAAATTAACTGGTTAACCTGTCAAATCTGAGATTTGTGTTATAAAAATCTGATAACTAAATAGAAGAAAATTTAATATCAACAAAATAAATTAAATAAAATTTTTTATTAAAAAACAAAAAGAATTAACGGATCAATCCAGAATTAAATTGGGTTAATCTGTGAAACTAAATTAACCCGTGAAACCTGAGATATGTATCATAAAAATCTGATAATTAAATAAAAAAAAATTTAACATTAACAAACTAATGAAAATGACAAAATTAATTAAAAAAATTCAAGTTAACTTATCAAATCAAGTTAACTTGTTAAACCCGGGATTCATGTTATAAAAATCTAATAACGCAACAATTTAATATTAAAGAATTAAATTTAACAAAAAAATTTATTAAAAAAATAAAGACAAAAAGAAAAAAAAACCAACAGCATAAAAAAACAACTAACGTGTGTGTATATAAAAGACAGCTCAGCAAAAAAATAAAATAAAATTAAAGGACTGTAATATGCAATTTACAATAAAATACTACTACTAATAATAATTATTATAATATATATGCTACTTTTAGAGTATTGTTAATAGTTGAAGGTGCCGAACATTAAACCTGTTCTGAACTCGCTACAAATAGTTGCCATGGCCATTCATTCTACATTATTTTTTCTTTCATGGAATCCTCTTTGCCTTCCTCCCAAGTCTTGGTTTTTGGTGGAAGTGCTGAGAGGAAAAATGACGCAGAAAATTACAATGAAGTGATGTCCACCCTTCCAAAAGTTAAAGGCTTGAGGGGGGATGATTATTACCTGTACCAAGGCTTTTGGTACTCTGCCTTCTTCTTGGAAGGACTCATGTCTGTTCAACAGCACTTCACTCCTCAATCCACTGATTTATTTGTCGCCAGTTTTCCAAAAACTGGCACAACTTGGCTTAAGGCCCTCACTTTTGCAATTTTTACACGATTCCGTTTAAGTGGTTCAACAACTAGTTCTTTACTTACTAAGATGCCGCATGACTGTGTTCCTTTTTTGAAATATAACCTTGCTCAAAACCCAAGTAATCGGGACTTGGCAATTCCTCTGCTATCCACTCATGTTCCTTACAATAGTTTACCTAAATCTATCATTTCTTCTTGTTGCAAGATTATTTACATTTGCAGGGACGCAAAGGATGCTTTTGTTTCTTTGTGGTACTTTCATGCCAACTTGCAAAGGTCGAAAAATGTTGAGCATCTTCCTCTGGAAGAGGCTTTTGAGCTGTTCTGCAATGGAATTGCAAATCACGGACCATACTGGGACCATGTTTTAGGGTATTGGAGAGCAAGCTTGGAGTTCCCTGAGAAGATACTGTTCTTGACGTACGAGGAAATGAAGAAAGACACCGCTGCTCATGTTAAGAAATTAGCTGAGTTCATGGGTTGTTCTTTCACCTTAGAGGAAGAGGAGGAAGGCGAGGTGCAAAAGATAGTAAGCATGTGTAGTTTTGAGAAGTTGAGCAACTTGGAGGTGAATAAAAATGGAAAGTGCCTTCAAGACATATCAATTCCTATTCCAAATAGTATATACTTCAGGAAAGGTGAGATAGGCGACTGGGCAAATCACTTGACACCTGAAATGGGAGCGTGTCTAGATGACATAATGGAGCAGAAGCTCAAGGGTTCAGGCTTGAAGCTGCCCAGGTGACTGCCTGGGTCCCATTTGCTTACGACTACTGCCGAAGTGAGTTCATCAAAAGCTGCTTTCAACATCTCGTGAAACAGCAATTATGTATCCCAATAAATACCCTCTCTGTTCATTTCTTCTATTTCCTAGCAAGTATTCAAATCTTGTGAATCATCCATGTCTATAATGTGAATCTGTGGAATGGTTGTTTTCCCCTACTCGCGATTACTGCGGACTTAATTCGCGATTTTAACAACCTTCATCTGTGCAAGTAAAGAATCTGAAAGCAATTTTGATGCGCTATCAGCACAATAATTTGACCAGGCAGAATGATTGTCTTCCCCTACTAGGCTCAGACTTTCATCGATTTCCTTGCATGTTTGTAAGAATTCAAAATGGGTTCTTTTTTTTTTTTAATTTAACACAACTGACTTTCATTAATCAGTTTGATAAAAAAATAAATTTACTCTAATATATAGTAATAGAGTGTTTTCTTCACAGCTATACATGTTTTAAAAGAACCGAGACAACCATCCACTAAGATTGTTGAATTGCAGATTAAATAAACGTAGGTGGAACTGCTGGCGGGAGAAATCACGGGTGACGGGTGATGGTTTTGAAACACTTAAAAAGACAAAACATTTTTTATTTTAAGAATAAAAACTTATAATAATTAAACAAGCGCTTTGAATGCATATTTTTTCTTTTTCTTTGTATTTCTTTTAAATTTCTTCACATATAATAACATAAACTCAACTGTTTATCTATACATAAATTTAAAATAAAAAAATTCAACTGTTTATTTATACACAAATTCAAAATAAATTTTTTAACTCTGCAGCTATTTATTTATATACAAATTTAAAATAAAAAAAAATTAATTTTAAAATGTGAAAACGACCGTGACGACAAGAAAATGGCTGGTTGATGGCTAGCGGTTAATAGCTGGCGGCTAAATAATTGAACAGTAACAGCTCTGGTGATTACATTCTTGACTTTCTAGGATTTACTTCATCAGGGCATCTGCTGAAAGGATCTCGAAATGACTTGTAATTAAAATAAAGATCAAGATCTGTAAGAGAACTCGTGTTTTCCACTCTTAAAATAAGCCCAGGAGCCGGCTTCTTGTGCAACAGAATCACATAAAGAATCTGAAAGCAATTTCTGTGCATTATAAGCAGAACAATTTGATCAGTCAGAACAATTTTCCTTTCTACTAGGCTCAGATCACAATTCTTCTTACTTCAAACAAATCTTTTGGAACTGATATGTCGAGGGATGGCTTGATTTATACCGGAGATTTTGTTGGAAAATTAAAGAAGCATGGCTTAATGATACCCTGGATGCGCAAAATGATTCCAGGGGAAAAAATGACAGAAAGTGAGTTGCAGGGAATGAAAAAGGCATTAGTAAACATGCAAGGAAATCAATGAAAGTCACAGATACAGATTCACGAAAGAATATTGCTTATTGCCATGGATGACTCACAAAACGTGAATACTTGCTAGGAAATACAAGAGATGAGGCGGGAGGGTATTTACTGGGATTACACAGCTGCTGTTTCACGAGATGTTGATAACAGCTTTTGATGAACCCACTTCGGTAATAATCATAAGCAAATGGGACCCCAGGCACAGTCACCTGAGCAGCTTCATGCCTGTACCCTTGAGCTTCTGCTCCATTATGTCATCTAGACGCGCTCCCATTTCAGGTGTCAAGTGATTTGCCCAGCCGCCAATCTCACATTTCCTGAAGTATACGCTATTTTGAGTCACATGCGTTAAATTGGCTTGGCTGGTCCTGAGTCTGATTTTGCTATAAAATAATTTCTTAACTAACCTTGTCCAAAAACCCCCATGCTAACAACTACTTCTCAACAAGCAACAAATCAAATGAATTGTGATCCTCCAGTAAACGGCGAATGGACACTGCCCCGGCAATGATCATACAACCTCTGACCAACCGGCGAAAGATCACGAGGACCCTACCCCATTATAACTAATGAAGCAGACCATACCCCATCGACAATTCATCAAGTAGAATATTTGTGCCGTAAACCACCTTATTTAGATGTATTTTTAAATAATATATATGAACTCAAAAAAAAAATCACTAAAATATCTCTCTAGAAAACTAACCTTGAACTCTTAACTGGAAAAAAAAAAGAGCTTATAAGATATGAAAGAGGTTATTTTTTTATTTTTAAATAATATGAATGTTTAAACCAGTTTGTACGATATTATAATTAATTTTATAATTTAAAAATTAATAATTATATAAATTTTTAATAGTTATGATACTCAAACTTGAAATTAAAAAAATAAATTTTTTGACCTTAAATTTTTAACACTTGATAGTTAACTAGAAGAATGTTTGATTTGGAGGGTGGTGATGGATTGTCTGGTTTCTCCAGAACTCTCTTTTATCAATGTTTGGTTAAAAATTAAATTGCGGTAAAGCTAAGATTTGGCCTCCGTTAAGAGAAGCATCTTAAAGATGCTTTTCACATGAAATAAATATAATTATGGTTGCTTATTACCGTTCAAATTACCCATCTCTCCCACATTTGATGCAAATCTGAATTAATATTGGTCAATGAGGACGCTAACTTGCCTTTCAATTTTGCTTTTAGTAAAAAGTTGTGGTTGATGTCATTTTTTTTGCTGTGCTTTCACTTGAGATGTGGTGGCAAGTTCTAGCTCCTACGAAGATGAATAGGTAGTAGGTGAGGGGTAGAACTTTTGTGTTAATAGGGTCATTTGATTTCTGTAGAAAAAATAAATTTGTTGTTGTATTGTTAAAACTTGCATGGAACCATTTAGGTGGTGACTAAGGATTTGAGATTAAGAGATTTGTTTTTTTTGTGGTCTTAGATTTGAGTTATTGGTTGCTCATATAATAGCTATCGGAAGCTTATATAGTTGTTAATTTTAGAGCCCGTGGGATTAGTCGTAGTGTACACAAGCTGGTCTGGACACCCACGTTAATCTAAAAAGAAAAAACTATGTTTGAAAGGCATGGAATAATTAAATTTATAGTGCTGGGAACTCATGTATCGAGGTAGAGATATTTATTACAAGATTTGTGGTGTCGAAAATATTCAATAAATTAAAAAGAACAATTTAATTATGCATATTTATTATTATACAATGTGATTGAAGTGTTATTAAATTTTCAAAAAAAAAAATAAAGAATTTTACAGAATTGATCGAATGTGTTGGATGTATTTATATATGATGTAACTATATATAGTCTAACAAAACAAATATAAAATATTTTACATAAAATATTATTTTTTTATGATTTAATAATAATTAAATCTATAATATTTTAATTAAAAATCATTTATATATATATATATAAAATTTTTATCACTGAACCTTAATTTGAAAAATCTTTTTTTTTATAAAATATATTAAATTATTTTTTATTTAACTTTAATTTTAATTATAGTTTTAACCAAATATATATTTTTATCTAATTAATTTTAATTAAAAATATTTTTTATAAAATATATATTTTTTAAAATTATAACTATAAAAATTATCACAATATTAAATATATTTTAAGCCAAAAACTGAGGTGAAAAAGAGTAAGAAATTATGTAAAATTGTTTAGAAACACTTTTTTTATGGCCTCTATAGAGGATTTTGAAATTAAAACTAATAAAAAATTAATTATTACTATTATTAGCTTTAATAAACCCCTATAAATTAAAATTAAACCTGATTTTTTTACTTTAAATTTGATTTTTTATATAAAAACTATGCATTGAAAAAATTGTGTAGATTAAAGAAATTATTTATACACTATTTTTATTGACAGTACATACTAATGGGTTAAAAAGAAAACAAAAATTATATATGAGCTAAAAAATTATAAACTCAAATTTAAGTCCAAAATATATTAATAAAAATTGATTATTTGTAGTTTAAAAAATTACTTTACATTAAAATTAGACTCGGGACGGGATGAGCAAAGCCAATTAAACGCGTATAACTTAATCTCAAAATCTATTTTACTTGGGTTTTTTTCCTTTCTAAATTCTTAAGTGTTTTTTTAATCCAATCTTAACTCTCCTCCCTATTCTCATAATCTATTTTACGGAATCAAGTTGTGTTGTGGGTTCCACACCATTTAAAGTTTGTAAAGAAGGGTTTAAAACACAGTCACGCTAAAGATTTGCTATCGAATATAATATGAAATAAAACCCAACTGCATCAGTGGATTGCATCAGTGGACATGTGATCAAGAATATTAAAATACTGAATTTTTTAATTAATTCAATTATTAGACCTTGAGGCCGCTGTTATTGAAGGGTTGATCGAGAATTAGATTGATTAGGTAACTGGATTGGTTCGATTTTTGTTAAAAAATTAGCTAATATAATAATTTGGTAAAACCAGATTGATTTGATGTTTTTTTTAAATATAATTTTTTTATATTTTTTATTTGATTATTAATACTTTTAAAGTTTATTATATAAATANGGTCTTTCATCTTATCCGAATAATCAGACCACCATGTTCCAGATTGGCCTGCCTGTCAGTCTGGATTTAAACCAGTTATCAACTCACTACAAATAGCTGCCATGGCCTTTCATTCTACGATATATTTTCTTTTTTTACGTTCATGGAATCCTCTTTGCCTTCCACCCAAATCTTGGATTGTGGTGAAAGTGCTGAGAGGAAAAATGAAGCAAAAAATTACAATGAAGTGATGTCCACCCTTCCAGTTAAAGGCTTGAGCGGGTCGGATTATTACCTGAACCAAGGCTTTTGGGACGCTCCCTTCTTCTTGGAAAGACTCGTGTCAGTTCGAAAGCACTTCAATCCTCAATCCACTGATATATTTGTCGCCAGTTTTCCTAGAACTGGCACAACTAGGCGTAAGTCCCTCACATTTGCTATTGTTACACACGATTCCGTCTAGTGGTTCAAAAACTAGATCTTTACTTACAAAGATGCCACGTGACTGTCTTCCTTTTTTGGAATAAGACCTTGCACAAAACCGAAGTAATCGGGTCTTGGCAATTCCTCTGCTATCTACTCATGTTCCTTGTTTATATCAATCTGTTATTTATATAAATTTATCATTTAAAATAATATAAATTATATTTTAGAATTACACTTAACAGTTTAAGTTTTTCAATTAAAATAGATTTTTGATATTATATCATAGTCTGATTGATGAAGTAGTCACGAGTTCAAATCTTATTATGTCTCTTTATTTTATAAAAATTAAACATAAAATAATATGAGTTTTTGCAACGTTCAAAGTTTAAAAAAATTTCACTTAAAAGAATGTATTAAAATATAAATTATATCTTGAAATTATTGAGATAGATTATTTAGAATTGTAGTGACGCAAAGGATGCTTTTGTTTCTTTGTGGTGCTTTCTTACTAAGCTGCAAAGGTCGAAAAATGTTGAGAGGAAAAGGCTTTTGAATTTTTGTGCAATGGAATTGTAAATTGTTGCTATCTAATTTTTGACCCATGTTTTTATAAATTTTTTTAAAAATAAAAATAAAAATAAAAATAAAAATAAAAATAAAAATAAGAGTTTACATGTGGCGATAATATAGAACATCAAAGCTAATATTAAGGAGGCAATATGTCAAGGAGATAATTATTGAATCATATATAATTATTACAATATAAAATACCACAAATATATGATATAATTCGTGCTGGTTTTGGAAAATAATGATACCATATATATATGATTTGATTCACGTTGGATATGAAAAATAATCATTGCAATATAAAATATCATAAATATATGATTTGATTCGTGTTGGTTATGAAAAATAATCATATCATAGATATATAATTTGATTTATGTTGGTTATGAAAAATAATCACTGCAATATAAAATACCATAGATATACGATTTGATTGGAGCTAGTTATGAAAAATAATCACTGCAATATAAAATACCATATATATATATAGGATTTGTTGATGCTGGTTATAGAAGACAATCTCTACAATAATAATTGCAACATTTTCTTAAATAACACTTATAGAGATTTTTTATATAAGTGAACTTCCAGCCATAATAATGAGGGGGGAGAAAAATATTCAAGGGGATCTAATTTTTTCAGAAAAGAGAGGAAAACACATAAAAAAAAACCTAAATCTAAACCCTCTCTAGAGGAGTTGCAGCCCCCTGTCTTCTTTTAAAAACGAAACAGCCACCCCCTAACTTTAAAGTTAAAAAAAAAGTGATGAGAGAAAGTCAAAAAACAAAGAGAAGAGACCAAAAACAAAAGGAGGAGAAAGCAAAGAGAGACGCGAAGAAAGAGTGAAGAAAAAACCAAGAGAACCCGTATAAGGCTGAGTCGAGAGACACAGAAAAATGAGGTTGAAAAGCAAAGGCTTTTCCATCTATCTAAACTTCATCTTCTGCATTCAAACAAGTAAGATTTGCAGGTTAGTTTTCTATTTTTTTTCTTCCTTGCTATATTCAAACTTGACATTTGTTGTTTTTACCTGTTCCTTCCTTTTGCTCTGGATATTCATTTCTGGTTAGACAAAAGGACATTGCATGTATGACTTGGAGTTTAGATTTTTTTGTTCATCTTAAAGTTACGTTTCTTTTCTTATTCTCTTACTATGAGGAACCATGAGCTTTAAAGGCTTTCATTATCTTTCTCTTTCTTTCTCCGAGTGTCTCTTTGCCTTAGGATGTTGTATAGTTTACGTTTGGCTCCTAAATAAAGCTCTATCTAGAAAGTAAAACATGAGGGAAGTCCCTTTAGAGTTAAAGTGGTCTTTTAATAGATTTTCTGTTCATGTTTTCATTTTGATTATTTTTTTTTCCTGAAAAAAGCTACCTGGCTATTGGTTTGAGTTTGTAGTTCTGTATTTGCTTTAGTATAAAGGTGTTGCTCAAGTCGTTTCTTTTTGCATGAGATTAACGAGTGTGGCAATATTAAAGATCAGAAAAAAGGATGGGTGTTGAGTCATGGTTACTGTTATAGGTTTTGGTTTTCAGAATTGTGGTTTTCTTATGCATACAGACTTGTTTTTTTTTTTTTTCTTTTAGTTATAGGAGTTGGGTTTAAATGGATGGACTGAATCTTGTGTGAGTAAAGTTTGGCTTTGGGAAATTTAATTTTTATATAGATATATCAATGTTATGGGCCTTTTGCAAATTTTGGAATGGATGTGTATGGTTGTTTTTTTTTTGTGAAAAAAATATAAAAAAATATTTTTGTGTGTTGCACACGGCCAATACCCTAACATGTTTTGAATGTTTTTTTATACAAAAAATATTAGAAGTTTTGAAAATGTATTTTTGCATGGATTTCTTAAATATAAAGAAAAATATTTTCTTACATTTCTAGATTTTACAACATGTTTGTAAAACTCTAAAGGGTATTGGCCAATATTCCAAAAAATATAAAAATCTTATTTTGGGAGGAATTCATCTATTATTCATCGCTAATGTTTGGATAAAGAAATCATTAAAGGATGAATATCCAAAATATTATTGGAAATAATTTGTTATTATTCACTGTTGATATTTGGATAAAGAAACCCTGAGTGGTAAATATCCAAAATAATTTTTTAAGAATAATAAATCCTCACACATTCTTGAAAGAAGCCTTGATTATAATTGAGGATAATTTAATTTTTTTTACTCCACGGTTTACGAGTCGTGAGAGTATAAAACACTAAGGCAAAAACAGGCTTTTAAAGCACCCTAGATTTCTAAATTTTTATCCATTGTCCTTATAATTTATGAGTCGCGAACTTTTGAAATGCTAAGGGAAAAATAAGATTTTGAAACACATGAAATCTCCTTAGATTTCTATCTTAATAAATTTAGTTTGAATCAAACCTAGGAAAATAGATGACATTTTAAAAAATAACAACACCATAGCAATTATAAGACAAATCAAACACTAAACAGCTTACCTTAGGTAGGGCATATTAGGGGTGCTAATACTTTCCCTTTACGCAACAAGTCTCTTGCCTTAGAATCTCTGAAAGACCAGTTAGGATTCCCGGTAACTATAATACTAAGTGGCGACTCCCTTATTCATACAGAAGATCTCAAAATCAA
Organism: Populus ilicifolia; assembly: GCA_015708895.1. Taxonomy (NCBI): domain Eukaryota; kingdom Viridiplantae; phylum Streptophyta; class Magnoliopsida; order Malpighiales; family Salicaceae; genus Populus; species Populus ilicifolia. The sequence goes on along the minus strand of SRLM01000149.1, from coordinate 190,373 downwards.
TCAAGGATCACTGCGATGCCATGCTTCACTCACATGGGGGCGACAGGATGGTGACTCCACTAGGGAGTTGAGGACTAAGCTTGGTATTTGTTTTTTTATTATACAATGTGTTTTTTTTAACTATAAATGATATTTTGTTTAAAAACTTTTTGTCATACATGGTATAGTCATGCATGATCACTTTATTATTATTATTATTATTATTATTATTATTATTTAGGGAACACACAATAAACTTTAAGTTAAGTGGGGGGCTAGCAGCTTGCCTTATGACTTGAGTTAAGGTTTAAATTTATGTAAACCCCAACTCTTTACTGAGTGTTTAGATTGATAATGATTGCTACACGTGCCATCCCACTATCTGCTAAACCTTTATATTGCCTTTACGAGGGTGAACACTAGGACAATAAGAGGTCCTTTTTTAGAAACTAAGAAATAAACCTACCATATATCTCATGTAAAGGAACTAGAACCTATTCTTAGGGTGTATGATCCATAATATCTTTTGCATCAAAATCAGTCTAACCCCAAGGCATCTTGAATTGCATAACTTATGAATGAAGTGCTCACCATTGCTAAATTTTCCATCATAGAATACAAAAAAATTCTGAATTGTCATAATTAACTGAAAAAGACTGTCTTAGAAGCAATGCTAAGAAGTTGTCACCGATCAAGAACCTAAATTGCATTATGAATAAGGTGAACAAATTTACGACTTATTTTTAAAATGTAGATAAAGAAGCATTTTTTAGAAAAATACAAACATTTGGTGGAAATTGCGAGGGTAGAAGTTTTAAGCCTCGCTATGCAAGTCTTAGTTCATTTTTAGGATCCAGACTACTAATGTTTTTTTTTAAAGCATAGACCGATGTCCCACAATAGAGGAATATAGAATGTTGACTAAGTTTCCTAACAATTTATATATGATTTATTTTTCTTTAGGATCTGATAAGATCATCCTCGAATTGTCAAAACTGCTTAAAATAGCCAGCTTAGAAAATTTTTTGGAAAAGAATGCTATTGGTTTGAAATGGAGGATAATTTTAAAAATTAAACTAAAAAAGAAGTCAAGATTAGAAAAGGAGAGATTGATTGCTTTAAGCATATTTGGCCTTGTGTTGTTTCCAAACCAGACGGGTGTAGTGAGTTTGGAGGCTGCCGTTGCTTATGTAGAGTATAAGTATACACAAATCAATCTAGTGGGATGCAATTGTTGTATATTTGGATGGTTAGCCATATAAAAAAAAAGCCTGTCTTCAATAATTTTTAGTGGTTCACCCAAAGACCCCTGAAGTTGGTAGATGAAGAAGAATAGGGAGATCTAAACAACCAAGGTTAGGTTGACAAATTAGAAGGTTTACCTAATAATGATTTCAAGTAAAGAGCCTCATGGGTAACAACACTAAAAGTCCTAATGAGTTATGGATAGAGGCGTTGAGTGCCATTGGTGGGGATTATAGGCTATGTGAGTTACGCTCCTGCCCTGGTAGTAAGGCAACTTGGGGGCATGCAGTTTGTTCCAAGGATTATAGGAATTGCTCAATTCTTTGGTTTATTCAAAGATCTCATTGTGCAAGAAGTTTTAGAGATCATCAAACAAGATTGGAAGCATCTGGTTTTGTTTGAGATAGAAGAATTAGAGGATCCAAGTGTAAGTGAAGAATATGCAAGATGGAGAGACCTAGCTCTTTCAGTCATGCCTTATGTAAAAGTCAAATCTTCTAAAATTGTAAAAAGAGCTTATGAAGTGGAAAAGGGTCAATAATAAAGAAGAGTTAAGAAGACAGGTGGAAAAACTTTGAATAGAGTTAAGCAAAAGCAGAAAAGACAAGACAATGTTGGAAGAAATGATGCTAGAAGGAGATAAAAGGAGAGCACTTCTAGATGAGCAAAGACAATTTAGAGATGCAAAAATAACAAAGCTTGAGTTAAAGCTAGGTGAGGAGAAGATTGCTAATGAAGAAAGTGAGAAGGAGTTAGGAGGGATAAGTTTGGATTGGATGTAAAGTTGCTCTTAACGTGAAGCAATGGATATTGACTTTAATAATTGTAAATGAAGCGTAAAATATTACCAAGAAAAGTTTGCACAAGTTCAGTTCAAATTGATGGATAGGATATGGAAGTATGAGGATTTGAATAAGAAATATATGGAGTTAGAAAGCTGTTTGATTGGGATTATAAAAGAACAAAGTTAAAGGAAAGGTTTTGACGTTGTTGAAGCAAAGCTAGCGTTTATAAAGGATAAGATAAAAGTTATGAGGATAAAACTTGATAAGGAACATAAAAAGATGAATTATTTGGATGAGAAACTAGCAAGAATGAAAAAAAAAACACACAAGAATTAAATAGACATCAACCACGCTACTTTAAACAAAAACAATATGTTGTTCATAAAAAAGATAATCAAGACAAATGACTAAATAGACGAAATTGCTGTATTTTTTTCAGATTATTAGAATCAATGCATGAAATATGGAAGGGGATATAATTCACTATTATCGACACTTAGCCAAAATCGATGCCTTTCTAGGGAAGATTAAGAATTGTGGCTTTGCCATTTTATCTTTGGCCAAAGAGTTTGTTGAGGAAAGGGATTAAAATATTGTATTTCCAAATGTAATAAACTTATCAACCATTAATGAAAAGAGCGTTGACCTATCTTCTTATGCAAAATCTATCTTTTGGTGAATATGATTCAAGCAAACAACTCGAAAGACAGTACTCCTAACAAAGCAATGTGAGAAAAGAACCTATGTTTATAAGGTGATGGCTATTATTCGTTTACAAGAACATGCATGCTATTTTTTCATAGTGCTAACTTGGCAAGAAAAGGTATGACAAAAGCCAAAATAGTTCCAAGTTTTTGGGAAATCTGCTGAGGTTCAAAATCTCCAGTTAACGGAACTATAAAAAAGGATAGGAATTGTGAACCAACATTGCTTTATTTCCTTGAGGTAAGATGTTTTCTTTTGAATTTTGAGATGAGCGAGTCACCCAATACTAAGACCATTTCTTAGAAAAGCATGAAGTTTTCTAAGAATATTAGGATGAGTAGGTTACCCAATATTGAGATTATTCCTTACAAAAGCATGAGATTTTCTAAGAATCTTAAGATAGGCAGGTCACTTAATAGGGAGACCATTATTTAGGAAAAACATTGAGATTTATCAAGATCAAACAATTTATCTTTACAACATTTACTACGCAAAGCATTTGACAAGTTTTTCTTCGTAAGCATTGTAAAGAGGGGGCATCTGTTACTACCCAATTTTTGACCCATGTTTTTATAAATTTTCAAGAAAATAAAAAATAAAAATAAAGGTTTACATATGGCGATAACATAGAACATCAAAGCTAATATTAAGGAGGTAATATGTCAAAGAGATAATTATTAAATCATATATAATTATTGCAATACAAAATATCGCTCATATATGATTTGATTCGTGCTGCTTATGGAAAATAATGATACCATAGATATATGATTTGATTCATGCTGGTTATGTAAAATAATCATTGCAATATAAAATATCATAAATATATGATTTGATTTGTGCTGATTATGAAAAATAATCACTACAATATAAAATGCCACAGATATACGATTTGATTCGAGCTGGTTATAAAAAATAATCACTGCAATATAAAATACCATATATATATAGGATTTGTTGATGTTGGTTATAAATGACAATCTCTGTAATAATTATTGTAATATTTTCTTAAATAACACTGGTAGAGATTTTTTATAAGAGAACCTCCAGCCATAATAATGAGGGAGGGGAAAAATATTCAAGAGGATCTAATGTTTTCAAAAAAGAGAGGAAAACACATAAAAAAAAACCTAAATCTAAACCCTCTCTAGAGGAGTTGCAGCCCCCCCTCTTCTTTTAAAAATGAAACAACCACCCTCTAAATTTAAAGTTAAAAAAAGAGTGAGGAGAGAAAGTAAAAAAACAAAGAGAAGAGACCAAAAACTAAAAGAGGAGAAAGCAGAGAGAGACGCGAAGAAAAAGTGAAGAAAAAACCAAGAGAACCCACATAAGGCTGAGTCGAGAGACATAAAAAAATGAGGTCGAAAAGCAAAGGCTTTTCCATCTATCTAAACTTCATCTTCTGCATTCAAACAAGTAAGATTTGCAGGTTGGTTTTCTATTTTTTTTCTTCCTTGCTATATTCAAACTTAACGTTTGTTGTTTTTTCCTGTTCCAAACCTGTTCCTTCCTTTTGCTCTGGATATTCATTTCTGGTTGGACAAAAGGACATTGCTTGCCTATGGTTCATGTATGGCTTGGAGTTTAGATTTTTTTTGTTCATGTTAAAGTTACCTTTCTTTTCTTATTCTCTTGATATGAGGAACCATGAGCTTTAAAGGCTTTCATTATCTTTCTCTTTCTATGTCCGAGTGTCTCTTTGCCTTAAGATGTTGTATAGTTTGAGTTTGGCTCCTAAATAAAGCTCTATCTAGAAAGTGAAACATGAGGGAAGTCCCTTTAGAGTTAAGGCGGTTTTTTAACAGATTTTCGATTCATGTTTTCATTTTGATTGTTTTTTTCTTAAAAAAAGCTACCTGGCTATTTGTTTGTGTTTGTAGTTTTGTATTTGCTTTAGTATAAAGGTGTTGCTCAAGTCGTTTTTTTTTGCATAAGACTAACGAGTGTGACAATATTAAAGATCAGAAAAAAGGATGGGTGTTGAGTCATGGTTACTGTTATATGTTTTGGTTTTCAGAATTGTGGTTTTTTATGCATACAAACTTGGTTTTTTTTTTCTTTTAGTTATAGGATTTGGGTTTAAATGGACGGATTGAATCTTGTGTGAGTAAAGTTTGGCTTTGGGAAATTTAATTTTTATATAGATATATCAATGTTTTGGGCCTTTCACAAATTTTGGAATGGATGTGTATGGCTGAGGTTTTTTTTTTGTGATGCTTGCATTTTGACCCAAAAAATATAAAAAAATATTTTTGCGTGTTGCACACGGCCAATACCCTAACATGTTTTGAAAGTTTTTTTTATTCAAAAAATATTGAAAGTTTTGAAAATGTGTTTTTGCATGGATTTCTTAAACACAAAAAAAGAAAATATTTTCTTGCATTTCTAGATTTTACAACATGTTTGTAAAACTCCAAAAAGTATTGGCCAATATTCCTAAAAATATAAAAATCATATTTGGGAGGAATTCATCTATTATTTACCGCTACCGTTAATGTTTGGATGAAGAAATCCTTAAAGGATGAATATCTAAAATATTATTTGGAATACTTTATTATTATTCACTATTAATATTTGAATAAAAAAACCCTAAGTGGTAAATATCTAAAATAATTTTTTTAAGAATTACAAATCCTCACACATTCTTGAAAGAATCCTTGATTATAATCGATAACATTTTAATTTTTTACTCCACGATTTATGAGCCATGAGAGCATAAAACACTAAGGCAAAAATAGGCTTTTAAAGTGCTCTAGATTTCTAAATTTTTGTTCCTCATCCCTGCAAAAACTCTTGAAATACTAAGGGAAAAATGAGATTTTGAAGCACATGGAATTTCCTTAGATTTCTATCTTAATAAATTTAGTTTGAATCAAACCTAGAAAAATAGATGGTATTTTAAAAAATAACAACACCATAGTAATTATAAGGCAAATCAAACACCAAGCAGCTTACTTTAGGTAGGGCGTACTAGGAGTACTAATACTTTTTCTTTACGCAACAAATCTCTTACATTAGAATATCTGAAAGACTAGTTAGAATTTCTAGTAATCATAATACTAGGTGACGACTCTTATTTATAAAAAAAAATCCTTTAAAATCAATCAAGAATCACTGCAGCGCCACGCTTCTCCGACGAGGGTGCGGCACAAATTATGGACCATACTGGGACCATGTTTTAGGGTACTGACATATGAGGAAATGAAGAAAGACAACGCTGCCCATGTTAAGAAATTAGCTGAGTTCATGGGTTGTTCTTTCACTTTGGAGGAAGAGGAGGGAGGGGAGTGCAAATGATAATAAGCTTGTGTAGCTTTGAGAAGTTGAGCAACTTCGAGGTAAATAAAAATGGGAAGCACTGTCCAGGCACATCAATTGCTATTCAAAAGAGTGTATACTTCAGGGAAGGTGAGATAGGCGACTGGGCAGATCACTTGACAACTGAAATGGGAGCCCGTCTAGATGACATAATGGAACAGAAGCTTTAGGGTTCAGGCTTGAAGCTGCCCAGATGACATTAGACAACTTGCCATTGTCTAATGTTTTTCTAACTCGCAGTCTGGTCTCTGCACAGAATGAGAGAACACAAACTCTTTAAGAGAAGACATTCTCTGGCACTTGCATCAACAGAGAAGTCCGACGTTAACTAAATGAGTTTATGGATCTCTTGTCTGAATATAGAAGAGCAGAAACTACATCTCAACAAGCAACAAATCAAATGAATTGTGATCCGCCAGTAAATAGCGAAACACTGCCCCAGCAATAAAGCGTACATGCTCTGATTAACCGGTAAAAATAATAAAAAATTATTTTAATTTAAAAATTTTAATTATTAAGTAAAGTTTTAAGATATAATTTATATTATTTTTTAATATATTTCTTTAAATGATTTTTTTTAAAAACATGTTAAAGAATATATTAATTTTAAATTTTAAATTATCAAGTGAAGTTCTAAAATATAATTTATATTATTTTTTACTAGAAAAAATATAAATACCCTATCCTATTATAACATTGATGCAGACCATACTCCAATGACAATTCATCATGTAAAATATTTGTTTCTTAAACCATCTTATTTAGATATATTTTTAAATAATATTTATGATATAAAAAAAAAATCACTCAAATATCTCTGTAATAAACTAACTTGTATTCCTAACTATGTGTCATGTTTACATTGGTATGCATAAAGGGTTGTTAGTTGCTTATTATTTCATCTAGTATAGTTGTTGATTCACTGCTAAATATTTTAATTTAAAAATAGGTTTTTCAGTTAAGTTGTTAGTTTATTATCATAATCGTGGTTATGCATGTCACGATTATGCTATTTTTATTAGGTTGAGTCTTTATAATTCAGTTATTTATTATTTTCAGTTGTATTAAGTTTTTTCATCATGGTTATGTTAAATTTTATTTGAATTATTTGAATTTGATCTTAAACATATTTATTTATCATTTTTTAAAACAAATTTTATCTCAACTATCTATATGTATGCATGTATAAATATATAATCACTTTTCTCAATGCAAAACATATAGTTATCGAATGAAAGAATGTTATCTCTTTCAGCATGCCACAAATATTCAAAACACGGCGGTCACTCTTATTAGCTTGCAGTCATCAATCGAAGTATTATCGTCATATCCACAGGAGCAAGGCAAGCTACGGTTTTTTTCTAGCTACTGAACTAAACGGTACTACGCTAGACAGTAGGTTTACAATATTTTTTCAAAAAAATATTTAAACGTTGTAATTGTGTCTTGCTTAAACATTAACTCAGGTTATCATCCTAGCAATTAAATAAGTTAATTTTATTTGAATTATTTACACAAAAAGATTCAAAATAAGACAAGATAGTCATTTAATGAATGAGAGTTGAAATCAAAATAAAAACTAAATTAAAGGTCCATAAAAAAATTTAATTTAAGAGTTAAATTAAAAAGAATAAAAACTTCAACAGAACAATAAAAAAAACTAAAAGAATAAGGACCAACATAAAAAAATAACACTATAAACTTGAATTGAGGGGTAAAATAAAATAAAATTATAAAAAGAATAGAGAAAAAAATAAAAATTATAAGAATAAGGTTCAAATTGAAATATCAATACATGACAAAGTAAAATTGAAAATAAATAAAATTTTTACAAAAAAAAATAAAAATAAAAAAGCTTAAAAAAAAGGACAAATCTGCAATTTAAAAAGGATGAGATAAAAAAAGATTCATCAATAACAAATTGTTCAACTTCCACCAACATTCTTCACACTATAAAGAAGAGGAAGTAGTAACGCTTTTAATGACATGATAAAAAAATTATTTTTGCCCTATTAACGTGTGCGAGTGTGCAAATGTCTCTCTTATAAGTAATTTTTAAAATTTTAATATTATTTGTTTTGTTAAAAGATCATAATAAGCTATATAAAACAATATGAAAAGACAATAAATAAACTTGATTTGAAGTTTTTTTTTCCTTCTTTTTTTTTATCTTCAAGGATATTTAAGTAAGTTCACTCTACATTCAAAATTTACAAGAGAATAGTGCTCTTAACAAAATAATAAATAATAAAAACTAAAAACTCGAAAAGACAGAAGATATTAGATACCCTTGACCGAAGGCTTTTATTTTTTTTTTACTTCAAGTGCATTTAAGTAATCCCATTATGCATTAAAAGCAAAAAACCAAAACTCCTACTAGATGTTAGGTATATATGTCTTTAAAAAATGGATTTCCTAGATGAAAACGGAATAGTATCAGTGCCAGCTCGAGCTCAGAATGCCACATCTATTGATTAATTTCCCAGTTACCAACACAAGGGGAGACACACAGCACCTTAAAAAGGGCATTACATAGTTAAACCAGGAGAAAAATTATTACTACAAGAAAATCTATATGTTGTGGAATTGCACTATTCATCCCTGTACAAGACCTTGGACTCACTGTTTATAGTGTTTTTTCTTTTTATTTGGCACTTTTAGAACTAAGTTGTAGGCTATTGTAGGTTAATTTGTTAAGATACAGTGAGATTGAAAGATAGCTAACCAAACTTAAAAAATAAAGGACATGGATGGCTCTCCCGAACTTTGGGTAAAATGACTATATTGCCTTTAAAAATATAACCAAGAAAACGTGTTACACTAGTAATTCAGCAATATCACAATAGTTTTATTTGTTATTTCAAAATTTAAAAAGGACAATTATATCTTTTTACTTTTTATGACTTTATATTGTTAGATTTATTTTTTTTTACGAAAAACTAGGTACTTTCATCTTTTTTTATTTTATTTTTAATAAATACTAAAATAACTTGCATGCCCTTTGAAGTGTATTTTCTATAACTTGTGTTTAGCTATATTTTTATATTTAGAATTATATTTTTTTAATATAATTATTATGTTTGGTTTGAGGGGAATTGTGTAATATAATATCTAAAATTTATTTTAAAAAATTGTTAATACATGTTAGCACGTGTATTCTATAATTAAACACCTCTTTTCAAGATGGTATTTGAATCATCTTAGTATTACTTCATTAGTGAGGTAGTGCATGTGGCCAAAGGTTGTCTGATTTAATCTTGATAATTTTTTTACCTCTTTTCTTTTTTTTCCTCTTCAATTTTCACTTTTCCCTCCTTTAAAATCTTTAAAATCTCAAAGGAGTCATTTAATTTTTAATTCTTTTATATTTAGTTCATATTATTTTAATTATTATTTATTTTATTTAAAATAATTTATAAAATTAATTTTTTTTCAATTTAATCCTCCTACAATTTTTTTTTTTTCAAATTCGGTATACGATATTTTGGCTTAATTCAATTATTAGAATGTGAGGGAGGTAACAATACAAACACCTCGGATGATGGTGACTTAAATATTTGTAAATGGAGGACATCTCGTTCTCGTGAAGAAATAGTAAATAGTGCCAATAACTAATCTGCTCTCAACTTGCTACAAGCTGAGACAACACGTTCTCGGAAGGTAATATTATATTGGATGATGGTGAACAATTAATAGTTGATGGTGCCACAAATTAAACCAGCTCTCAACTCACAACAGATAGCTGCCATCGCCTTTCATCTTTCTACGTTATATTTTCATTTTTTACATTCATGGAATCATCTTTGCCTTCCACCCAAATCTTGGATTCTGGTGAAAGTGCAGAGAGGAAAAATGAAGCTAAAAATTGCAGTGAAGTGATGTTCACCCTTACAAAAGTTAAAGGCTTGAGGGGGGATGATTATTGCCTGTACCAATGCTTTTGGTACGCTCCCTTCTCCTTGGAAGGACTCATGTCTGTTGAAGAGCACTTCAATCCTCAATCCACTGATATATTTGTCGCCAGTTTTCCAAAAACTGGCACAAGTTTTCTTAAGTTGGCTTAAGGCCCTCAATTTTGCCATTCTTACACGATTCCGTTTAAGTGGGTCAACAACTAGTTCTTTACGTACCAAGATGCCACATGACTGTGTTTTTTTTTTTTTTTTGGAATTTCAGCTTGCTCAAAGCCCAGGTAATCGGGACTCGGCAATTCCTCTGATATCCACTCATGTTCCTTACAGTTGTTTACCTAAATCTATCATTTCTTCTAGTTGCAAGATTATTTGCATTTGCAGGGACGCAAAGGATTCTTTTGTTTCTTTGCGGTACTTTGTTGCCAAGCTGCAAAGGTCGAACAATGTTGAGCCTTTTCCTCTGGAAGAGGTTTTTGAGCTGTTCTGCAATGGAATTGCAAATTATGGACCATACTGGGACCATGTTTTAGGGTATTGGAGAGCAAGCCTGGAGTTCCCGGAGAAGATACTGTTCTTAACATCCGAGGAAATGATGGAAGACACCGCTGCTCCTGTTAAGAAATTAGCTGAGTTCATGGGTTGTTCTTTCTCCTTAGAGGAAGAGGAGGAAGGAGAGGTGCAAAAGATAATAAGCATGTGTAGTTTTGAGAAGTTGAGCAACTTGGAGGTGAATAAAAATGGTAAGCGCCGCCTAGACACATCAATTCCTATTCAAAATAGTATATATATACTTCAGGAGAGGTGAGAGAGGCAACTGGGAAAATCACTTGACACCTGAAATGAGAGCTCGTGTAGATGACATAATGGAGCAGAAGCTCAAGGGCTCAGGCTTGAAGCTGCCCAGGTGATTGTGCCTAACTAGCAAATTACAAGTGGCTCGAGGTAAGTGAGCTCGAATATGTTTGAACGGCTTATATGACCCACTTTTGATGTTGTTTTGATAATGTCATTATTAGAATTTTAATGTATCCGCATTATTATTATTATTTGTTTTGCTCTCACTTGATGTATTCTATTTCAATCTTATTCACTACTTTGTCAATGCAAACTAGATTTTTCCTTAAATAAGATCTATCTACCAGCGGATAGGTGATCAGGAATATTAAATTAGGGTAAAACTTGGTTTAATTCAATATTATAATTGGAGGTGATATAATAATGTGAAAAAAATAATATAAAAAAACTAGATGATGGCGACGCCATATTAATAATTCCGGACATCACGTGGAGCATTTTCATCATCATTATTATTGGTATAATAATGTTTGTTATATTATTTTTAATTGTTAAGTTGTTCACTATATGTTAAAATTTCAAGTTCTTCAAAAATGGAGAAGATCTTTAAATATGTATGTAAAGTTACCATGGGACTATCTTTATTTTTTTATTTGGTTTTTTTTATATTTATATTAAGAATTTCAATTCAATTAGTATTTTATTATTTAAATATACTAATGATAAATTGATTCTATTAGCTAAGTAAGTTTTAAATATAAATTATTTTTCTATACATAATTTTAAAAATGAAGAGCTTTCTACAGGCCATGCTAAAAACAACAAAGAAGTGATCTCTACCTTTCCAGAAGTTAAAGGCTTTTGGGACGTTCCGTCCTTCTTGGGAAGACTAATGTCTGTTCAAGACCACTTCAAGCTTCAATTCACTGATGTATTTTTTGCCAGCTTTCCAAAAACGAAGGGAGAATAATAATTCTTTTGGACTTGTTTTGCTGTAACATTTAAGCACATTAGATTGATATACGTGCGAGATCCATTATATCTTAAACTTGAAGTATTGATAAATCCAAGCACCTTGCATCACTATATCTATTAGGGTGTTAAGAATTCTGTTTGAAAAACATTTATGAAAAAATTTAAATTTTTTAATTTTAAATTAATATATTTTTAATATTTTCAACTCATTTTAATATGTTGATGTCAAAAATAATTTTTAAAAAATAAAAAAAATATTATTAATATATTTTTAAATAAAAAATACTTTAAAAAACAACCACAATTATATTTTTAAACACGATATAAATACACCAAAGTTGACTAGTTATAAGTTTATACATTCTAGATTTAATATATATATATATATATCATACTTATATTCGATACACTACCAAATCAAAATGCCTTGAATTTAATTCCTTACATTAAAAAAAATATTAAATAAAAAGTTGACTCATCACTAATTTATAAATACTAACTAGTGCTTTAGTTGATATCTTCAACCACCCACAACATTAACTTGAATAATAAAAATGTTTTTTGTTTTAATGAAAAAGACATTTTTACTCTATCTTCAATTACTTTATATTAATAATATAAAAGTTTTCTTCTTTCTTGGATATTAGGTTTTGAAAACACAATCATGCTAAAGATTTATTATCAAATATAAAATGTATTTATTTTTTTATTTTAAAAATATTTTTAAATTGTTTTTTACTTTTAATTTTTTATTATCAAATTATTTTAATGTGCTAATATTAAAAAAATAAAAAATATTATATTAATATATTATTAAATTAAAAATGTTTTAAAAAATAAAGCTAAAACAATAACAATAAGATTTAATATAAAAAAATTCTAATTGTATCAGCGTAGAGGTGATCAAGAATACTAAAATAGTGTAAATTTTGACTTCAAACAATATTAGAATTAGGGGCAGCGTAACAATTTGAAAGAAAATAGCAGAAAAGTAGGGCAAACAGTACAAATACCTTCGATAATGGTGACCAACTATTTGTAATCTGACACATCATGTTCTCGCAAGGAAATAGTTAACAGTGCCAATAATTAATCTGCTCTCATCTCGCTACAAATCGCAGCCATGATCACATATTCAAGAAACAAATATTTCTTTCTAGTCCAAAATTGCTATCTCTACTGTGAAAAGTATTTTTTTAAAAAGACCTATTGCATCAGTGGACACGTGATCAATAATTTTAAAACAAGGTATTAGTTGTTGGGGCCAAAAATTAAACCAGCTCTCAACTCGCTACAAATAGCTGCATCGCCTTTCGTTCTATATTATATGTTCTTTTTTCACATTCATGGAATCCTCTTTGCCTTCCACCCAGATCTTGGATTCTGGTGAAAGTGCTGAGAGGAAAAATGAAGCTAAAAATTATAGTGAAGTGATGTCCACCTTTCCAAAAGTTAAAGGCTTGATGGGGCATGATTATTACCTGTACCAAGGCTTTTGGTATGCTCCCTTCTTCTTGGAAGGACTCATGCCTGTTCAAGAGCACTTCAATCCTCAGTCCACTGATATATTTGTCGCCAGTTTTCCAAAAACTGGCACAACTTGGCTTAAGGCCCTCACTTTTGCTATTCTTACACGATCCCGTTTAAGTGGTTCAACAACTAGTTCTTTACTTGTCAAGATGCCACATGACTGTATTCCTTTTTTGGAATATGACCTTGCTCACAACCCAAGTAATCGGGACTTGGCACTTCCTCTGCTATCTACTCATGTTCCTTACAGTAGTTTACCTAAATCTATCATTTCTGCTAGTTGCAAGATTATTTACATTTGCAGGGACGCAAAGGATGCTTTTGTTTCTTTGTGGTACTTTCTTGCCAAGCAGCAAAGGTCGAAGAATGTTGAGCCTCGTCCTCTGGAAGAGGCTTTTGAGCTGTTCTGCAATGGAATTGCAAATTATGGACCATACTGGGACCATGTTTTAGGGTATTGGAGAGCAAGCCTGGAGTTCCCTGAGAAGATACTGTTCTTGACATACGAGGAAATGAAGAAAGACACCGCTGCCCATGTTAAGAAATTAGCTGAGTTCATGGGTTGTTCTTTCACTTTGGAGGAAGAGGAGGGAGGGGAGGTGCAAATGATAATAAGCTTGTGTAGTTTTGAGAAGTTGAGTAACTTGGAGGTGAATAAAAATGGGAAGCACCGTCCAGGCACATCAATTGCTATTCAAAATAGTGTATACTTCAGGAAAGGTGAGATAGGCGACTGGGCAAATCACTTGACACCTGAAATGGGAGCCCGTCTAGATGACATAATGGAACAGAAGCTCAAGGGTTCAGGTTTGAAGCTGCCCAGGTGACTGTGCCTGGTGTCCCATTTGCTTATGATTATTGCCGAAGTGGGTTCATCAAAAGCTGTTATCAACATCTCGTGAAACAACAACTGTGTATCAGTGTATCCCAATAAATACCCTCTCTGTTCATCTCATGTATTTCCTACCAAGTATTCACATTTCGTGAATCTTCCATGTCAATAAGCAATATGCTTCTATGAATCTGTGGAATGATTGTTTTCCCCTACTCACGATTATTGCCGAGTTAACTCTTATTTCCGAGTTAACTCATGATTTTAACAACATTGATCTGTGCAACAGAGGCACGTAAAGAATCTGAAAGCAGTTTTTATGCACTGTCAGCAGAATAATTTGACCAGGCAGAATGATTGTTTTCCCCTACTAGGCTCAGATCACAATCCTTCTTACTTTGACCAAATCTTTTGGAACCGATATGTCGAGGGATGGCTTGATTTATACCGGAGATTTTGTTGGAAAATTAAAGAAGCGTGGCTTAATTATACCTTGGATGCGCAAATTGATTACAGGGAAAAAATGACAGAAAGTGAGTTGCAGGGAATGAAAAAGGCATTAGTAAACTCAACACCTTTCAGGGCATCTTTCCTTGGTTTACTCCCTTCTATTTCTTATTTTGTTTTTCTTGCCATTGTCTAATGTTTTTCTAACTCGCAGTCCGGTCTCTGCAGAGAATGAGAGAGCACAAACTCTTTTAAGAGAAGATATTCTCCGGCAATTGCATCAAACAGAAAATTCCGACGTTATCTAAATGAGTTGATGGATCTCTTGTCTGAATATAGAAGTGCAGAAACTAACCTTGACCAAAAACCCCCATGCTACCAACTACATCTCAACAAGCAATAAGTCAAATGAATTGTGATCCGCTAGTAAACAACGAATGGACACTACCCCGGCAATGGATATTACAAGCTCTGACCAATCGGCGAAAGATCAAGAGGACCCTACCCCTTGAGATGTAGTTATTTATACGGGCAATTGCTCTCTTATTTTGTCAGTACTAGTTTGTACCTTATAGTTTTTTCAAGTTTATCATTCTAAAAGCATTTTTAATCAAGTTTACAAATACTTGCCAAACCTATTAATAACTAGAGTTACCTAAATATCTCTTTGCTCACTCTAAAGAATCATTTCAACTAGATACCTAAATATCTCTTTGCTCACTCTAAAGAATCACTTCAACTAAATGATCTACCATATCTTATTTAAAGAGTATTAATACTTGTCTTTTAGATATAACATTCTCCTTCGAGCATATAAACCGTGCTTGGTCCGGAATAACTTTTAAGCCTCACATCAAAGCTTACAACACTTTTTTAAAAAAATATTTTAAAATGTGACAATTATTATTAAGTATTTTAATACTACTCTTTCAAGAATCTACTTATCTAGAGTTATATTTTCCTTCTATTCCATTTTGATAAACAGTAAAAAGATAAAGAGCGACAATAATTAATCTGTTCTCAACTCGCTACAAATAGCTGCCATCGCCTTTCATTCTACATTATGTTTTCCTTTTTTACATTCATGGAATCATCTTTGCCTTCCACCCAAATCCTGGATTCTGGTGAAAGTGCAGAGAGGAAAAATGAAGCTAAAAATTACAATGAATTGATGTCCACCCTTCCAAAAGTTAAAGGCTTGGAAGGGTATGATTATTACCTGTACCAAGGCTTTTGGTACGCCCCCTTCTTCTTGGAAGGACTCATGTCTGTTCAAAAGCACTTCCATCCTCAATCCACATTTATATTTCTCGCCAGTTTTCCAAAAACTGGCACAACTTGGCTTAAGGCCCTCACTTCTGCTATTTTTACACGATTCCGTTTAAGTGGTTTCAACGACTAGTCCTTTACTTACCAAGATGCCACATGACTGTGTTCCATTTTTGGAATATGACCTTGCTCATGACCCAAGTAATCGGGACTTGGCAATTCCTCAGGTATCTACTCATGTTCCTTACAGTTGTTTACCTAAATCTATCATTTCTTCTAGTTGCAAGATTGTTTACATTTGCAGGGACGCAAAGGACGCTTTTGTTTCTTTGTGGTACTTCGTTGCCAAGCTGCAAAGATCAGAAATTGTTGAGCTGGAAGAGGCTTTTGAGTCTTTTTGCAATGGAATTGCAAATTATGGACCCAACTGGGACCATGTTTTAGGGTATTGGAGAGCAAGCTTAGAGTTCCCTGAGAAGATATTGTTCTTGACATACGAGGAAATGAAGAAAGACCGCTCCTCATGTTAAGAAATTAGCTGAGTTTATGGGTTGTTCCTTCACCTTAGAGGAAGAGGAGGGAGGGGAGGTGCAAAAGATAATACGCATGTGTAGTTTTGAGAAGTTGAGCAACTTGGAGGTGAAAAAAAATGGGAAGCACCGTCCGGCCACATCAATTGCCACTCCAAATAGTGTATGCTTCAGGAAAGGTGAGATAGGCGACTGGGAAAGTCACTTGACACCTGAAATGGGAGCGCGTCTAGATGACATAATGGAGAAGAAGCTCAAGGGTTTAGGCTTGAAGCTGCCCAGGTGAGTGTGCCTGGGATCCCATTTGCTTATGATTGTTGCCAAAGTGGGTTCATCAAAAGCTGTTATCAACATCTCGTGAAACAGCAAGTGTGTGTCCCAATAAATATCCTCACCGTTCATCTCTTTTATTTCCTAGCAAGTATTCACATTTTGTGAATCATCCATGTCAATAAGCAATCTTCTTTTGTGAATCTGTGTTTGTGACTTTCATTGATTTCCTTGCATGTTCGTAAGAATTCCAAATGGGATTCGTTTTTTTTTTTTTAACACAAGTGCATGCATTCCATTAATTAGTTTGATAAAAAAATAAATGTAATATGTAATATTAGAGTGTTTTCTTCACAGAAATTGAAGTGTGTTTTCTTCACAGCTATACATGTTTTAAAAGAACCGAGACACCCATACATGAGGGCGGAGCAACGACCAACCGAGACAGCCATCCATTAAGATTGTTGAATTGCAGATCAAATGAACGTAGGCGGCACATCTGCTGAAAGGATCTCGAAATGCCAGCTTCTTGTAGACTGAACCCTCTTCTCTTTAGGTTCCGAGTTGTTTTTCTCTGGGTAAGATTTTTCTTCGCCACTAGTACCAACGAAGTTCTTGGTTATTTGAAAGGAGGAAGGAAGATCTCCACTCATATCATTCATTCAGTGCCTACGGCGAGGCTCGACCCACAACAAACAAAGGCAACGAAGTTGCTAGCTGTAGCCCTCTTTTAGTAGACTAGGCTGAGTAAGCGCAAGCTATTTAAGTAGGCTCGAGAAGGGTAGGCTCCCAGCTTCGCCAGAAGCGACTAGTCGCCTCCTTTCCTCCGCCGAAAGATGCTTAGCCAGAAGCGACGATGGGGGGGCGTCGGGAAGGCCGACGACTACATGACATGAGGGAGAAGCTGTCGTAGAAGCTTTGCCCCTTGCTTTACAGAGATTGCTATGAACTGACTAAATGACTAGAATCTCCCGCCTAAGCTAATATATAGTATTTAATCCCTTCAATCAAATCAACAAGCTTTTTGAATCAAGGCGCCGCCCTCTTGGCTATATTTTAAAAATAATTTAAATTTTTTTATTTTTTATTAATTTTAAATTAATATATTTTTAAATTATTTTAATATGTTAATATTAAAAATAATTTTTTAAGAATAAAAAGGGTATTTTGACATGAAAAGTAATTTAAAATCATACTTCCAAACAGGCTCTGAAAATCCAGGGAGAGTGGCCGAGTGGTCAAGTGCAACACTGTAAATCTGTTGAAGTTTTTCTACGTAGGTTCGAATCCTGCCTCTCCGACTTTTTTGTTCTAGACTTCAGAGAAGAGAAAGGAGGCATTCGTCAGCGTAGGAAGGCCCACCGAGCGAAGCTCCTTGGTTCTGGACGAAGCCAGGCCGATACATACAATAGGCGAAGGAAAGACCCCCATAGCACCTGAGCAAGTTTGATCGAGGATTGGAGAGGAGAGGTGGAAGAAAAGGCTCGGGATGGATTTAGGAGTCTGTGTGCGAGCCGTATGCTGTGAGAGTCGCACGTACGGTTTTTAGGGTGTTCGCGTCTATACTAGATCGAGCACCTTCGTATCCGGTCACAATCTTGACTAATTTATCGAAGTGGGTAGCTCCAGTAGACCCATAGATCATGGAACAAATAGGGTGGGTAGGCCCAACCACCACAGGCAAGCAAATGACAAAGAATAAGAGTAGGCAGAGAATGCCACGGTTCTTGTTCAAGAATAAGCCGTTGTCAGACTAGCAATTGAATCAACTGCTATTGAATTCCTAACCGCTGCAAAAGACAAGAAGAACGTAACCGGTGTTAAAGTTGTAAGACTGAACTTCCTACCTTCGGTTCGGTCCCCTCTTCTTTCTTCTTTATTTCTTCGACGATGAATTTCGGTTATGACCCACGCCCCGCTAGCTGAATAGGCGTAGCTGCCTGAAAAAAGGCAAGGTCGACTAGTCGACGAATTGCCTTTTGCTAGAGAGATTTTTTATTAATAAAGAATTTAAAAATAGAAAGAATCTAAATAAAATAAAGGGCCGAAGGGAAGGGGGCCAACTACTTCTTCATTCAGGGGGGAGACTAGCCTCATTACTTCCCACTGGGCGAGAGGTGGACCTAAGCCACCTACCCACTCATCGATCACGGTCTTCAGCTGACTTGCACTAATAGACCCCTATTGTATTGGAATTTGGCGCCCATCTTTTTACTGTTGTCAACTAATCTCTTCAATCTTCGATTCTACTCTATATTAGAACATTTCTGCGAACGCTATTCTGATCCAAGTGGTCCTATTCTTTGTCCCGTGCTAGGAAGCATCACTCCTCTTTTCAATCCAAATTCAAGAATACGACCGATAAGATTGATTGGTCCGTGTGCCTCTCTTATTACTTTTTTGTATTCCCCTGCTCCTCGGATACAATTCGATCCTTCTAGGTGAAAATAAAAGATTAAAACCTGTAGAACTCGTGTTTTCCACTCCTAAAACAAGCCCAGTTGCCGGCTTCATGTGCAGAAGAGGCACATAAAGAATCTGAAAGCAGTTTTTATGCACTATCAGCAGAATGATTTGACCAGTCAGAATGATTTTTTTCCCTTACTAGGCTCAGATCACAATCCTTCTTACTTCAAACAAATCTTTTGGAACCGATATGTCGAGGGATGGCTTGATTTATACCGGAGATTTTGTTGGAAAATTAAAGAAGCGTGGCTTAATTATACCTTGGATGCGCAAATTGATTACAGGGAAAAAATGACAGAAAGTGAGTTGCAGGGAATGAAAAAGGCATTAGTAAACTCAACACCTTTCAGGGCATCTTTCCTTGGTTTGCTCCCTTTTATTTCTTATTTTGTTCTTCCTGCCATTGTCTAATGTTTGTCTAACTCGCAGTCTGGTCTCTGCAGAGAATGAGAAAGCACAAACTCTTTAAGAGAAGATATTCTCCGGCAATGGCGCCATCATCAAACAGAAAAATCCGACGTTAAAGATCATCAACCCCCATGCTACCAGCTACATCTCAACAAGCAACAAACCAAATGAATTGTGACCAAATGAGTTCTAAACAGCGAATGCACACTGCCCCAGCAATAGATCATACAAGCTCTGACCAACCGGGGAAAGATCATCAGGACCCTACCTCATTATAACCAATGAAGCTGCAGCCCATATTCTAATGATAATGATAATGATTTTTTTTTTAATATTATATTAATTTTAAATATATTTTTAATCTGTTTTTCATTTTATATTAAGTTATTTTATAGTTGAGTTTGGTAGTTTTGTGCAATTTATTTTTTATAATTTTTTAATATTTTATTCACATGAATAATTGCTTAATTAAATAAAATATTTATTCAAAAAATTAAGTTATTAAATATGATTGAGTATACCACTTTTCAAGTTAAATATTTTAATTAAATACAGGTATAAAAATTTTAATTTATAATTTTTTTCTATAAAAAAAAATATAAGGCCACCACGACATCGATTACTTTAAATAATTTTAATTTATAAGCATTAAAAATCAATACATATATTTATGAGGATCAATTTTAGATTATTTCTCTATGTTTCTGTCTCTGTCTCTATTTTTTTTTTGTGGTTTTCAAATATTTGACATTTTTGTTTAGATAAGCTCTAGTGTTTTTTTTAGATTATTTTAAATAATGTTTCTTGAAATGTCAAAAACATTTCATGGATTAATTTAACTTAATCATGCGAAAAAAATAGGAATTACAACTGTTTAATTTTTCCACCAAGTAGATGTACCTAATTGAGAATTTACTTTCTTATCTTTTACCTCAGTTAAGCGGAAGCATGATCATGAGAAGGGATTTGGAAGCCACTTAGATTAGGCTCTTCTCTAAGTCTCGAAAAGCAAAACCAATGGAGACTGGATTTCGCACGTATCCTTTTATTTGTTATTGTATTTTAAAAATATTTTAATATTTTATTTTAAATTAATATTTTTAGATTATTTTAATGTGTTGATATTAAAAATAAATTTTTTAAAATTAAGAAAATATTTTTTTAATTAAAACAATTAGGCTGCAAGCAAATGTCAACACCACTTCAGGTTGAGACATAAAAGGTGACCTAACCTAAGCGAATTACTACCTGTTCCAGCCTCACCTAGAAGCGAGGCCGCCAGCCCTCTGGTGTGTACATGGTAAGGGAATAATTCCTTCTAAATGCAAAGTAGATTTTTAACTTATTGGTAAATGGTAAGGGAATAATTTGATATTTTCTGGAGATGTTTAAGTTAATGGGAAAAGAAGTTACTCCTGCTAGAAAGAATATTAAATTAACTTAATCTGGCTGAATAATACTCCATCTCAATCTTATTCACTACTTTATCAATGCAAACTAGATTTTTTCTTAAAGAAGATCAAATCCACCAGCGGATAGATGATCAAAAATATTAAATTAGTGTAAAACATAATTTAATTCAACATTATAATTCGAGGTGCTATAATAAAGTGAAAAAAAAATTAAAAAAAAAAAACTAAATGATGGCGACCACATATCAATAATTTCAGACATCACGTGGAGCACTTTCATCATTATCATTATTATTGATATGATAATGGTTGTTTTATTACAATGTTTGTTATGTTATTTTTAAATTGTTAAGTTGTTTACTATATGTCAAAATTTCGAGATCTTCAAAGATGGAGAAGATCTTCAAATAAGTATCTAAAGTTATCATGGGACTGTCTTTATATTTCTATGTGGATTTTTTTATTTATATTAAGAATTTCAATTTAATTATTATTTTCTTATTTAAAAATACTAATGGTAGATTGATTCTCTTAGTTAGGCAAGTTTTAAATATAAATTATTTTTCTATATAAAATTTTAAATTTAGAACTAATATAAATAAAAATGTTTAGTTTATTTTTTATTGGAGTACTCATATTATTGTTTAGATTATTTATAAATATTTAGAGATTTTCTCTATTTTGCTACAATGTTAGGGATTATAACTTTAAGGTTTGGGTATTTGTGACAATTATAATAATTACTTTTTAAAGTATTTTTTATTTAAAATTATATAATAATAATATTTGTTTTATTTTTATTTTTATTTTGACATCATCAAATTAATATTTTTAAATTAAAATAATTTAATTTTAAAATACATCAAAATAATATTTAAATATTTAAATTAATTAAATTTTTAAAAATTTAAAATATATTAAAATGCTCCCCTTTAGTTTTATGATCTCCGCGCTGTGTAAATCAACTCTCATCTTGAAATGGTTCAATGCTAAAAATATATTTAACCAAATCTAACCCAACAAAATAAAAAATTATTTTTTTTATTTTTAATTGTATTTCATTCGAAAACCTAGTATTAAACATTATTCAATGACTCCATATTTACAGAATTTAAACACAATCCCAATTTATTCCCTTATTATATTTTACCTGATATTGTTGTGTTTTTAAAAAATTTATGAAAACTGTAGTCCTTGTAAGATATATTTTATATGTGATGAAATTATAAATAATTTAATAAAATAATAAAAAATATTTTATATAATGTATTATTTATTTTATGATGTAATAGCAATAGTTAAATCTATAATATTTAAATTAAAAACCATCAATATTAATACATATTTTTTAAAATTATTTTATAACCTTAATTTCCAAAGCATTCTTAACTAAACACATTAAACTATTTTTTATTCAACTTCAATTTCAATCACAGTTTTAATCAAATATTTATCGTTTTAAATTAACCTCAACTAAAAGTACTTTTTATAATACAATTTTTTTCAAATCATAGGTGCAATAGCTACCGTAATACCAAATAAAAAAAATTATTTTTTATATGAGCACATTGAAATAATTTAAAAATACCAAAAAAATATTAATTTAAAATAAAAATAAAAAAATCAATATTTTTAAAAATATTGTTAAAACATAGAAACAAATAAGCTATTATTTCTCAATAAGCTACAAATAACTGCTGCAATGGCCTTTCTTTAATATTTTATTCACACCATTCTACACAATATTTTCTTTTGTACATCCATGGAATCATCTTTGCCTTCCACACAAATCCAAAGCCCATGCTAAAAACTACAAAGAAGTGATCTCTGCCTTTCCAAAAGTTGAAGGCTTTTGGCAATTTCTGTCCTTCTTGGGAAGACTCATCTCAGTTCAAGAAAACTTCAAGCCTCAATCCACTGATATATTCGTCGTCCGCTTTCCAAAAACGAAGGAAATCTTTGGTTAACGTTCTCTAATAACTCCTTTTCTACGTGCCTTCCACACTTTTTACGTTGGAACATTTCATTTGTTCTTATGCTCTAAATTGAGTCTTTTTGGTGAGTTCCATCATTCTATTTAAAAGATTAGAAAACGCAACATTGCATCAATGCTAAATGCATTTTCAATCTCATATATATATATATATTATTTTTAAATTATTTTGAAGTAATAATATAAAAATAAATTTTAAAAAAATAATTTTAATATATTTTTAAATAAAATATACTTTAAAAAATAATCATTAAATATGAAATGAAATCTAAGTCTTCCGGCTGATAAGAATACTAAAATAGTGTAAATGTTTACTTAATTCAATTATTAGAATTTGCGGCAGGTAACAGTGTCACGGAAAATGTCAGAAAAGTTGGGCAAACAGTACAAACACCCTGGATGATGGTGACTTAAATATATGTAAATGGAGACATCTCGTCCTCGAGAAGAAATAGTTCATAGTGCCAATAATTAATCTGCTCTCGCAAGCTGTCATTACCAAATATTAATGAAACAAATGTTTCTTATTAGTCTAGAAAAGCGATCCAATAAGGCGATTGTTCACTGGACGTTGTTGAATTGTTTTTTTTATAAAAAGTCAATTTTTAAATATTCATAGATTATTTTAAAAAAATAAAAACATTTGAAAAACAATAGTATACTCTCCACCACCCAAAATATAGGATTAAATTGTGTTGTGGGTTCCACACCATTTAAAGCTTCCAAGAAGGATTTAAAACACAATCACGCTGAACATTTGCAATCCATTTTAATAAGAAATAATACCCCATTGCATCAGCCGACATGTGATCAATAATATTAAAATACTGTAACTTTTGATTTAATTCCATTATTAGAGGTTGAGGGAGACAGCAGTGGTTATTTTTTATTTGATTTGATTTTTATTTATAAAAATAATTAAATTAATTTTTTTTAAAATTGAATTAAAATCGTTTTAAATTGACATATTACCATTCGATTTTTTCGGTTTTTGATGTCCAAAACCTGAAAAAACCTATATATTATTTTTTTTTGGCTTTTTTGGGCTTTTAATGAACTTTGTAAAGGGCTTGTAATAGGTTTTTAATGGATTTACGATGGATTTATAATTAATGTTGATATTGTTTAATTTTTTTTTGAAGATTTCAAAGCATATTTAATATTTTTACCACTAAATATCAATTGTATTAAATTGTTATTGTTAATCTTATATTTATTAAGTTTTTTTTACCATTGAATATTTATTTATATGAAATGATTAATGTCAATCTTATGTTCATTATATTTTTTACCTTTTGTAACATTTTTATGCTTCCAAAATGTCTAAATAACACACTCACAGTCACACACCAATAAATAAAAATTCAAATTATAAATTATTGCCTTCAAAGGTTTAAAGAAGAAACAACAAATAATATTATCATAAAACACTCCAAACCAAAAACATAAATCTTCATTTATACATCGTCTTAATAAAAAAACACTTCAAGACTATTGCACTTTGATTCCTGAAATTCATAATCTAGAATTATAACATAATAAATTAAATTATAAGATATAAAAATTAAAAAATAATATTTTTACCATGCATTTTCAATAAATACATAACAATTTATGAACTAATTATCATTCATTGGTAGATATAACTTTCCACCAAATTCTACAAAATAAAACATTAAACATGTTAAAATAAAAATGTGTTAAATATTAATAATTCATAAAATAAAATATGTAAGTTTTTTGTTAAATTACCTAATTCAAGGTTTTTATAGGTTTCAAAATCATTCATTAAGGTTGTATTATCAATTAGAATTGGATCATGATACAACCAATTTTGACAACAAATAAGTGTTTGAAATGTAGCTGAAGATAGAGAAATTTGAAATTGATAGAGTATACGACCACCTTTGCTAAAAGCTGATTTAGAAGCCATTATAGATATAGGAATACCCAAAACATGTTGTGCAACTTTCAAAAATATCTTATATTTTGAAGTATTAATCTTCCACCAGCCAAAAATATCTAATTTATCATCATTAGACCTTATTTCTATTTTCCACACTATCTTCCTCCTGTAAATGCAATTTGAATCAACCTAAAGTGTTAACATCTACCTCCACATCATTAATAGCATCATTAACATCTTGTTTATGCTTATTATCATTTACTACTTCCTTGACTTTTAAATAAAACTTATACAATCTCACCAAATTATCTTTTTTTCTTTTTTGTTAACAATTGTGCTTTGTCATTATCATACAACTCACCAAAATAAAATTTCATATGTTTCAACTTAAGATATAAATTCAAAACATTTGCCACACATAATGAAAAATTCTTATTTGCTTCACAACCCCAATACTTTTCAAACTTATTCACCATGTTCATCATCATTCCACTTAAAAAATTATCTCTACTTTTACAAATTGCAACAATTTTGTATGCATATAAATCAATTAATTGAAGAAAGAATTTGAAGTGATATGCAATAAGTTAGAAAATTTTAATGCAACCATGTAAAAGATCTTTAAAAACTTCAACAAAGCTCTAGCATTTTTTCAATCCTCCAAACTAGATGGCCCTATGTTTTTTTTATTTTACTTTGAATCAAACTCCAAAAAGTAACTCATATATCTTGGTTCATTTTGACCTAACCTCACAAATACCTTTCCAAACTTTTCAGCAACTTCTAACATAAGATAAGTTGAATTCCATAAAGTTGTAACATTCAAATGTAATGATTTCTTACATTTTATATGCAAATTTTTTACACATTTCTTAAATGCAAGTAGCCTAGAAAGTGAAGATCTCACAAACCTAATTGCATTTTGAATCTTAACAACTGAAACATTAATCTTTTTCAAACCATCACACATAATGAGGTTTACAATGTCTGCACAACATCTAACATGTAAATGTTCATTTAACAATGTATTAGTTAGCCAATCTTTCATCACACTCTTTAAATATGAAATAGTAACACTATTAGAGCTTGCATTATCTACTGTAACAATTAAAAGTTTATCAATTCTCTAATTTAACAAACAATTCTCAATAACTTGACCAATTATCTCATCCATATGATTGGAAATTTGATAAAAATTCAAAATTATTTTATATAAAGTCAACTCATTATCAATCCAATGAGCCATTAAGAACATATAGTTAATGTTTTGAATTGATGTCATGTATCTGTTGTTAAGTATAATCGTTGACCATTAAGAACTCTTTTAAAACTTTCTTTCTCTTCAATATAAAGTTTCAAACAATCTCTCATAATAGTGAAAAGAGAAGAAATGTCAAATTTAGGTTACAAGGTCCTAGAAAATAACCTAAATCCCTTACCATCCATAAAATTAAAAGGCAACTTATCAATTATAATCATGTTTACTAGTGTCTATCTGCATTTATCATAATCATAACCTTTTACCTTAAAAGTTCTCACACTTTGATCTCCTGATTCACCCCCCCACTTTATTAGGTTCTAATACTAAATTGTTTTGCTTTTTATCAATCATAAAAAGAAACTTTTTGCATACTTTTAAATGACTTCACATATTACTTGTCCCATTAATAATAATATGACATGTATAACCCTTTCCATAATAACTATATTCAACTCTAGGAGTTGTAGGATCATCATCAAGTTTGGTAAAATGATCCCAAATTTATGACTTTTGTTTATCATCAACATTTCTTTTTCTTGATATAAGGACTTGAAGTTGTTTATCTTTATTATCCGTGGTGGATCCTGCAATAGTTGATGTTGGGTTAGTGTTTGAAGCTGGGGCATTGGTTGATATTAAGATAGTACTAATGGATTGAACATTTTGATTTTAAAGATTTTCTATCTGTAATTACTAAATGCAAACATGTTAATATTTAAAGTTGCATTAAGTTGAGTTATAAAACTTATTGAATCTATTAAATGCACTAGCACTCGCTAATAAAGAGTAGGAACCTCATATTATAGTTTCCCTCACCCTTAACCCATCAAAATCCAAATGAGAAGCATGTTATTCTACATATGATCTGCTTGGAAAACTGTAAACAGAAGTGTTACCCCAGTTCAAGGAGCTATTGCTACATCATACAAGATGTTTACTACTTGCTAAGAAGCTTTACCAAGTAAAAAAACAATAAAACCTATAACATCCATTCATTTGAGAAGAAATGGCATGGTAAGTGATATTATCACACAACAAACCAGAACCAGGGCATAAAATGAACACATATAAACATAAAAAGAAAATTCGAAAACTGATAAAAAATAGTAAATAAATAACTTTTAAAAAAAAGCTGACCAAAAACTAGTAGATGATATGGAAAATGGAAATGCCAGTTTTAGCTGCTAGATTTCTATGTTATACTTATTTCATGTTTTAATTTGTAATCATAGGTTCTTTAAACAGTAGGTATAAATTATCAAAATAGATGTTTTACTCATTTTTTTTATTTTCTATTAATTCTTAAAATTTATGTATAAGCTAATTGAGAGCTTCTGTAAAGCTTATTTGAGTTATTTTTGTTTTCATTATTTGGAAGTTATGTTTTATGAAGCCTTAAAAGATTTAATAGGTTATCTTAAAAACTTACATATCATTTTTCTTGTGATGAAACTAAATTTGTTCACAGAATCTCAATAATAATAGCAATGAGGAGACACAACACCAAGCAGGCAAGCATAAACGTTGAACATAAAAAAAAAATACTAAATATGGATGATTGTACACTATCAATAATTAAATAAAAATTGCTAACATATTAGTAAAGCAATTTGATAATCAGTAATTTTAACAATTTTTTTCTAACATTGTTAAATCAAAGAAGGTCAGTAATTAGTATCCAAATTAACTTGAATAATCTAAAAAACATATGAATAAATTCTGACATAATTAAGTAGCAATCAGAATGCCTTTAACAGAATCAATTAGCAAGTGTATCTTTATTCTTTGACCTTTGCATTGAAAAAAAATATACAATAAATTAAATAGATGATAAATAAATAAATCTAGACAAAATATGAGCAACCATTAGTAGTAACTATTAGTTAATTAATTAATTAAAATGAAAAGAACAAAATTATAACTCACTACTTTAGAACTGATTTGGTTTTGGAGTAGTGGAGAATGTGGAGTATCATGTGATCTTGTGTAGATAAAAAGGAATGTCGATATATTTATGAAAGGCTTTCAAACAATAAAAACACAAATTGTTTTGGATCTCTTTGTAACTGTGTTTTTATTTTCTAAGTCTAAAAAGACCGGAAAGGAATAGGCAGAGAGGTAAGAGGATACTCTAGTACTAGGGCATGTGCTTGGTTAGGGTTAGTGGTGAGGAGAAAGGGGGACACTGAGGGTGAGGGAGAGTGTCACTCTTTTAAAGAATTAGGGTTAACAAAGAGAGACGGGAATGATATCATTTTTTATTTATACCATTAAAATAAAATACTGGTTAGTAATTTTTTTTGAACCGGTTCGATCTAGTCCGGGATAATCAATTTCTATATTATAAAATTAAAAACCAAGCGAAACTAGGATTTTTTCTAATTATTCTAATCAGTTTTTTGGGTTTTTTTTCCCTTGAATTATTCGGTTTTTTTATTTATTTTTAAACACCTTATAAGCAGTATGACGTGACAATGTGAAAGAAGATGTCAGAAAATCTTGAATGATGGTGACCAATATCAGTAATTTGAGACAGCACGTCCTCGACAGGTAATAGCTGATGGTGCCAAAAATTAAACCAGCTCTTGACTCGCTACAAATAGCTGCCATGGCTTTTCCTTCACATCATATTTCTCTTTTTCACTTTCATGGAGTCCTCTTTGCCTTCCACCCAAATCTTGGATTCTGGTGAAAGTGCTGAGAGGAAAAATGAAGCTAAAAATTTCAATGAAGTGATGTACACCCTTCCAAAAGTTAAAGGCTTGATGGGGTATGATTATTACCTGTACCAAGGCTTTTGGTACTCTTCCTACTTCTTCGACGGACTCATGTCTGTTCAAGAGCACTTCAATCCTCAATCCACTGATATATTTGTCGCCAGTTCTCCAAAAACTGGCACAACTTGGCTTAAGGCCCTCGCTTTTGCTGTTCTTACACGATCCCGTTTAAGTGGTTCAACAACTAGTTATTTACTTACCAAGATGCCACATGACTGTGTTCCTTTTTTGGAATTTCACCTTGCTCAAAACCCAGGTAATCGGGACTCGGCAATTCCTCTGATATCTACTCATGTTCCTTACAGTTGTTTACCTAAATCTATCATTTCTTCTAGTTGCAAGATTATTTACATTTGCAGGGATGCAAAGGATACTTTTGTTTCTTTGCGGTGCTTTTTTTCCGCGCATCAAATGTCGAAAAATGTTGAACCTCTTCCTCTGGAAGAGGCCTTTGAGATGTTTTGCAATGGAATTTCAATATTGGGACCGTACTGGGACCATGTTTTAGGGTATTGGAGAGCAAGCTTAGAGTTCCCTGAGAAGATATTGTTCTTGACATACGAGGAAATGAAGAAAGACACCGCTGCTCATGTTAAGAAACTAGCTGAGTTCATGGGTTGTTCTTTCACCTTAGAGGAAGAGGAGGAAGGGGAGGTGCAAAAGATAATAAGCATGTGTAGTTTTGAGAAGTTGAGCTCCTTGGAGGTGAATAAAAATGGGAAGCACCATCTAAACACATCAATTGCTATTCAAAATAGTTTATACTTCAGGAAAGGTGAGATAGGCGACTGGGCAAATCACTTGACACCTGAAATGAGAGCGCGTCTAGATGACATAATGGAGCAGAAGCTCAAGGGTTCAGGCTTGAAGCTGCCCAGGTGACTGTGCCTGGTGTCCCAATTGCTTATGATTATTGCCGAAGCGGGTTCATCAAAAGCTGTTATCAACATCTCGTGAAACAGCAACTGTGTATCAGTGTATCCCAATAAATAC
The DNA here is from genome assembly GCA_015708895.1 of Populus ilicifolia. NCBI lineage: Eukaryota > Viridiplantae > Streptophyta > Magnoliopsida > Malpighiales > Salicaceae > Populus > Populus ilicifolia. The sequence goes on along the minus strand of SRLM01000149.1, from coordinate 160,563 downwards.
CCTCTCTGTTCATCTCATGTATTTCCTACCAAGTATTCACATTTTGTGAATCTTCCATGTCAATAAGCAATATGCTTCTGTGAATCCGTGGAATGATTGTTTTCCCCTACTCACGATTATTGCGGAGTTAACTCTTATTTCCGAGTTAACTCATGATTTTAACAACCTTGATCTGTTCAACAGAGGCACATAAAGAATCTGAAAGCAGTTTTTATGCACTATCAGCAGAATAATCTGACCAGGCAGAATGATTGTTTTCCTCTACGAGGCTCAGATCACAATCCTTCTTACTTCGATCAAATCTTTTGGAACCGATATGTCGAGGGATGGCTTCATTTATAACGGAGATTTTGTTAGAAAATTAAAGAAGCATGGCTTAATACCTTGGATGCGTAAATTGATTACAGGTAAAAAATGACAGAGTGAGTTGCAGGGAATGAAAAAGGCATTAGTAAACCCAACAGCTTGCAGGGCATCGTTCCTTGGTTTTCTCCCTTTTATTTCTTATTTTGTTTTTCTTGCCATTGTCTAATGTTTTTCTAACTCGCTGTCCGGTCTCTGCAGAGAATGAGAGAGCACAAACTCTTTAGGAGAAGATATTCTCCGGCAATTGCATCAAACAGAAAATTCCGACGTTATCTAAATGAGTTCATGAATCTCTTGTCTGAATATAGAAGTGCAGAAACTAACCTTGACCAAAAAACCCCATGCTACCAACTACATCTCAACAAGCAATAAATCAAATGAATTGTGATCCGCCAGTAAACAGCGAATGGACACTGCCCCGGCAATGGATATTACAAGCTCTGACCAACCGGCGAAAGATCAAGAGGACCCTACCCCATTATAACTAATGATGCTGACCATACTCCATAGACAATCCATCAAGTAGAATAGCAAACCACCTTATCTAGATGTATTTTTAAATAATACCTATGAAGTTAAAAAAAATAAATTCACTCAAATATCTCTCTAGTAAACTAACCTTGAACTCTTAGCTAGGTGTCATGTTCACATTGGTATGCATAAAGGGTCCAGTTGTTGGCTGCTTATTATTTCATCTAGTATAGTCGTTAGTTTGATTACTTGGGTCCGATAATTGTAGGTGACATCAGATTAAGACTTATTTTTATTTCATCCATTCAAAACAAATATTTTAATTTAAGAATAGATCTTGAAGTTGGGCTGTTAGTTTATTATCATAGTCTTGGTTATACGCGTCATTATTATAATCTATTCAGTTATTATTTCTAATTGTATTTAAATCCTTCATCATGGTTATGTTAGATTTTATTTTTAATTTGTTCTCAAATATATTTATTTATCATGTTTTAAAACAAATTTTATCTCAATTATTTGTATGTATGTATAAATATATAATCACAATTCTCAATACAACACCTATAGTTAGTCATCGAATGAAAAAATATTATCTCTTTCAGTATGCCACAAATATTCATAACACGGCGGTCACCCTTATTTGCTTGCAGTCATCTACTGAAGTATTATTGACATATCCACAGGAGCAGGGCAAGTTATGGTTTTCTTGCAGTTACTAGACTAGACGGTACTGCGCTAGACAGCAGGTTTACAATATATTTTTAATAAAATATTTAAATGTTGTAATTATGTTTTTTTTTTAAATAATAACTCAGGTTATCATTCGAGCAATTGAATAAGTTCATTTTATTTGAATTATACATGAAAAAAAATGTAATGATAGCAAATAAAAAAAAAGAAGAAGAGCAATCATAATAAACTAGGAAAGAAACCTTCATCCGAAAATAAAAAGATAATCTTATTTAATTTTTAATCAAATAAATATCCAAATATAAAATAAAATAAAAAAAATAAACAAGAGAATTGGTGTCAGTCAACCTGGACTAATATGGGAAGCATGTAATTATTAGACGTGAGTTAGTCTAGTTTAACCCGTTAAATCATGTTTTAAGATATAAGATTGATATAACTTGATAAAAAAAATCAGAAAACCATACAATTATTTTTTTCTAAAAAAATTAAACGACAATATCAGGAAAAGAAATAAGCCAAAAAAAAGAAGATATCAACCCCTATTAATTTTTTAAACTCATGATTTAGATTATCAAACTGAAAGCACTATACATGAAAAATGAAAAATTTATGAAGCCGAATCCCTAAGAAATGAAGAGTTGAGGCATGAAATTGAAAGAGAAATTATACAAAAAGATTCAAAATAACAATAGAAAGAATGAGGGTTGAAATCAAAATAAAAAAATAAATTAGAGGTCCATAAAAAAATTTCAATTTGAGGGTTAAATTAAAAAGAATAAAAACATTAATAGGATGATAAAAAAAATTAAAAGAATAAGGACCAACATAAAAAAAATAACATTATAAACTTGGATTGAATGATGAAATTATATATATATATATATATATATATATATATATAAAGAGGCCAAAAACAAAGTAGGAATAAAAAAAATAAGGTTTAAATTAAAAACATCAATACATGACAAAATAGAATTGAAAGATTAGATTGAAAACATATAAAACTTTTACAAAAGGACTATGGATAAAAAAAAAGAAGAAGAAGAGAGAATTGAAATAAAAAAAGCTTAAAGAAAGAGGACAAACATGCAATTTAAAAGATGAGGAAAGGAAAGAAAAAAGATTCATCAACGACAAACTGCTTGACTTCCACCTATATGCATCATACTATAAAGATAAGAAAGTAGTGATACTTTCAAAGATACGATAGAAAATCTACCTTCACAACTAAAGGTATACCTTCACAACTAAAGGTATTGCATGTTTTATCTAAAGTGCACGAGTGCTTTTTTTACTAGTAGTTTTTAAAATTTTAATATATTTTTTTTGTTAAAAGATCATAATGTGTTAAAAAAAAAACCAATATGAAAAAGAAAAAGAATACACTTCATCTAAAGCAGCTTCTTCTTGTTTTCTTTTTACTTCAAGTATGTTTAAGTAAGTTCACTGTACATTAAAAAGTTACAAGATCATGTTGCTCTTAACAAAATATAATAATAAAAAATAAAAACTTGAAAAGAGAAACTAAAGGGTTTTTTGTTTTGTTTTTTTATTTTTCACTCCAAGTGCATTTACGTAATCCCATTGTGCATCACACGCAAAAAAGCAAAACTACTCCTAGATGTTAGGTATATATATGGTGGGGAATTGCACTCTTCATTGCTGTACAAGACCTTGGACTCACTATTTATAGTGTTTTTTCTTTTTATTTGGCACTTCTAGAACCAAGTTGCAGGCTATTATAGGGTAATTTGTTAAGATACAGTCATATTGAAGGATAGTTACCCAAACTAAAAAAATAAAGGAACTGGATGGCTTTCCCGAACTTTGGGGTAAAATGACTATTTTTCTCTTAAAAACATAACAAAGAAAACATGTTATTGAGGTAATATCATAATAGTTTTATTTGTTATTTCAAAATTTAAAATGAACAATTACATCTTTTCATTTTTTTTATGACTTTATATATTCTTAAATTCAATTTTTTTTTAAAAAACTTTTGGTTAATGGTGTTTTCATCTTCTTTTTATTTTTAATAAACACTAAAATAACTTGCATGTTTTTTAAAGTGAATTTTCTATAACTTGTATTCAGGGATATTTTTGTATTTACAATTAAGTTTATATATATTAGGTTGGTTAATTGCACAAAAACATATATATATATATATATGTTTTGGGGCAATTATGTAATTTAATATATAAAATTTATTTAAAAAAGTTGTTAATATATGTTTGCATGGCTAGGATCGTTCAATGGTTAAACACCTCTATTAATGATGGCATTTGAATTGGCTTAGCACTGTTTTAGTGGTGAGGTGATGCATGTGATCAAAATGTCATCTAGTTTAGTGTTAATGATTTTTTTTTCTTTGTGCTCCTTGATTTCCACCCTTGCCCCTTTAAAATATTAGAGAAGCTATTTAATTTTTAATCTCTTTATATTTAGTTTATATTATTTTGATTATTATTTATTTTATTTAGAATAATTTATAAAATTAGAATTTCTTTTTAATTTTATCCTCCTATAATTTTTTCATCTTTCAAATTTAATCTCATATCTTTTGATTACTATTTAATTTGTTTAAAATATTTTTTTTTACAATTTCATTGTTAGTTTTTTTATCTTCATTCTTTTAATTGTTATATTTTTTCACTTTAGCAAGTTTTTTAAATTAATTTTTCTCAATTTCACATTTCAATATTAAATTGATTTGGAGTTGAGTTTTTTTGATTGATTTCAAGTGATAGATTTTATGAGTTGCAAGTTTTAAAAACCAACTTAGGATTAGAAGGTTTATGTGGGTTGTCTTGGTTTTTTAAAATTGATATATTTTTGTTTTTCTGATTTCAGAATTCAATATTGCATTGATTTTAAATATTTTTTTTAGTTTTTATATTAAACAATGAGCTATTTTGTAGTTGAATTTTATAATTTTATTCAATTTATTTTTTATAATATTTGTTTTACCTTTTCATGAATAATTGTGTAATTAAATAAAATATTTATTATAAGAAAGAAAGTTATTAAACAAGCTTGGGTATATACATGTCAAATATTTTAATTATATATACATATAAGTATTTTGATTTATGATTGGATTTTTTTATATCCCAAAACAACTTTAAAAGGCCAGAATATTTATTTTTCTTTATTATAAAAATTACGTGACGGGGGATATAATGCAAATGAAATAGGTAGTAATCATCTAAGCTGTAGGATAAGATTGGGAATTAAAAAGTTTATTTGTCACCATAAAAAGTAGCTTCAGTAGATAGAAAACATTGACGGGACTGCTGATCACTAGATCAGTTCTTACCTTCATGGATTTTTCAAGGATATTTCTTTTTAATCAGGTATTTCTAGATTAGTCTACATACATTTTAATTAATCCTTAAATACTAAAATTAATAATTAAATAAATATTTAATTTATAAAGTATTTTTTATTAGTTCAAAAAGCTTCATATAAGTCATCCCTCTTTCTCTCTCAGTATCAACTTATCTCAATCTTATTTTATATTTTTTTTACATATCTTTTTATTTTTATTTTTTCCAAACCAAAATTTTAAATGATTATTTAAAAAATATTAAAATATTTTCTTATTTTTGATATTAACACATCAAAATAATTTAAAATTATAAAAAATAAATTAATTTAAAACAAGAATAAAATTAAAAAAATTAAAAGTATATTTTAAATACAAAAACAAACATGTAGTAGGTTTGCATTTAAACATTTAAATCCAAGAAGAAATTAAGTTCACGGTACTATTAATTCAATCGATGAAGGATTAGACTCAAATTTAGGGCCACCATCGACTACTTGAATAAAAAATTGGATTATTAAGAGGATCAATCTTAGAGGATCAATTTTATAGGCATAAAAAAATATATTCACCAAGTAGGCATCAATTTTTATCTTACGTAAGCTATATATAGGCATAAAAAAATATATGCACCCTCAACTTGCTTTAGGTACTGTTAATTTATAGGCATAAAAAATGTAATACATAATCTTCGAGAGGATCAATTTACATTTAAAGAAACATGATTTAAAGTAATCTAAAGTAACAGTGGAGATAAACGAAAATGACAGATTTGAAAACAAACAAACAAACAAATAAATACAGAGAGCGAGAAAACAAAAACATTTCATGGATTAATTTAACCTAATCATGCCAAAAAAAGAAAAGAGGAGTTGTTATGTGCGTGCCTTCCAAAGTCTATGGCGTACTGTTGACCCTCATAAATGGTTGCCGGGTCACTCTGGGCAGCGGCATATATTTGACTTTTCACGAGTGCCTTCTATTTATTTGTTTATTGATTGATTGATAAATCCATTAATGCCTTTTATAATACAGACATTTCCAAGCAGATGAAATGGACATCTTAGAAAGTTGGAGTCTAGGATAGTTACCTTTTCACTATTTCCTATTTATAAACACGAAAGATGTATAATTTTTTTTATAATATTAGTTTTTGAGCTAATTTATATATATATATTAATTAATTTATAGGTCTAATATTAAAGATTATATAAATTTTTAGTGATTTTGAAATTTATAAAACTTGAATGTTGATCTTGAAATAATAAATTCAAGACTTAATCAGTTGATTTATATTTCTAAAGATTAAAATTTATATATTTTTTAACTTTGAGAAGTATATGAATAAATTTTAAATTTATTTTTTAAAATTTATTTTATAAATTTTAAAATTACAAAAAACTTATATAACTCATAGAATTAATTAAAAAATATATAGACTGTCTTACACATCTATACTAATTAAAAAAATATATTTTTTTT
>SRLM01000149.1:132671-147399 GCA_015708895.1 Populus ilicifolia | reverse complement strand
GAAAGGTAAGACATAGGCCTACAATTTTCATATGGAGCCCAAGATCTGAAAAGGCCATTTTCAAGTCCAAGTTGTTGTAACCACAAAAAAGCCCGAATTTGTCCTCCAGCCCGAGCACTGTTCAGTATTTTAGCCATATCTGGAGTTTTAGAAGTCAAAATGAGCTGAATTTCTTACACAAGAAAGCTAAGATAATTTTCTAGAACTTTCATGTTTTCAAGTGACTCTAATTTTGATGTCATTAATGATGTTTTGGGCAGACAAGAGAAGATAAGAATTGTCACCAACTTAAGGGTTGGCCACCTACTCATCAATTAGTCATCAAATCAATAGTTTCCAATTTTGGCCTATAAAAGGAGCCATTTGCCATGCATTTAGGCATCTTAGTGTCCAGATCAAGATCATGCTCTTATTTTCTCTCTTTGTATTCTTTATGCTTTGTTTTCATTAATATCAAGTTTATGCCTTTCATTTCCTTTCCTTTCTTTAGTTAACTTTTATGTTCTTATTTTGTTTATCTATTTTTCTTTCTTTCATTATGTCTAGCTAAGTTAATTATGTCAAGGTGAAAAGGTTACACTAATGGTGTAAGAATAAGTATGGTATAAACTTAATATGGACTTTAATGTTTAATACTAACATGTTTTATATTTGTTATCTTGTTCACTCTTTAATACTTTGCTTGTTAAATGATTAATCTTGATTTATGTTGTATAACAATTGGTACAACAAATGCTTGGCACTTTCATAGCTCATAATGTATGGTATAACCGACACCTGAGCTATGAAAGGAACTTGATTTGTTGTTAACATAAGTTATAATCATGAATGCTTGACGAAATTTACAAGTATTAGCATTAATTGAATAAGATGACTAATGTAATCATGTTAACAATATATAATCTGATTGGAACCTCTTTTATATGTGGTCTCCAATTGAACAATAAGAGTTTATACTATACTTGTTTGACATACCATTAGTGGAACCTCTAACCTTGACATTTGATATTATCACTGTTTAATCCTTACATTAATATTGTATCTCCAAGTTCTCATCATCATCATCTTCTTCTTCTCTTTCTTTATTATTATTATTATTACTACTACTACTATTATAACTATTACTAGTAGTAGTAGTAGTATTAGTATTATTATTGTTGTTATTGTTACTGTTGTTGTTATTGTTTATAATTTGTACAATTAACCTCCTTGTGGTTCGACCCCGGTCTTGGGTTATTTATTACTTCGACACTCCTGCACTTGGGAGAAGATATTAATCTTTTTATCGTGTCACACATTGATACAATATTTAACGTGGTTCGACAAACTACCTACATCCACGGGAGAAGTCATTTCATTATATAGGGAGATAACAAGATTTACAACAATAGAGGAGGAGGAATCATCGACTCTTTGACAACTCTCAACCTCACTTTATTTCTCTCTTCTTAGTGCTATAATGGCAGTTACTGCTAACTGCTCTTGGTAACCACTCTCTCCTGTATTTCTCACATCTTTGACTGCACTCTCAATCGACTCTTTGACAACTCTCAACCTCACTTTATTTCTCTCTTCTTAATGCTGTAATAGTAGGTACTGCTAGTTGCCCTTGGTAACCACTCTCTCCTGTATTTCTCATATCTTTGACTGCATCCTCACTATCTTTGCAGCTCTCTCTTGGTGCCTATTTATAGGCAATAATGGTGCCACCAGCTTTTTCAATAATGATGGCTGCCAACTTCAGCTCTTCTTCAATAATGATGGCTGTAAACCTTTCATATTTGAAAAGGTTGTACATGGTTGGTGCAGCTCTAGCTCTAGCTGTTATATTTGTTAATGAATAATACTGTCTATTAATGATTACTTCAGCAACCAACCCAACAAGCTAAAACTATGTGTACCAAAAAGACTTGACCTGAAAGAACAAAAAGGATGTACAAAGTTTTGCATTTATAGAACTCTGCATCTTGCTCTACATGATTCAATCACATTGCTCACATCTTCATGAGCAACTAGAAAAGCAAGTATTTCATCGGATTCTACATGATTCGATCACTTCGCTCACAGCTTTATGAGTCTGGTGATATCATGTTTAAGGTCAAGTGAAATGCCTGGAGAAAGCAAAATGTATAATTTATTAGAGAGAAATAATAACGACTTCCTTGTTTTCACTCTTACATGTACATGTCACAGCGTGCTAGCTAGCTAGCTACAATGCAAGGAACGTAGTGATTATTTTGCCAAAATGCTCCCTGATTTTTTATATAATGCAATGCTTCATTTAAAAAAAGAAGAACAGAAGAAATGTTGATGCAGAGAGAGGACATGGATTTCAAAGTTGCAACTAATCTCATGCCTTGATGTACCCCGGGAAAAAAAAAAAGAGAACAAAACATACCAAAAATCTCTCCAACACAGGAACAATTATAGCGAGGTTGTGATTCGGGAGGCAATCAGCAATGGAATCATGTATGCTCTTGCTGTCAGTGAACAAGGACAATTTGAGAAACATCGGACCAAAAAGAATGTGCAAAAACATAAGGATGGAGCACAGCAAACCTTTCAAATGATAGGAATGCAAGTGGCAGTTCTGAATAAGCTTCAACAATCATCTTCTCTGCTTCCTTCTCTCCTTGTTATACAGCTGCCTCGTCATTCTGTACAATTCCCAATTACATAAAATTTTGGAAACATAAATTACAATTCAATTTATTCAAATTGAATCTCACAGTATTCGGAAAATAAACAAGAATAAACATTCAATATTACTCTATTATTTGCATGCATCTCCACATACACGTGTAACCAAATTGCATTTAATAAAATTCCTAGAAATTAAACAGGTTACTCACCCAAGACACGATGTTTCCTTCTCCAGCTGCATCACCTGCACTTTGGTTGGCTAGAAAGATGGAGCACAGTAGTGGAATCACATCCTTGCGACTCTCATCTTCTGACCCTTCTAAGCTTGACAGCGAAATACTTGTTGCAGCAAGCCTTGATCTGCGATCGACTTTAACCATAAATTTTGGTAGGCAAGAAACATCACAATTACTTTTTCCACCAGAAAATTATGAATATATAAAGAAACATGAACCATATGCCTCCGAAACGATCAAAAGAAGGAAACCCTAATGAGCAGACTGCTACTAAATTGAGAGATGTAGTCATCAAAAAGATATCCAAGTGGGGTTAAGCCAGTCCATAAAATGACGGGCAATTGCTAAAATTCATCAAATGCAAATCTGAATAGAGATTATTGGAGTGTTCAAAATAAGAACATCTTCTCATCTAACATGAAAAATAAAGAATTGGAAATTTCACAGAAATTTGAATGAAATCAGTCAATAGCACAAGGAATCTAGGAAATACAAGGAGAAAGGTGGTATGAGGAATTGTTGTTGCTTAAATACAAGCACAAGTGACACTTCCAAAGGATGGTCAGAAGGCAACGCCAATACAAGTTCAATCCAATACATGCAGTAGCCATCTAAAATCAAATTTTCAAAAACTCCTAGGATGTATAAATCTACTCGTATCATACTTGCAAAGATAATAGTTAACATGAAGGAAAGCTTCAGCAGGTTTAAAGCAACACAGCGACGATAATAAAGCTAGTTTCAATAGGTTAAATTCATAACAGCAATAAAGAACAAAGAAGCATTGCACTGTGCCATCCACCAATTGCACGTAAACAATATATGCAATAGAGCAGTGATTATAGGGCAAGTAAAATTGACCTGTTATCACCGTCCTTTTCTACCAAGTTCACAAGTATGCCCAATATAGCAACAAGAAAATCCAACTCTTGATCAGTAAGATGAATATCATTCTGATTTTCGAGTGGAATGCTTGAACTGTCCTCTTGCATCTTACCAAAAAAAGATGAACTGAGCAAAGGGAAGTGGCCGGCAATCAATGAAGACAGTCTCCAGTCCTCTACAAGCTCTGATTCTCACAGAGCAGTGCTCTGAAGCTACATGAGAGAATCAGAGATTAATAAGCAATGCTGAAAACTTTATCATGCGTAAAATGAGAGAAGCATATGACAGATTTTTCCCACAATTGAATACGTGAATTGAGCACAGATTTCCCTGTTGCAAACTATTCCTAATTTCTCAAATGATTAACTGGAATACGAGTTGCACTTAAATTTTAAAGCAATATATAAGCTCTTGATTTTTTTGTGAATTGCTGAAGCTCACAACTCTATAACAGAGTGACAATTTGCTGAAGCTCACAACTCTATAACAGAGTGACAATTCATCCCACAAAACACCCCCCCCCCGCCTTCCCCGGCACTTTCATCGTGATTATTGCTGGTACAATAATGTAAAATATAAAAAATATTAATTTGAAGTTAAGAAAAAAATTAAAAAATTAAATTTTTTAAAATTATTTTGAAATGTAAAATTAAATAGGGCCTTAAAAGATTATAAAATGCAAGATGGCATCACTGCTAAATTCATGTGTGTGTGTGAAATGCATGGTGAAGTTCCACGTAGAGCTATTATCCATTATGTAAAATCTGTGAGAAATGCCAAAATAGATCAATTGCTCAACATAGCTACTTTAAAGGATTTCTTTGTGTAAAAAAATTTAATATTTTACTTTAATTAATATTAAATTTAATTTAATATTTTTCTCAATATCCATTAATTTAAAAAAATTAAATTTTTTACTTTAATTAATATGTTTTAAATTTTTTAGATTATTTTAATATCTTGATGTAAAAAATAATTTTGTAAAATAAAAAATATTATTTTAATAAATTTCATAACAAAATATCAAGTACAAAATAACCATTACTATATTTTTAAATATATCCTTAAAGGGTCAAAGTTAGTGAAGTTGATTGCTCTAAATATTCCTCAAAATATCGAGTTTTAACGTTCCAGAGTTACTATTGAGTTTTGATAATTTTTTATTTTAAAGTGTTTTGAAAAAAATAAAAAAAATTTAATGTTTTTTTAATTTAAATTAAATTTTATATATTATTTTTAAATTATTTTGAAATATTAATATTAAAAATAAATTTTAAAAAATATTTGGTATGATATTAACCCAATGTCAATAAGATATTAATATGAAATAAAATCTAATTCTACTGGCTGATAAGAATACGTGTAAATTTTGGCTTAATTCAATTATTAGAATGTGAGGTAGGTAACAGTGTCAGAAAATGTCAGAAAAGAAACACCTTGGATGATGGTGACTTAAATATTTGTAGATGGAGACGTCTCGTTCTCGAGAAGAAATAGTTAACAGTGCCAATAATTTACCCGCTCTCAACTTGCTGGAAGCTGTCATTTCCACATATTAATGAAACAAATATTTCTTATTAGTCTAGAAAAGCGATCCAATAAGGCGATTGTTCACTTGACGTTGTTGAATTGTTTTTTTATAAATATTTATAGATTATTTTACATATATAAATTACAAAATTTATTTTAATATAATTAAAAAAACATTTGAAAAACAATTAATAATATACTCTCCGCCGCAACATATCTGGGATTAAATTGTGTTGTGGGTTCCACACCATTTAAAGCTTGCAAGGAAGGATTTAAAACGCAATCACGCTAAAGATTTGAAAATCCAATATAATATGAAATAATACCCCAGTGCACCAGCGGACATGTGATCAATAATATTGAAATACTGTAAATTTTGATTTAATTCAATTATTAGAGCATGAGGCAGCGTGACAATGTGAAAAAAAATGTCAGAAAATCTTGGATGATGGTGAACAAATATATCAGTAATTTGAGACAACACGTTCTCGGAAGGTAATATTATATTGGATGATGGTGAACAATTAATAGTTGATGGTGCCACAAATTAAACCAGCTCTCAACTCGCAACAGATAGCTGCCATCGCCTTTCATCTTTCTACGTTATATTTTCATTTTTTACATTCATGGAATCCTCTTTGCCTTCCACCCAAATCTTGGATTCTGGTGAAAGTGCAGAGAGGAAAAATGAAGCTAAAAATTACAGTGAAGTGATGTCCACCCTTCCAAAAGTTAAAGGCTTGAGGGGGAATGATTATTCCCTGTACCAATGCTTTTGGTACGCTCCCTTCTCCTTGGAAGGACTCAAGTCTGTTCAAGAGCACTTCAATCCTCAATCCACTGATATATTTGTCGCTTAAGGCCCTCACTTTTGCCATTCTTACACGATTCCGTTTAAGTGGTTCAACAACTAGCTCTTTACTTACCAAGATGCCACATGACTGTGTTTTTTTTTTTTTTTTTTTGGAATTTCAGCTTGCTCAAAACCCAGGTAATCGGGACTCGGCAATTCCTCTAATATCGACTCATGTTCCTTACAGTTGTTTACCTAAATCTGTCATTTCTTCTAGTTGCTAGATTATTTACATTTGCAGCGACGCAAAGGATTCTTTTGTTTCTTTGCGGTACTTTGTTGCCAAGCTGCAGAGGTCGAACAATGTTGAGCCTCTTCCTCTGGAAGAGGTTTTTGAGCAGTTTTGCAATGGAATTGCAAATTAGGGACCATACTGAGACCATGTTTTAGGGTATTGGAGAGCAAGCTTGGAGTTCCCCGAGAAGATACTGTTCTTAACATCCGAGGAAATGATGAAAGACACCGCTGCTCCTTTTAAGAAATTAGCTGAGTTTATGGGTTGTTCTTTTACCTTAGAGGAAGAGGAGGAAGGAGAGGTGCAAAAGATAATAAGCATGTGTAGTTTTGAGAAGTTGAGCAACTTGGAGGTGAATAAAAATGGTAAGCCCCGCCTAGACACATCAATTCCTATTCAAAATAGTATATACTTCAGGAGAGGTGAGAGAGGCTGGGAAAATCACTTGACACCTGAAATGGGAGCTCGTGTGGATGACATAATGGAGCAGAAGCTCAAGGGCTCAGGCTTGAAGCTGCCCAGGTGATTGTCCCTAACTAGCAAATTACAAGTAGCTCAAGGTAAGTGAGCTCGAATATTTTTGAACGGCTTATATGATTCATTTTTTATGTTGTTTTGATAATGTCATTATTAGAATTTTAATGTATTTTTATTTTATTTTTTTATAATCTGAAGTGTTCAGATCAATTTATATATATCACAATTAATCTCTGAATATATTAAATAGACTAAAAACTCAATAAATAAATAAAATATCACAAAAATAATAAACATATACGTTAAAACTTCAACTCAGGATATATAATTAAAAAAACTCTATCAGTATCCTTTGCCTGTAAGCTTACTAGAATCACCATTATTATTATTATTTATTTTGCTATCATTTGATGTACTCTATTTCAATCTTATTCACTACTTTGTCAATGCGAACTAGATTTTTCCTTAAATAAGATCTAATCTACCAGCGGATAGGTGATCAGGAATATTAAATTAGGGTAAAACTTGGTTTCAACATTATAATTCGAGGTGATATAATAATGTGAAAAAAATAATAATAAAAAACTAGATGATTGCGACTCCATATCAATAATTCCGGACACACGTGGAGCATTTTCATCATCACTGTTGGTATAATAATGTTTGTTATATTATTTTTAATTGTTAAGTTGTTCACTATATGTTAAAATTTCAATATCTTCAAAGATGGAGAAGGTCTTTAAATATGCATGTAAAGTTACTATAAGACTGTCTTTATTTTTCTATTTGGATTTTTTTATATTTATATTAAGAATTTCAATTTAATTAGTATTTTATTATTTAAATATACTAATGATAAATTGATTCTATCAGCTGAGTAAGTTTTAAATATAAATTATTTTTCTATACATAATTTTAAAAATAAGAGCTTTCTACAGGCCATGCTGCTAAAAACAACAAAGAAGTGATCTCCACCTTTCCAGAAGTTAAAGGCTTTTGGGACGTTCCGTCCTTCTTGGGAAGACTAATGTCTGTTCAAGACCACTTCAAGCTTCAATTCACTGATGTATTTTTTGCCAGCTTTCCAAAAACGAAGGGAGAATAATAATTCTTTTGGACTTATTTTGCTGTAACATCTAAGCACATTAGATTGATATACGTGCGAGATCCATTAAACTTGAAGTATTGATAAATGCAAGCACCTTGCATCACTATATCTATTAGGGTGTTAAGAATTCTGTTTGAAAAACATTTATGAAAAAATTTAAATTTTTTAATTTTAAATTAATATATTTTTAATATTTTCAACTCATTTTAATATGTTGATGTCAAAAATAATTTTTAAAAAATAAAAAAAATATTATTAATATATTTTTAAATAAAAAATACTTTAAAAAACAACCACAATTATATTTTTAAACACGATATAAATACACCAAAGTTGACTAGTTATAAGTTTATACATTCTAGATTTAATATATATATATATATATCATACTTATATTCGATACACTACCAAATCAAAATGCCTTGAATTTAATTCCTTACACTAAAAAAATATTAAATAAAAAGTTGACTCATCACTAATTTATAAATACTAACTAGTGCTTTAGTTGATATCTTCAACCACCCACAACATTAACTTGAATAATAAAAATGTTTTTTGTTTTAATGAAAAAGACATTTTTACTCCATCTTCAATTACTTTATATTAATAATATAAAAGTTTTCTTCTTTCTTGGATATTAGGTTTTGAAAACACAATCATGCTAAAGATTTATTATCAAATATAAAATGTATTTATTTTTTTATTTTAAAAATATTTTTAAATTGTTTTTTACTTTTAATTTTTTATTATCAAATTATTTTAATATGCTAATATTAAAAAAATAAAAAATATTATATTAATATATTATTAAATTAAAAATGTTTTAAAAAATAAAGCTAAAACAATAACAATAAGATTTAATATAAAAAAATTCTAATTGTATAGGCGTAGAGGTGATCAAGAATACTAAAATAGTGTAAATTTTGACTTCAAACAATATTAGAATTAGGGGCAGCGTAACAATTTGAAAGAAAATAGCAGAAAAGTAGGGCAAACAGTACAAATACCTTCGATAATGGTGACCAACTATTTGTAATCTGACACATCATGTTCTCGCAAGGAAATAGTTAACAGTGCCAATAATTAATCTGCTCTCATCTCGCTACAAATCGCAGCCATGATCACATATTCAAGAAACAAATATTTCTTTCTAGTCCAAAATTGCTATCTCTACTGTGAAAAGTATTTTTTTAAAAAGACCTATTGCATCAGTGGACACGTGATCAATAATTTTAAAACAAGGTATTAGTTGTTGGGGCCAAAAATTAAACCAGCTCTCAACTCGCTACAAATAGCTGCATCGCCTTTCGTTCTATATTATATGTTCTTTTTTCACATTCATGGAATCCTCTTTGCCTTCCACCCAGATCTTGGATTCTGGTGAAAGTGCTGAGAGGAAAAATGAAGCTAAAAATTACAGTGAAGTGATGTCCACCTTTCCAAAAGTTAAAGGCTTGATGGGGCATGATTATTACCTGTACCAAGGCTTTTGGTATGCTCCCTTCTTCTTGGAAGGACTCATGCCTGTTCAAGAGCACTTCAATCCTCAGTCCACTGATATATTTGTCGCCAGTTTTCCAAAAACTGGCACAACTTGGCTTAAGGCCCTCACTTTTGCTATTCTTACACGATCCCGTTTAAGTGGTTCAACAACTAGCTCTTTACTTGTCAAGATGCCACATGACTGTGTTCCTTTTTTGGAATATGACCTTGCTCACAGCCCAAGTAATCGGGACTTGGCACTTCCTCTGCTATCTACTCATGTTCCTTACAGTAGTTTACCTAAATCTATCATTTCTGCTAGTTGCAAGATTATTTACATTTGCAGGGACGCAAAGGATGCTTTTGTTTCTTTGTGGTACTTTCTTGCCAAGCAGCAAAGGTCGAAGAATGTTGAGCCTCGTCCTCTGGAAGAGGCTTTTGAGCTGTTCTGCAATGGAATTGCAAATTATGGACCATACTGGGACCATGTTTTAGGGTATTGGAGAGCAAGCCTGGAGTTCCCTGAGAAGATACTGTTCTTGACATACGAGGAAATGAAGAAAGACACCGCCGCCCATGTTAAGAAATTAGCTGAGTTCATGGGTTGTTCTTTCACTTTGGAGGAAGAGGAGGGAGGGGAGGTGCAAATGATAATAAGCTTGTGTAGTTTTGAGAAGTTGAGCAACTTGGAGGTGAATAAAAATGGGAAGCACCGTCCAGGCACATCAATTGCTATTCAAAATAGTGTATACTTCAGGAAAGGTGAGATAGGCGACTGGGCAAATCACTTGACACCTGAAATGGGAGCCCGTCTAGATGACATAATGGAACAGAAGCTCAAGGGTTCAGGTTTGAAGCTGCCCAGGTGACTGTGCCTGGGGTCCCATTTGCTTATGATTATTGCCGAAGTGGGTTCATCAAAAGCTGTTATCAACATCTCGTGAAACAGCAACTGTGTATCAGTGTATCCCAATAAATACCCTCTCTGTTCATCTCATGTATTTCCTACCAAGTATTCACATTTTGTGAATCTTCCATGTCAATAAGCAATATGCTTCTGTGAATCTGTGGAATGATTGTTTTCCCCTACTCACGATTATTGCCGAGTTAACTCTTATTTCCGAGTTAACTCATGATTTTAACAACATTGATCTGTGCAACAGAGGCACGTAAAGAATCTGAAAGCAGTTTTTATGCACTATCAGCAGAATAATTTGACCAGGCAGAATGATTGTTTTCCCCTACTAGGCTCAGATCACAATCCTTCTTACTTTGACCAAATCTTTTGGAACCGATATGTCGAGGGATGGCTTCATTTATAACGGAGATTTTTTTAGAAAATTAAAGAAGCATGGCTTAATTATACCTTGGATGCGTAAATTGATTACAGGGAAAAAATGACAGAGTGAGTTGCAGGGAATGAAAAAGGCATTAGTAAACCCAACAGCTTGCAGGGCATCGTTCCTTGGTTTACTCCCTTCTATTTCTTATTTTGTTTTTCTTGCCATTGTCTAATGTTTTTCTAACTCGCAGTCCGGTCTCTGCAGAGAATGAGAGAGCACAAACTCTTTTAAGAGAAGATACTCTCCGGCAATTGCATCAAACAGAAAATTCCGACGTTATCTAAATGAGTTCATGGATCTCTTGTCTGAATATAGATAACCTTGACCAAGAACCCCCATGCTACCAGCTACATCTCAACAAGCAACAAATCAAATGAATTGTGATCCGCCAGTAAACAGCGAATGGACACTGCCCCGGCAATAGATCGTACAAGCTCTGACTAACCGGCGAAAGATCATGAGGACCCTACCCCATTATAACTAACGATGCAGACCATACTCCACTGACAATTCATCAAGTAGAATAGTAAACCACTTATTTAGATGTATTTTTAAATAATACCTAAGAACTTCTAAAAATATAAATCACTTAAATATCTCTCTAATAAACTAACCTTTAAATCTTAACTAGGTGTCATGTTTACATTGGTATGCATAAGAGTTCGAGTTATTGGTTGTTTATTATTTCATTTAGTATAGTCGTTAGTTTAATCTGTTCTTATTTCATCAATTCACAACCAAATATTTTAGTTGAAGAAGAGATCTTGAAGTTGGGTGGTTATATGTGTTGTAATTATGTTATTTTTATTAGGTTGAGTTTTTATAATTAGTTATTATTTCTAGTTGTATTTAAGTCCTTCATCGTGGTTATGTTAGATTTTATTTTTAATTTGTTCTCGATTATATTTATTTATCATGTTTTAAAACAAATTTATTTATTGTATATATAAATATATAATCACAATTCTCAATACAACACCTATAGTTAGCTATCGAACGAAAAAATGTCATCTCTTTTAGTATACCACAAATATTCATAACACGGCGATCACCCTCATTAGCTTCCAGTTGTCTCTATCTCTATCTAAGTATTATCGCCATATCCACAAGAGCAAGGCAAGCCACGGTTCTCTTCCGGTTACTGGACTGGACGGTACTGTGCTAGACAGCAGGATTACAATATTTTTTCAATAAAATATTTAAATGTCGTAATTTTGTTTTTTTTTAATAATAACTTAGGTTACCATCCGAGCAATTAAATAAGTTTATTTTATTTGAATTATACAGGAAAAATAGCAAATAGGAAAAGAAAAAAAGCAATCATAATAAACCATAAAAAAAATCCTTCATCCAAAAAATAAAAAGATGGATGCTAACAAAGTTTTTTGTTCTCTTATTTCAATCAAAGTATTGAGTCTTAATTATGGGCCTCTGTTGATATCTTTTATAACTCACTATTTTGATTTGAATAAAATCTATTCGCATCAGCGGGTAAATGGTCAAGAATATTAAATTAGTGTAAAACTTGATTTAATTCAACATTATAATTCGAGTTACTATAATAATGTGAAAAAAAATGTTACAAGAGTACTAGATGATGACGACCACATATTAATAATTCGATACATTACGTGGAGCATTTTCACCATGATTATTATTGTTATTCAACATTGGAAAAATATTTAAAATACGGCGGCCACCCTTGTTAGCTTGCTATTTATCGAAGTATTATCGTCAAATCCACAAAAGCAAGGCAAGCTATACTGTATATCCATACTATTTTTCCTGTAAAATATTTAAATATTAAAAACATGTTTTTTTTTAAAAAAAAAAAGCTTGTGTTATGGTTTTCATCAACTAAATAAATTAGTTTTATGTGAATCATATAGAAAAAAATGATTAAACGGAACAAAAATAATTAAAAAAAGCGATAACAATAAAGGAAATATAAACATTAAATAAATTAAAAATTTAGTATGAGCCAACCTGAACTAATATGATAAAAATGCAATATGAGTATTGAAAGGTGAACCAATCCAATTCAACCACGATACTATCTTCTAAAAAACGGATAATCAGATATAAAAAGAAATTAAAGAAAAATCACACAATTATTTAAAAAAATATCAAACAATAATATTGAAAAATAAATAAACCAAAAAAATATTAACTCCTGCTAACTTCTTAAACTCATGACTTGTATCTATAAAAAATAAAGTGTTAAGACATGAAATTAAAAAAATTATATAAAAAAATTCAAAATAAAACAAAATAGCAATTAAAAGAATAATAGTTGATATCAAAATAAAAAATAAATTAGAGACAATAATTTTTTTTTAATTTGAGGGCTAAACCGAAAATAATAAAAACATTAAGAAAATGATAAAAATAAAAGAATGGATACCAAGATTAAAAAAAATATTATAAATTCGGATTGAAGGGTGTAATTAAAAACAATAAAAAAATATAGAAAGCCAAAGGAAAAAAATCAGGAATAAAAAAAATATATATAACATATCGAAATTAAAACATTAAATTAAAAAAATAAAATTTTTACAAAAGGATGATGGATAAAAACTAGAAATAAAAGAAGGAATTGAAATTGAAAAAGTTTAAAAAGAGGACAAACCTGCAATCTAAGGAATTTAGGGGGGGGGGGGGTTAAAATAAAAGAATGGATACCAATTGGTTTGTCATCAATTGGCCTCCACTTACATGCATCGCACCATGAAAAAGCAGAGAAGGTCTGATTTTACAGCTAGAGACATTGCACTCTCGGGAGCCGCTTTTTAAATTTTGATATTATAATTCAAGGAACTATGGTAATGTGAAAACAAATGTCACAAAAGTACTAGATGACGACGACCTCGTATTAATAATTCGAGACAGTGGAGCATTTTCACCGTGATTATTATTATTATTATTATTATTCAACGTTGGAAATATTCGAAATACGGCGGTCAACCTTGTTAACTTGCTATTTATCGAAGTATTTTCGCCAAATCCACAGAAACAAGGCAAGCTAGCTACACTGCATATTCATACTATTTTTCCTATAAAATATTTCAATATTACGAATATGTCTTTTAAAAAAAAATTAATAGCTTGCGTTATGGTTTTCATCAACTAAATAAATTAGTTTTATTTGAATCTCATATATATATAAACAATGATTAAATGGAATAAAAATAATAAAAAAACCTTATACTTTTCTAACTAATTAAATATAAAAGAATAAAATAAAATAAAAAATAAATAAAAAAATAGCATGAACTAACATGATAAATATATAATATGACTATTAATGAATAAATCAATCTAATTTAACTGTCAAACCATCTTCTAAAATAAAAGGTCGGGATAATCAAGTATAAAAAAATATTAAAGAAAATCACATAACCATTTAAATAAAAAAATATCAAAAAATATAAAAAAAAATCTAAAGTTAAAATACAATTTTTATATATAATTTTAAAGATTTTGTTTACTATAGGTTTAAATTTCAAGATCTTTGAAAGCCTTTAAATAGGGATCTAAAGTTACTTTAGAAGGTATTTATTTACCAATTTTGATTTTTTTCTATTTATATTAGAAATTTTGATTCAATTAGTATTTTATTATTTAAAAATTATAATATTAGATAAACTCTATTAGCGAGGCAAGTTTTAAATAAAAATTATTTTTCTATGCAAAATTTTATATATATAGCTAATATAAATAAATAAAATTTAGTTTATTTTTTGTTTGAGGATTCATATTATTATTTAATTTTTTTTATAAATATTTATAGATTTTCTTTATTTCGCTACTGTGGTAGGACTATAATTTTAAAGTTTGGGCTGTCTCTTATACACATCTAGATGTGTATAAGAGACAGGAGACAAGGAGAGGGAGGGTGGCATCAACTTAGGTGCAGGCCAAGTCAAAGTTAAAGTG
>SRLM01000149.1:0-132046 GCA_015708895.1 Populus ilicifolia | reverse complement strand
ACCCTCAAGCATACAAAATTGCGAAGTTGGCTGCTACAAGCATTCCTCAAAATGTCAAGTTTTAAGATGTCAGAGCTATTATCGAGATTTAATGGTAAAATATTAAAAATAAATTTAAAAAAATTATTTTAACATATTTAAAAATAAAAATATTTTAAAAAATAATCAGTACGATATTACCCCAGCATCAGTAAGATATTAATATGAAATAAAATCTAATTCTACTAGCTGATAAGAATACGTGTAAATTTTGGCTTCATTCAATTATTAGAATTTGGGTCAGGTAACAGTGTCAAGGAAAATGTCAGAAAAGTAGGGCAAACAGTACAAATACCTTGGATGATGGTGACTAAATATTTGTAAATGGAGACATCTCGTCCTCGAGAAGAAATAGTTCATCGTGCCAAAAATTAATCTGCTCTCAACTTGTCACAAGCTGTCATTACCAAATATTAGTGAAACAAATATTTCTTATTAGTCTAGAAAAGCGATCTAATAAGGCGACTGTTCAGTTGACGTTGTTGAATTTATTTTTTTTATAAAAATTTAATTTTAAAATAATTATAGATTATTTTACATATAAAAATTTCAAACAAAATTTAAAAAATTTATTTTAATATAATTAAAAAAAACATTTGAAAAACCACCACACATATAGGATTAAATTGTGTTGTGGGTTCCACACCGTTTAAAGCTTGTAAAGAAGGATTTAAAACACAATCACGCAAAAGATTTGCAATCCATTATAATTTGAAATGATACCCCATTGCATCAGCCGACTTGTGATCAATAATATTAAAATACTGTAAATTTTGATTTAATTCAATTATTAGAGCTTGAGACAGCGTGACAATGCGAAAGAAAATGTCTGAAAATCTTGGATGATGGTGACCACTATCAGTAATTTGAGACGGCACGTTCTCGAAAGGTAATAGTTGATGGTCCAAAAATTAAACCAGCTCTCAACTCGCTTCATATGGCTGCCATGGCCTACCGTTCTACATTATATTTCTATTTTTACTTTCATGGAATCGTCTTCGCCACCCACCCCCAAATCTTGGATTCTGGTGAAAGTGTAGAGAGGAAAAATGAAGCTAGAAATTACAACGAAGTGATGTCCACCCTTCCAAAATTTAAATTCTTGAATGGGGATGATTATTACCTGTACCAAGGCTTTTAGTATGATCCCTTCTTCTTGGAAGGACTCATGTCTGTTCAAGAGCACTTCAATCCTCAATCCACTGGTATATTTGTCGCCAGTTCTCAAAAAACTGGCACAACTAGGCTTAAGGCCCTAACTTTTGCTGTTCTTACACGATCCCGTTTAAGTGGCTCAACAACTAGTTATTTACTTACCGAGATGCCACATGACGGTGTTCCTTTTTTGGAATATGACCTTGCTCAAAACCCAAGTAATCGGGACTTGGCAATTCCTCTGCTATCTACTCATGTTCCTTACAGTAGTTTGCCTAAATCTATCATTTCTTGTTGTTGCAAGACTATTTACATTTGCAGGGACGCAAAGGATGCTTTTGTTTCTTTGTGGTGCTTTCTTTCCGGGCATCAAATGTCGAAAAATTTGAACCTCTTCCACAGGAAGAGGCCTTTGAGATGTTTTGCAATGGAATTTCAGTCTTTGAACCATATTGGGATCATGTTTTACGGTATTGGAGAGCAAGCTTAGAGTTCACCGAAAAGATATTGTTCTTGACATACGAGGAAATGAAGAAAGGCACCGCTGCTCATGTTAAGAAACTAGCCGAGTTCATGGGTTGTTCTTTCACCTTGGAGGAAGGGGAGGTGCAAAAGATAACAAGCATGTGTAGTTTTGACAAGTTGAGCAACTTGGAGGTGAATAAAAATGGGAAGCACCGGCTAGACACATCAATTGCTATTCAAAATAGTTTATACTTCAGGATAGGTGAGATAGGCGACTGGGCAAATCACTTGACACCTGAAATGGAAGGGCGTCTAGATGACATAATGGAGCGGAAGCTCAAGGGTTCAGGCTTGAAGATGCCCAGGTGACTGTGGGGTCCCATTTGCTTATGATTATTGCCGAAGTGGGTTCATCAAAAGCTGTTATCAACATCTCGTGAAACAGCAACCGTGTATCCCAGTAAATACCTCATAGTTGCACGAGGGTTTTGATACAGTGATAGAAGAGATTTTTTTATTATTATTATATTTGGATTTGAGCTCTCAGATGTATACTTATTCTTGGAATGGCTTACATATTTATGAGTTTACAGTATATTTAATAAATCATGAAAATTAATTATTATGCACGCAAACTGACCTGACCTGAACACTCCATATAAATAAAAAGAAAATACCTCACCGTTGATCTCTTGTATTTCCTAGCAAGTATTCACATTTTGTGAATCATCCATGTCAATGAGCAATGTTCTTCTGTGAATCTGTGTTTGTGACTTTCATTGATTTTTCGAGCATGTTTGTAAGAATTTAAAATGGGATTCGTTTATTTATTTAACACAAGTGGATGCATTTCATTAATCAGTTTAATAGAAAATAAATTTGCTCTAATATAAGGCTCTCTCAAAGCGGATTGGTTTATAAAAAATCATTTTTCAAATAAAATCATTTTTATTTTTTTTAATTTTTATTTATTATTAAAAAAATCAAAGAAAAAATTAGTTTGATTTTCATAAAAATATTTTTCTAAAAACTTTAAGCTGAAAACACTATTCAAAATTTATGAAAATTTAAAAATATTATATTATTTATTAATTATATCAAATTTGATTTTTAAATTTTTGATTGATATATATATATATTGTTTTGAATATTTATTTTTTAATTTCTCTCTTAAAAATTAATTTTTATATTAACTTTGATTCTATTTTTATAATTATTATTTTTTTATTGAAGTTTGTTATCTATCAATTTTAATCCTTATTTTTTTATTGTTATTTATTTTATTTTAAATAATTTATAAAATATTAATTATTATTATTTTAATTTCTTCATCTTTTATTTTTTTTATATTTGATTTTTATTATTTTTTATTTTATTTAAAATAATTTATGAAATTATATTTCTTATTATTTTTAAAACCAAGCTCTCTAATGACACTTCACCTTGTGTGATCTTTATTTTTCGACTTCTAGCACGTTACTAAGTGTAGATTTTCAAGCTCAAATTTTTTTTTAAAAAAAACTTTTATTATCACCAAAATAACTCGTTAAAACTATGTTTGAATATCATATCTAAATAAAATTAACTTAAAGTAAAAATAATATTCAAAAAATATTCAGAAGTGCTATTTAATTATAAAAATAAACAAGCTCAAATCTTTTAGGTTTCCATTTAGACATTAAAATTCAAGAAGAAATTAAGTTTACAGTACTATTAATTCAATCGATGAAGGATTAGTCCCAACTACTTTAGGGCCACCATTGATTACTTTGAATAATTTTAATTTATGGGAATAAAAAATTAAATACATGCATTCAAGAGGATCACTCTCTCTCTCTATTCTTTTTTGTTTTCAAATATTTGACATTTTCGTTTAGATAAACTCTATGTTTTTTTTTAGATTATTTTAAATCATGTTTCTTGAAATGTAAAAAACATTTCATGGATTAAAAATAAGGATTAAAAATGATAATTTCCACCAAGTAGAAGTACCTAATTGAAAATTTACTTTCTTATCTTTTACCTCAATTAAGGGGATGCATGATCATAAGAAGGGATTTAGGCTCCTCTATGACTCCTGAAGAGCAAAACCAATAGAGACGTGATTGCGCACTCCTGAGCTATGTAAATAGGGTAGAACTGGTTTAATTTTGTATTTTAAAAGTATTTTTTTAAATAAATTTTATTTTTTATTTTAAATTAATATTTTTTTAATCTAAAATTATAAAAAATAATTTTCAAAAACTAAAAAATATATTTTAATCCATTTACATTCTCGTAAACATCCTTAAGTGCCTGCAAACAAATTGTCAACACCAATGCAATACAGGTCCTGAAAAATTATGGCATTGGAACATAAAAGTTGACCTAACCTAACCTAACCTAAGCAAATCACTACCTGTTCCAGCATCACCTAGGAGCGAGACAGACAGCCCTCCGGTGTCTGCCTGGTAAGGGAATAATTCCTTCAAGAATGCAGAGCCCAGCGTTCCACGCTTGGTCCAGCGATTAAAGAAGTTTGTTTTTTACTGCCACGGATGAGAGTCCTGGAATGTATGTTTTTTATCCCTGTGATGTTTTATATATCTATTAAATTTATAAAGTATTTAATAGGTTATAGAGATTAATAATAATACGATGCAAACTGGCTCAACATCTTCACATAAATAAAAAAAAATACAGAGCTCATAAAAAAAGAAATATATATACATAAAAAATATATATATATATTGAATAAATTGATCTTCTTATGATCAGGACAAAAAAATATATATACATAAAGAAAGAAAGAGCTTTTTATTTTACAATGACATGATGCTTCTTTTCACGCGGAATTTAATTTTATTTGTTTTTATAATTTAAAAGTATTTTTTTTAAATATTTTTTAAAATTAATATTTTTTTATATTTTTAAATCATTTTGATATATGGATATAATAAATAATTTTTAAAAATAAAAATATATTATTTTAATATATTTTAAATAAAAAATACTTTCTCAAACAACTATAAATACAGTCCCAGCATGCTTTACTTGTCAAATGCATGGGTGGAGTTTTGCGTAGAGCTGTTACCCATCATGTAAAACGCGTAGCAAAAATAAAACAAAAACCCTTATCATACCGCTTAATCTTGTTGAATACTACTCTATCTCGATCTTATTCACTACTTTATCAATGCAAACTAGATTTTTTCTTAAAGAAGATTAAATCCACCACCGGATAGGTGATCAAAAATATTAAATTTGGTATTAAAATGTTTGGTCTAGAGGTAGAAGCAGCTAAACTCGAACCCTGACATGCACGCTTGTTACCCTTACGGTATCTTACATGCTTACTGAGTTTGCAGGATATTTAATGAACCGTGAAGATTAGTTGTGGTGCGCGTAAACTGAACACCTCATATAAATAAAAAAATATTAAATTAGTATAAAACTTAATTTAATTCAACATTGTAATTCGAGGTGCTATAATAATGTGAAAAAAATAATAAAAAAACTAGATGATGGTAACCACATATCAATAATTTCAGACATCACGTAGAGCACTTTCATCATTATCATTATTATTGGTACGATAATGTTGGTTTTATTACAATGTTTTTGTTTTATTACAATGTTTATTATATTATTTTTTAATTGTTAAGTTGTTTAGTATATGTTAAAATTTCAAGATCTTCAAAGATGGAGAAGATCTTCAAATAACTATCTAAAGTTACAATAGGATCGTTTTTATTTTTCTATGTGGATTTTTTTATTTATATTAAGAATTTCAATTTAATTATTATTTTTTTATTTAAAAATACTAATGGTAGGTTGATTCTATTAATTAGGCAAGTTTTAAATATAAATTATTTTTCTATACAAAATTTTAAATTTAGAACTAATAAAAATAAAAATGTTTAGTTTATTTTTTATTCAAGTATTCATATTATTGTTTATATTATTTATAAATATTTAGATATTTTTCTATTTTGCTACAATGATAGGGATTATAACTTTAAGGTTTGAGTGTTTGTGATAAAGATAGTTACTTTTTAAAATATTTTTTATTTAAAAATATATTAAAATATTTTTTAGTTAAAAATATATTAAAAAATTATTTTTAAAAAAATTATAGTAGAAATGCTCCCTTTTAGTTTTATGATCTCCGTGCTGTGTAAATCAGTCTCAACTTGATACAAATAGCTGCTACAATGGCCTTTCTTTAATATTTTATTTACATCATTCTGCTTAATATGTGCTTTTGTACATTCATGGAAACCTCTTCGCCTTCCACACAAATCCAGGATTTTGGTGAAACTGCTGAGAGAAAAAATGAAGAGCTTTCCAAAGGCCATGCTGAAACTACAATGAAGTGATCTCTACCTTTCCAGATGTTCAAGGTTTTTGGGACGTTTCCGTCCTTCTTGGGAAGACTCATGTCAGTTCGAGAACACTTCAAGCCTCAATCCACTGATATATTTTTCGCCAGCTTTCCAAAAACGAAGGAAATCTTTGGTTAATGTTCTCTGTATCTCTCCTTCAAGAGTTTCTTGTTCTCTGAATTGAGTCTTTTTCTATGCGTTCCCTTATATTTTATTTAGTAGTTGTCTAAGAGTATAATAATGATTATAATTTAAAATGTTTTTACTTGAAATACATTGGAATACTATAATTTTTAAAAAATTTTAATATTAATTTTTAATATCAATACATCAAAATATTTAAAAAACATAAAAAAAATCAGAAAACTCAAGATTGCATCAATGTTGAATGCTACTTCTGATTTTTCTGCAAATTGTGCAGCTTCTTCTCAACCCAAAAATCACAAATGGCTAGTTGACTCAGCAATATCTCACAATATGACAACTGATCTCTCTGATCTGATAATTAATTTTGAATATAATGGTACTTATAAAGTAGTAATTAAGGATGGATCAGGTTTGCTTGTGTCTCATATTGGATCGTTATCTCTAAAATCATCCAATCATGTCTTTCATTTACGTGACACTCTTTGCATTCCAACTATTCATAAAAATCTTATATTGTTCATCATTTTACTAAGCATAACAATGTTTACATTGAATTTCATCCTACTTATTTTTTGGAGAAGGATCGGATCACGGGGGTGATTCCACTCAAAGACGAATGTGAAGATGGAGTGTAACCATTTCTAGAGCATCTACCATCCATGAAGATAAATATTATTGTCTATGTTCATGAACGTATAACATTTAATGGATGACATAAATGTCTTGGTCATCTATCACTTAACTTGGTCAATCATCTCATTCATGCTTTTTCTTTACCTACCAATAAAACTGATCATTCTTATTTGTGTACTTCATGCTCTCAAAACAAAGCTTATTGTCAAACATTTAATACTCATGGTCTTGCCAGCATTACTCCAATTGAACTGATTTACACGGATGTTTGGGGCCCATCTCATGATCTTGAAATTAATGGATTTAAATATTTTGTTATTTTTGTTGATCATTATACTAAATATATTTGGCTTTATCCCATGACTTATAAATCAAATTTTCAAACTATTTTTCCACAATTCTACAATCTTGTGTAAAATCATTTCAGCACAAAAATAAAAAGTCTTTATTATAATAATGGTGAGGAATATATTGGTCTCAAAAATTATTTTTCAGTTCATAGCATTAATCACTACACTACTACTCCTCATACTCCCTAATAAAATGGTTTGTCTGAAAGACGACATTGCTATCTAATTGAAACTGGTCTTACCTAACTCACCGATGCTCATGTGTCTTTAAATTATTGGCCCTACACATTTTAAACTATTGCTTATCTTATCAATCGCATGCCCACTGCAACCTTGAATAACTAATCTCTGTTAGAAAAATTATTCAATCAAAGACCCAACTATCTTAAACTTAAACAACTAGGTTGTTTCTATTATCCATTAACCTGACCATACAATAAACATAAACTTGAGTCAAAATCAAAACGATGCATATTCATATGTTACAGCTTATCCCAGATTGCATATTTGTGCTTTGAGCAATCTATCAAAAATAATTCACCTCCCAATATGTCATTTTTCATGAAAGCAATTTCCCTTTTCAACAATCTGGTCATACTAGTGCTCCTCCTTCTCCATCAATTGAGCAACGCTCTTCTATGCCAATCTCATTATCAAAGCTACCTTTTTTTTTGTTTTTTTGTTTTTTTTTAAATCAAAGCTACCTTTTGATTTACCTAGTCCCAGCACTTCTCTAGATGTGGGTACTGAAGTCATGCAATCGTCTGAGCGTGGGTCATCCTCTGCACCATCTCCTCTCCAGGTAAGTACTTCCTCTTCACCTCTATTTTTAAATCCAATCACTTTCCTAGAATTATCTGCTTCCACTGTCCCTGAAAATACTACTATGAGAATGTATCGTATCACAACTAGGTCCATGAATGACATTTACAAACCTAAAAAATCCTTGTTACCAAACACCCCACTCCATCCTCTTTGGAACCCTCGACTGTTACTGCTGCTCTCACTGATTTTAGACGGCGTGAGGCCATGTCCTCCGAATTAACTACTTTAATGTGTCATAATACCTGGCAATTGGTGCCTCCTCCAACTGACTGTAATATTATTGGCTGTAAATGGGTATTTCGGGTGAAAAGGCATGCTAATGGGTCTGTTGACTGGTTTAAAGCCAGACTAATGGCCAAAGGGTTCAATTAGGGACCCGGACTGGATTACAAAGAAACATTTAGCCCTATTGTTAAGTCAGTCACCATACGCACTGTCTTGACTATTGTTGTGGTGCAGGGTTGGACTTTGCAATAGTTAGATATTAATAATGCATTCCTTAATGGCCATCTCACCTAAACAGTATATATGAAGCGGCCTCTTGGCTTCAAGAATTCTGAACATCCTGATTATATGTCTTGCCTCACCAAGGCTATCTATGGCCTAAAACAAGCACCCTGTGCTTGGTACTCTGCACTTAAGCATGCCTTGACATAGTTTGGTTTTCTAAATTCTAAATTAGATTCATCTCTGTTTGTGTTTCATACTGGTTCCTCTCTTGCCTATTGCCTAATGTATGTTGATGACTTAATTATCATAGGAAATAACTCAGTTTTTGTTGCAAGTAATATTGATCATCTTGGGAGGAAATTTTCTATCAAAGATTTGGGGTCACTGCATTTCTTTCTTGGTGTTGAGGTTATTCCTACTGCAGCAGGCCTGTTTCTATCTCAATATAAATATATCAAAGATTTACTTACCAAAACCAGTATGGATGGTGCTAGAGATGTTGCCACGCCTATCTCAACATCAGTTCCTTTACAATTGGATAATGGTTCTTCATCTGTTGACTCCACCAAATATTGTCATGTGATTGGCGCTTTGCATTACCTGTCCTTTACACGACCTGATATCAGCTTTGCTGTCAATAAACTCTCTCAGTTTATGCATCAACCCAAGCAGACTCATTGGACAACCATAAAGAGATTGTTGCGTTATTTGAAGAACACGTTCTTTCATGGACTTACTATCAGCAAAACATCAAGTAGCATATTAACTTGTTTCTCGGATGCTGATTGGGCTGAAAGTCTAGATGACCGGAAATCCACTTCAGCTTATTTTCTATTCCTTGGTAACACACCAATCTCCTGGAGTTTCAAAAAGCAACGTGCAATCGCACGATAATCAACTGAAGCTGAATATAAGACCTTGGCAACGGCTGCTGCTGAGAGTGTGTAATTGCTATCTCTACTCTAAGAACTTAAGTTTTGTCTGTCACAACCACCTCTGCTTTTACGTGACAATTCATGTGCAACACACCTAAGTTTCAATCCTGTTCAGCACTTCCGGATGAAACATATATAGATTGATATTCACTTTGTGCGAGATTTGATTGCGGAAATATTCTTAATGTTCAACATGTCCATACAACCGATCAGCTAGTAGATCTGCTCACCAAGCCTCTCTCCAGGCAGAGAATAGAATTCTTACATGACAAGATCACCCTATCCAATGGTAGCCCGTTCTTGCAAGGGCGTATCAAGGACTCTGCTGAGATCACCTCATTGCCAAGTCAACCATAGCTATTATCATGATAAATACTAGATTTTGTGCTCTTCATAATAATAGGATTAGTTTGAAATATTGCTATTAATTCCGATTGTAATTATCTTTTCGTTACCAGATTTTGTGCTCTTCATAATCATAGAATCAGTTTGAAATATTGCTATTAATTCTAATTGTAATTATCTTTTTGTTATACATATTTGAACTCCTAAACTTAAGGTTTCTAGTCTGTATAAATATTACAACAAAGAAAGGTGTGAGTTGTATTACATGATATTATAGTGTAAAATTTCTTTACATGCTGCATCCATGCCATGAGATAATTATATTACAGAGATGGCACAGTGTGGAAGGCAAGATGTTAAATCAATTGAAAATACCAAATTGTGATCCACTTTTGGCTGTCTCAAATGCATGGGTGTGGTTTCACACACAGCTATTACCCATTATATAAAACTCAAAGCTAGTTTTCATGAGTTATCTGGAATTCCAATATAGTAAAGACTATTTGATAAAATAACACAGCGCACAGAATATTTAGTGAAATATATATTTGTGATTAATCAGTAGCAATTATTATATGCTGGCTCTCTCGGATTTCCTAGACGCAAGATTTATTAAAAAGAGACGAGAAAGGAGAGAGAGATTTAAAAAATAATCTCAAAAGGTATATTAAAACTTTGATGAGAATATTATTGGTGTTGTTAAAAATATCATTATAAAATAAATCTAAAAATATATTAAAAAAAATCACCAGTAATGATAGAAAAAGACCATATTATTAAATCAGCTGTAATATTTTTCAACGCTTATGTGATCTGCTTTATTTATTGTTTATAATATTTTGATGTTGTTTTGACAATGTTATCTCTATTATTATTATTTTTTGTTTTGCTCTCACTTAATCTACTCTATCTCAATCTTATTCACTACTTTGTCAATGCGAACCAGATTTTTCCTTAAATAAGATCTAATCTACCAGCCGATAGGTGATCAAGTATATTAAATTAGTGTAAAACTTGATTTAATTCAACATTATAATAATTCGAGGTGCTATAATAATATGAAAAAAATCATAATAAAAAACTTGATGACGGCGACCACATACCAATAATTCCAGACATCACGTGGAGCGCTTTCTTCATCACCATTATTGTTGGTATAATAATGGTTTTTATATTATTTTTAAATTGTTAAGTTGTTCACTACATGTTAAAATTTCAATATCTTCAAAGATTGAGAAGATCTTCAGATAAGTATCTAAAGTTAGTATGGGACCGTCTTCATTTTTCTATTTGGATTTTTTTATTTATATTAAGAATTTTAATTTAATTATTATTTTATTATTTAAAAATATTAATGGTAGATTAATTCTATTAGTTAAGCAAGTTTTAAATCTAAATTATTTTTCTATATAAAATTTTAAATTTCAAAACTACTATAAATAAAAATATTTAATACATTTTCTATTCACATATTCATATTATTATTTGAACTTTTTATAAATATTTAGAGATTTTTTATTTTACTACAGTGTTAGGGATTGTAACTTTAAGGTTTGAGTGATTGTTATAATGATAATAATAGCGGTTATTTTTTAAAATATTTTAAAATAATATTTTTAATTTTTAATTTTTTTTACATTAAAATAATTCAAAAACATGAAAAATTAATTTGAAAAAAAATAAAAATTAATTAAAATCCCAGTTAAAATGTTGTACAAAACACCCTATTAGTTTTATCTTTATGTTTTAAAAATAATTCTTAATATTAGCAAATTAAAACAATTTAATAATATATATAAAAAATGATTTAAAAACATCAAAAAAAAAATAAATTATAGTCGAAATGCTCCCCTTTGGTTTTATGATCTCCGTGCTGTGTAAATCAGCTCTCAACTTCTTACTTCAAACAAATCTTTTGGAACCGATATGTCAAGGGATGGCTTGATTTATACCGGAGATTTTGATGGAAACTTAAAGAAGCGTGGCTTAATTATACATTGGATGCGCAAATTGATTACAGGGAAAAAATGACAGAAAGTGAGTTGCAGGGAATGAAAAGGGCATTAGTAAACTCAACGCCTTTCAGGGCATCGTTCCTTGGTTTCCTCCCTTTTATTTCTTATTTTGTTTTTCCTGCCATCGTCTAATTTTTGCTAACTCGCAGTCTGGTCTCTGCAGGGAATGAGAAAGCATAGACTCTTTGAGAGAAGATATTCTCCGGCAATGAAATCAAACAGAAAAGTCCGACGTACGTTAATGAGTTCATGGATCTCTTGTCTGAATATAGAAGTGCAGAAACCTACCTTGACCAAAAAACCCCATGCTACCAACTACATCTCATCAAGCAACAAATCAAATGAAATGTGATCCGCCAGTAAACAGCGAATGGACACTGCCCCAGCAATAGATCATACAAGCTGCTTTCTGAAGGTACAAACTAATGGGTTAGAGAGAGAGAAAATTATTCAAGGGTAAACAAAAACTATAAACTCATAACCAAATTCAAAATATATTGGTAAAAAATATTTTTTGTAGTTTAAAAATTATCTTACAGTAAAATCAGACTCAAGACTAGTCAAGTTGATTTAACGCGTGTGATTTAAGCTCAAAGCTAATTTTTCTTTTTTATTTTAAATCACATGTTTTAAAATTGTTTTTTAAACCTAATTTTAATTCTTCATATTCTCAATATATAATTAACTCGAAAATTTTATATCTTTTTTATGTGAGATTAAAGTTTTTAATTTCACAAAAATATGTTCATCAAGATCAATTTTTTATTTTTTTATAATTTATTTTAATCATTTTATTATTCAATGTTAAAGAGATTTGGTTAAAGAACAAATTCTAATAAAATTTTAAGCCTACATATATATATATAGAGAGAGAGAGAGAGAGTGAATATTTAAATTATGGCGGTCACCCTTGTTAGCTTGCTATTTATCGAAGTATTATCGCCAAATCCACACAAGCAATGCAAGCTACACTGGATATTCATACTGTTTTTCCTGTAAAGTATTTAAATATTGCAAACATGTTTTTTCTATATAAGGAAAAAAAATTAATAGCTCGTGTTATGGTTTTCACCAACTAAGTAAATTAGTTTTATTTGAATTATGTAGAAGAAAAAAACAATGATTATACGGAAAAAAAATAAAAATTATAAAGCTGGGAAAAAAAACCTCCATCCAAGAATTAAAAAATCATGTTGTTTAATTTCTAACTAATTAAATATAAAAAATAAAATAAAATAAAAAATAAATAAAAATAATTAGTGTAAGTCGGCTTGAGTTAACATGATAAATATGTAATTTGAATATTAAAAGATGAGTTAGTTTAATTTAACCATTGAACCATGTTCTAAGATATAAGATTGAGATAACTAAATAGAAAAAATAAAAGAAAATCACACAACCATTTATTTAAAAAAAATGTTAAATGACAATGTTGAAAAAAAAATAAGCCATAAAAATCAGTTTCTATTAACTTTTTAAAATCATGACCTGAATCTATAAGAAATAAAGTGTTGGAACATGAAATTAAAATAAAAATTATATAAAAAGATTCAAAATAAAACAAAATAGCAATAAAGAGAATTACGATTGAAATAAAAATAAAAATAAATTAGAGGGAGACAAAAAAATATCAAATTGAAGGTTAAATTAAAAAGAATAAAAACATTTCGAAAATGATAAAAAATAAAAAATAAGGATAAAGATTAAAAAAAATAACATTAAAAATTTAGATTGAATGATGGAATTAAAAACAATAAAAATTTTATAAAAAGATCAAAGAAAAACATTAATACATGACAAATTAAAATTGAAAAATTAAATTGAAAAAAAATAAAAATTTTACAAAAGGATTAGGGATAAAAATTAGAAATAAAAAAAAATGAAACTGAAAATGCTTAATCAAAGAGGAAAAACCTGCAATTTGAGGGGGGAGAAGAGAAGGAAAAAAAAAAGATTTGTCAATGACAAACTGCTCGACCTCCACTTCCATGCACCGCACATGAGGAACAAGACGTAAGGGTACTTCCAACGACATATAAAAGGTCTAATTTTACAACCAAAGGCATTGCAGCTCTGCTCAAAAGCGTGGACACCTCCCTCTTGCGAGCATTTTTTTAATTTTAATATTTTTTTTATTAAAAAATTATAATGCTCTCAATTAAAAAAATTATAAAAAGACAGAATACCCTTGAACTAAATCTTTTTTTTTTTTACTTCAGGGATATTTAAGTAAGTTTATTATATGTTCAAAAGTCAAAAGATCATAATGTTCTCAATAAAACAATAAATAAATAAAAATCTTATAAAGATAAAAAATTCCCTTGGCTGAAGGCAATATTTTTTTTACTCGAAGGACATTTAAGTAATCTCATTGTGCATTTAAAAAGCAAAAAACCAAAACCGCCCCTAGATGCTAGGTATGTATTTCCTGCCCTACAAATCATTTTAGTACTTTTACTATTAGGAAAAAAAATATTTGTACTGTTAAAAAAACCCCCTCAATTGTTATTTGATTAAACCATAATTACAATGTTATAATTCACATACCAACAAGGCTATAGCTACATAAATGGCACTGTAAACATCGTCAATCTCTTGTCATATCAATCCATCACAAGGCCCTTTAATGTTAGACCCACAATTAAATCTGTCTGCTTCTATTGTATTTCAATTTTGGCAAATTAAGCTTTCCTATTAACATAAGCTGATGATTCATGATCAGGAACTTGTCTGCCGTGACAAGAGCCTTGGGGAAGCTGCCTTTTGTATCATTGTCGGAGGTGCACTCGAGCAAACCTAGGATTTGATAACAAAGATCTGGAAGGGAGTGTTGGGAATATTTCGACAAAAGATGCCTTGTGGGATATCTATCGAATCTCACTTCATCTAAAATAGCTGCACTACATATGCAATCATGGCTAGCATCACTCTTTGATTCTGCTTTCATTACTGTATAGTTTAGCTACCCCCCGAAGCATTTTTCCCTGCTAGTGTCGCCTCGGGAAACATCCGATTGCAATACATAATAAAAACCTTGAAGAGTGCATACAGATAAATGCCATGAACAAAGAAATACAATTTGATTCTGCTTTCATTACTGTATACAAAGCGTCTCGCGTTTCGGCCTAGGTCATACAAAAAGAATGATATGGAATATGGGTAAAAGGAAAGAAAAGAAAGTGGGGAAGTCTGGAAAAGGTAAATCAGTCCAAGGCAGGCTTGCAGTCAGTTCCCTGGTGTGCTACGACAAGCTAAAACCATCTGTGTAAAAAAAAGACTTGACATGAAAGAAAAAAAGGCTGTACAAAGCTTTGCATTTCTGGTACTTTCCATCATGCTCTACATGATTCAATCACATTGCTCACATCTACATGAGTAACCAGAAAAGCAAGTACTTCATCGGATTCTACATGATTCAATCACTTCGCTCACAGCTTTATGAGTCTCTGGTGATATCATGTTTAATGTCAAGTGAAATGCCTGGAGAAAGCAAAATGTATAATTTATTAGAGAGAAATAATAGCCTACTTTGTTTTCACTCTTACATGTACATGTCACAGCGTGCTAGCTAGCTACAATGCAAGGAACGTAGTGATTATTTTACCAAAATGCTCCCTGATCCATTTTTTATAAAATGCGATGCTTCTTTTCAAAAAAAAAAAAAGCAAAGAATGTTGATGCAGAGAGAGGACATGGATTTCAAAGTTGCAACTAATCTCATGCCTTGATGTACCCTAGGACAAAAAAGAAAAGAACAAAACATACCACAAATCTCTCCAACACAGGAACAAGGATAGCCAGGTTGTGATTCGGGAGGCAATCAGCAATGGAATCATGTATGCTCTTGCTGTCATTGAACAAGGACAATTTGAGAAACATCGGACCAAAAAGAAAGTGCAAGAACAAAAGGATGGAGCACAGCAAACCTTTCAGTTGATAGGAATGCAAGTAGCAGTGCTGAATAAGCTTCAACAATCATCTTCTCTGCTTCCTTCTCTCCTTGTAATACAGCTGCCTCATCATTCTGTACAATTCCCAATAACATAAAAATTTTGGAAACATAAATTACAATTCAATTTATGAATAAATTGAATCTTGCAGTATTAGGAAAATGAACAAGAATAAACATTCAATGGTACTCTATTATTTGCATGCATCTCCACATACACGTGTAAACAAATTGCATTTAATAAAATTCCTAGAAATTATGCAGGTTGCTCACCCATGACACAATGTTTCCTTCTCCAGCTGCATCACCTGCACCTTGGTTGGCTAGAAAGATGGAGCACAGTAATGGAATTACATCCGTGCGACTCTCATCTTCTGAACCTTCTGAGCTTGACAGCAAAATACTTGTTGCAGCAAGCCTTGATCTGCAATCGACTTTAACCATAAATTTTGGTAGGCAACAAACATCACAATTACTTTTTCCACAATTCTTTATATGAATATATAAAGAAACATGAACCATATGCCTCCAATACGATCAAAAGAAGGAAACCCTAATGAGCAGACTGCTACTTAATTGAGAGATCTAATCATCAAAAAGGTATCCAAGTGGGGTTAAGCCAGTCCATAAAATGAAGGGCAATTGCTAAAATTCATCAAATGCAAATCTGAATAGAGATTATTGGAGTGTTCAAAATAAGAAAATCTTCTCATCTAACATGAAAAATAAAGAATTGGAAATTTCACAGAAATTTGAATGTACTCAGTCAATAGCACAAGGAATTTAGGTAATACAAGGAGAAAGCTGGTTTGAGGAATTGTTGCTTAAATACAAGCGCAAGTGACACTTCCAAAGGATGGTCGGAAAGCAACGCCAATACAAGGTCAATCCAATACGTGCAGTAGCCATCTAAAATCAAATTTTCAGAAATTCCTAAGATGTATAAATCTACTCGTATCATACTTGCAAAGATAATAGTTAACATGAAGGACAGCTTCAGCAGGTCTAAAGCAACACAGCAAGGATAATAAATCAAGTTTCAATAGGTTAATTCATAATAGCAATAAAGAACAAAGAAGTATTTCACTGTGTGCCATCCACCAATTGCAAGTAAACAATATATGCATTAGAACAGTGATTATAGGGCAAGTAAAACTGACCTGTTATCCCCATCCTTTTCTACCAAGTTCACAAGTAGGCCCAATATAGCAACAAGCAAATCCAACTCTTGATCAGTAAGATGAATGTCATTCTGATTTTCGAGTGGAATGCTTGAACTGTCCTCTTGCATCTCACCAAAGAAAGATATAGATGAACTGAACAAAGGGAAGTGGCCGGCAATCAATGAAGACATAGTCTCCAGTCCTCCACAAGCAGCAATTTGTTGACAGCCAATAGGATTGTCATTTGTTAAATTCATTAGAACCTGCAAAGAAAAGATTCTGACTAAAAAGGCAAAAAAAAGGGCATATGCAGCAACCTTCTCTTACTTTGACAGAAGAAAAGAAGGAATGGAACATGGAAGAAATTCCTCAACATGGTTCAGAGGAATACCTTGATAGCAGTGAGAAGACAGTCTGCCAAAAGGTTGGAATGTTCTTCATCAGGAACATTGCAATAAGAGCTTTTCTGTGAATGATGATGTTCCCTGTTACTTGATTTGTGTAGGCCATTTCCACCATTACTTGATTCTTCCAGACTCGTTAGCTTATATTGACACCCATTTTCAACTTCTCTAGGGGTTACCCTACCATTTTGAGTTCGAGAGATTTTTCGTTTCCCAGATAGCAAGTCCCACTTTGAGGGCTGAAAATCATCTTCATCAAATGCATAAGGATCTTGGCTATCATCTAACAAGTCATTGCAAGCATCTTTTGTATAATTAGTTTTTTCAACAAGACCGAATTTGGTCCTCGACCTATTAGTATCATAACTCCTTAATGTCTCACTACATGAACTGGGCATGGAAGGGACTCTCATCTTCAGTTGACAAGTATTTTTCATAAATCGTGTGGCAGTTTCAGAACTGGATGCAGAAAGACTCAACTGAGCAATGGAATTCTGAGATGCATTTAAGCGTTTCCCAGAGGAGGTCCTCTCTTCATTGCAGCAATCTGTAGAAGAACTGATACAAATAACCCCATTGCTGTCTATTGCTAATACAATTAAAGATGCATCATTAGTAAGAGAGATAGAGAAAGAGGAGCAGCTGCCAAACAGTAACACTTCAGTGATATTAGGCTACCACACACCTCTGTTGTCATCAATCAAGGCCAAATCAGAAGCATTATCACTCCTTTCAGAAAGACTACAATGGTTTCCATCAATGGAAGCAGTGGGAGAACCCTTAAGTAGATAAAGACCTAAAAAAGAATGCCATCAATCTTCAGAAAACATGCCAGACAAAAGAAATCTAGTTAAGAACCGGAAACAGACAGAGCAAGAAAGCACTGTTACTGGATAGAATTTTTATGATGCTCATTATGATTTTACTAAAAGATAGCCGATGCCCATGAGAATCTAAGTTCCCCCTCATTCCAAGCAGATGAGTCTGTATTAAAGAAGAAATTAATGAACATTAAAATCCAATAACTCAGCTTCAAATGGCATTTTAAATCCCAATAAATAAGTAGAGGAAGAATAACAGAACAAAATCTAGTTTGATCGCACCTGATTATCGTTGCTCAAAAATGTAGCATTTTCCATAATTTTCAAGCATTTCAGAAGCAGCACCAGGCTCAAGTGACACATGTCATCTTTTGTATCCTGAATGGAAGATGAATTATGTTTTGTCCACCTCTGCAAATAAATTTGTGTTCAATAGCTACCATCTCCAAACAATCACTAATTAGAATGTCAAAGACAGAAATGGACCAAGAAGGCATGAATTTATTATCAGGGATAATGACTCAATTTAGAATAAGTAAATCACAAGAAGACTTCCATATACAAAACAGATGCATGTCATCTTTTGCATCCTGAATGGAAGGTGAATTATGTTCTGTCCACCTCTGCAAATAAATTTGTGTTCAATAGTTACCAACTCCAAACAATCATTCACTATTTAGAATGTCAGACAGGAATGGATCAAGATAGGAATGAATTTATTATCAGGTATAATGACTCAATTTAGAATAAGTAAATCACAAGAAGACTTTCATATACAAAATAAACTGCACTGATAAGCAAGTTAATGTGCCACCATTGGTTTAGGATCTGCTTTAGATCTTATAAGGTGAAAGTAAAACACAGGGAAATGCATGCATGCACACCACTAATCTTTGATTCTGGCGAGAACAGTGATGACCACACTCAGAACCATATAGAATTACATTCCAAGATGAAGAAATTAATAACAGAGAAGTGCTATAAAGCTACATGTGAGAACCAGAGATTAATAAGCAATGCTGAAAATTTTATCATGCATAAGATGAGAAAAGCATATGACAGATTTTTCCCATAATTGAATACATTAATTGAGCACAGATTTCCCAGTTGCAAACTGTTCCTCATTTCTCAAATGATTAACTAGAATAAGAGTTGCACTTAAACTTTAAAGCAACATACAAGCTCTTGATTTTTTGTGAATTGCTGAATGATGAAACAAACATACAAGCTCACACCTCTATAACAGAGTGACAGTTCATGGTGACCTCAAAGACAGCATCAAGTCCTCCATGCTCTCGTAACTTTTCCTTAAAGCCCCCCCCTGTCTTCCTTGCCATGCCAGATGTATCTGAATGAATGCAACCCACACAGTGAAATAAATAAGCAATCAGAAAAGGAGAGAGAGAGTGTGTGTGCAAAAATGCATGATCGTGCATGCAAGGTTCTATTGCCTAGAGAAAGACTTGCACATAATGCATTGAATATACATATCATTTTGGGTTTTGCTAACTTGTCTGTATTTGAGCAAGTTAGCATTGTGCCCATTTTGCTATGATAAAAATATTACAATAGCCTTTTCTATTGAAATTAAAATATGGGTAGAATTGTAATTTCATGGGGTGTTTCTTATTCCTTCTCCATCCTTGGCTTAGAAATTTCTGCAGTCAAAAGAAAAAAATTATTTCACCTACCAATCACTTCCTTATCTAGAACAAAGGAGCAAATCTCTCCCTAATAACAAGTGCTTGTTTCCCACTAGAGATTCTGAACTGTTTTAGTTTTCATTATGTTTCTTATATCATGAATTCCTAGAGAGAGATTGAGATAAAAAGATTATCCAATGATCAAACAAAATGCTGCCATACAATGAATCCTGCTTAAAAAGACTTGCTTGTTTCTTCCATAAAACGGAATGTGTTTATGTACAAGATGAATGATTATCAAACGCTGATAATGGGCTTCCAAAACCATTTTCTTTGCCAAGACACTATCATCCAGATATGAAAGAGCTGCTGCATACAATTTTAATAGAATTTAGGTTTCAAACGAAAGGGATAAAGATTTGATAGATTAGCCAACGAGCTCATAAAAACACAAAAGCCTCAGCAACATTAATTTAAAACAGAAACATGTACTCCAGACAGAGAATTGGGCATTTCCACCTATCTGAGATTACATTTGTACCCTCAATTAATTTTTCAATACAAACGCACTCAAGGGTATTTTTGTTATGGAAAAAATGGACAGAATGCTAGCTTGCTCTAGTTATGATCATGCAAAACAATCACTAAGAATTTGAAAAATAGCATCCCAAATCCTCAACCAACTTATCATGCAATTCTTGAAAGCACGTTGCATGCACAATGGCCTGCATTCTTCTTGTTCCATGAAAAACAAAATCATAAATTTCAATAGAAAAGGTCCATATAGAATAATTAAGTCAAAGAAGTCTGCAATAAACAGCAATATGTAAAACTCGTTTGTGCCTAGATCATTTTTAACTCTAGTAATTAATAAATATCTAAAAACAAAACTACACCAGCATGTATTCAAACAAAAATAGACACCACTGAAACTTGCAAATAAAAATGCCAAAGAAATTATTAAGACATGCTGTTCATTACATAATGGTGTATTTTAGATCTATTTCAAGAAGATAAGTCAGAAGAAAGAAGCAGAAGTACTGAAAAGCTAGTAAAAAAGCATTTGCATCAACAATATCAGCTTTATAATAAATGGTATCCAGGAATCTATTCATAGTTCCGATCAACAAAACCACTATTGATCCTTTGACAAAAATAAACCATAAGGAAACTAATAAATGGCAGGCTGCATATGGAAAGTATGCAACAGAAATGAAAAACTAACACTTCATTATCAACAGAATTGGAAGACGGATATCAAGCATACCTTCAAAAGATATCTTAGACAAACAAGCTTTCTCCATGGTCAACAATGCAATCCATTTGGGAGTCAATTCTGGCCTCTCTGTTCTACTATCATCACCGGAATGTGACTTCATGTCCTTGCAATTAACAAGAATTTCCTGAACTTTGGCAGCAATGGCAGTAGAGCTAGAATCTGCCAGTTTACTTGTATCTCGTAAGATGTCAGAATCCTTGCGTAATGCTAAAAGCTTACTGCCTATATTTTGAGTCTTATCTTCAGTGGGAGTAGAAATGATGGGTTTTAACAATTTAATAAGAAAACGGATGCAAGTTGGAGACTCTAAAATGTGTTCAT
This sequence comes from Populus ilicifolia, assembly GCA_015708895.1. NCBI lineage: Eukaryota > Viridiplantae > Streptophyta > Magnoliopsida > Malpighiales > Salicaceae > Populus > Populus ilicifolia. The sequence goes on along the minus strand of SRLM01000149.1, from coordinate 110,743 downwards.
CTTGACCCTGAAACAGTGAAATTAAAAGCTGTCAAAGCTATTCTGATGGGTGACAATATACATGGAGAAAATGAGTTCCAGCCTTGAGAATCAAATAAACAAACAAGAAATGACCAACTACAAGCAGCAGCATGTGATTTGAGAGCATTACAATGTTTGAAAACTGAAACTGATGAGCTGTGCTTGTACAAAGATAGAACTCCGTGTGAACTTAATTATGAGTAAAGTTACAGATTCTACTTGCTATTATTATGTCTCTCAAAATAACTGATGCCAGTCATTGCCTTTTATCCATGCCCAGACAACTAAAGACAACACAACTGTGTCTAAGAATTCAGAGGGAGGTAATGCTGAATTCCCCATTGCCTTTGTATAGATTTCAGAGGTTGGTTTTGAGGTTTTCAACAAAACACGTACATGCACAAGAGAACACAGAAAGAAAAGGTATAAAACATAAAAGAACTTACATCATTCGTCAAAACATAGAAGAGTGCAGCAGCAGCCAGATTGCTTGTTGAGTCATCAAAGCTGAGGCCCAGAATAGCATCAATTATTGTCTTGGCCATCCTGAAAGCACAAAACTTTAGAATTTTAACATGAACCAGAAATAATACAAGAAACTTGAGGCTGGTAAAATGAGAATAGTAAATACATGATAGCAGACCAGCAAAGGAGTGATTTTGTGTGCATAAACCAAAACATCTAACAGGAGAACCCAACATGCTGTATTTCATTCACCAAATGGTATGGGAAGTAATAAGTAGAATTCATAACTTTCACTTCTCAGAGATCTTCCTACTTTTGGATATTCATACTGAACTCCCATATTAAATTTAATTTTAAAACATTCCGCTCATTCCTTGATTAGGTACTTCAAAGCTTAAACAGAAAACCCATAAACCATTAAAAAAACCAAAAAAAGACATAAATTCCAAACGCATAGTAAAACAAAGTACCAAATTCCAAAACCAAAGCAAGATCACCCACGAAACAACCCATCTCTTTAATTTCAAGAACTTCAAACAGTCCAACAACAACACTCAAAATCAAACAGAACACTCTCCAAGAAGCCATAAGAAGATCAGGAATTTCAAAACGCAACTGAAATTCTACAAAAAAAAATGTAAAAGAAACAAAAAAATAATTCAAGAACTCACGATACCCTTTAAACTACACTAGAAAAATTGCAAACGAAGACTCGAGAACCCATCAACCGAAAACAACTCTTTGAAATGTCAATAACCTCTCCCCATCAAATACCTTCCAAAACAATCCCAACAATTTCCAACGCAATAACCCTCAATTCAGCCTTTCTAAATTCAAGCAATAACCATCAATTGAATCTTTTTAAATTCAAATCCGCCTGTTTTTCTAAATTCAAGAACTCACAGAATCCCCAAGACCATTTCAAAAATTCAAAAACACGAAATAATTCCAAATTCAATCCTTAAACATCACAAAACAAAACAAAAAAAAACCACATACCCTTGAGCCCTCAAAAGCCGTCTCTGTTGTTGAGTCCCACAAATCCCTAACAAAGACAACAAACTAGCTCTCTTAATTCTCAAAGGCTGTCCCTTCTTTAACCCATCAAGCGCAAAATTAACCTCATCAACATGTTCCATCATTTCCCCAAATTCTTGAGCCTCCATTAACGTCGTCGAGCTAGTCAAAAGATTGGAATTCCCAATACCGTTTCTCTCAGATTTTGACTTACTACGCCTCGGCTTCTTCGATTTTCTTGGGACGACGCCGTTTGAGATGGGATTGTCGTGGAAATTGTAGGGATCGAGATCGAGAGAATAAGAGGTGGATTCTTGAGAAGAGAGAGGGAAGTTATGGCTGAAGAAATCTTGATTAGATTGGGTAGTTTCTTGAGAGAGAGGAAAGGAGTCGCTGAAGGAGTAATTATGGTCAGCTACGTCGTCGTCTAATGAATCTGAATAGGTTCTCGTTAGGCTTCCTCCGTCTCTGTTTCGCCGACCGTACGTTCTAACGATCATGCTTTTTTGAATCCCCGTTTGCTCAACTCAGGAGAGGAGGAAGAGGAGGAGGTGAGAGGAGGGTAAGTTAAGTTTGGCATACAGATGGAAAGACGAGGGCTTTTGGGGGAAAATTTTTGAATCTCTTTCTTTCTGCTGGGGTTGCGAGCTCGAGAAACGCGAAAGAAGAGGGGGGGGGGNGGGGGGGGGGGTAGGGCAATCAGACAGCCGGAGAGAGGGTCGTTAGTTGATTATCCAGCAGCAAGATCTAGAAATATAGTCTATAGTTTAATGTTTGTTTTAGTCCCTAGAGATTTAGTGATGTTTCAATTTGAATCATGTAGTCTATTGTGGCTATTCTCTCCTCCATTGTTAAAAATAATTTTTCTTTCTGTTTTTCTATCCGATATACCTTGCAAAGCTCCTAATCTTATAGGTCTGAGTAATAAAAAGGTTTATTTTTGTTTCATTTTTTCACTTGTTTTATTTTTTCATCATGAACAGTTTTGTATATCTATTGTGCACCACAATTTTCAAATGATAGTTCAATGGAATCGCCTTGTTTTGTAGTTGCAAAAAAGAAATGAAGTCCATTTTTTATTTTGTATTGTTTCTCACATTTTTTGTATTTATTGTTGATGTTAATTATGTATCCGAGTTCGTGTAAGAGGCAAAAGAATAAGGAGACCTGGAGAAATTATATGGGCAAAAAAAGAGACGATGTTGTAGTAAAAAGTATGTGTTTCTGCTTTTATAAATATTTAATTCATTATTTTTTTTAATATTATATAAATTAGTGTTTAGGTGCTGCGTTTCGTTCTAAGGTACAATATTATGGATATATTGTGCTACAGAGATTGTTAATTAAAATTTTTCATTTCTTGCATAGATATCAATATTAAAAAATGGGTATTGTGAATTAAATTAATTAACCATCTGTATTTTCTCAAAATTTAAATTGCTACATATTCATTATTATTCTGTTAATTTGGATGCTGTTGTTGTCATTTTAAACCAAAACCATGTTGGTTCATTTGATATTATTTTTAAAACTTGATCCTACACAATGCTCGCTTATACTGGTTTCTTTTGGGATTTAAGAACTCAGAGGCAAGAGTTTATTAGAAAGAATCTACAATTTCACTGTCTGAAAGAAAAAAAAATGTTGAGAAGTTGTTTGATATACGAGGGATTTTGAATGATGAAAGAAACTAAGCTGACTGTTAGTTTTTTGAATTATCTTTATGAAGGACCACTACAATTACCTCATCTTGTATTATATTAAATTTTTTAATTTAATATAAGACTGGTGTCTTTTTTATCAGAAATTATACATGTTACATTCAAAAATATGATTTGTACTAATGTTTCATGAAGATTTGTGTAATCAATGTATGTTGTTCATAGGATATAGGCATGTTGTAAGGAAGGGCTAAAATTTTTATATAATGATAATTAATTTTAGGACACAGTACAAGTTCATTTTGGGTCTACAAGTGTTCTACTTTGAATTTATATTGGGACTCCTAGTGTTCTGTTTTGAATTTCATTGTTTATTATGCTGATGATTATTTTACATACTTGTATCTCATCTACATTTCTATCTAATATTACACAAATTATTAGGATATTATAATTCATAATGTTTGCTTTCAAATATATTATCCAAATAGAAATGGAATATCCTAAAACTATGGATAAATCTGATTGGAATAAAGAAATGTTATATATCTTTTTTGACCTTTGCATTCAGGCCATCAACATAGGAATGAGACAAAATACTCATTTCCACAAAGCTGATTAGAAATATTTGTTGTCATCTTTCAAAAAACAAACTAATCATGTGTTCACTAAGCACAATCGAAGAACAAATGAGATGGCTGCAAAAAGAATTGAAGCATATGGACGAATCTTATTTTTAAAACTGGTATGGGCTAGAGTAATGAACTAGGGATAGTTTCGACAAGTGATGAGTGGTGAAAAGCAAAATTCAGGTTATTTGACTGTATTCTTAATCTTTAATTTTTTTTATCTCAGTTTAGTAATTACTAAATTATTTGAAGTTGCATTAAATCATTTTATTTGTTCTATGTAGGAAATAAGCAGAGTACAAAAATTTAGGCAAACTAGTATCGAACCGTCTTTATATTTGAAGTTCGACAGAATGTTCTTGAACATCATTGCTACTGAAGAGTATGCATGGACACCATCATCTTCTAGAGTCCTTTGTGATGATAATATTGGTGTTGCTGAGGATCCAAATGCCAATGATGAACAACCTAATTTGGAAGAAAAAAGTGATGATTTAGAGATGACGTAATTTCAAATTTCATTGATGATGTTTACAACATGGTTAGAAGGGTTAATATGTCAAGCAATAACAACACATGCAACAATAGAAAGAGAAAAGAAAGAGAATATCTTGACATTCAAGTAGGAAAAAAAAGTTCTGGAATTGGGATGTAACTACTATCATGGTGGGATCAAATGGTTAACAGCATGTTAAATAATAGTGATTCAACATCTATTAGAAGATATAGGAAATGGTGCAGTATTCTTAAGGTTATAATTGAGCTTCACTCAATTCAAGGAGTTTATATTAGTTATGATTTTCATGTGTTTGCTACTGAGTTGTTAGGTATGGAAAGAATAGAGAAATGTGGTCAACATGGGTAGTCTTGAAAACAAGATTAAATGGTTACAGAGAATGCATACATGATATAAAACATCTTAGATTGAGAGGTATATATTGATCCCGAATGCATGCTTTCATTTATTTGTTGGTAATATTATTATCTAAATTGTTATATAACATGTGTTTAAATTTCTTGTCAATTATTTAAATTTGTAGAGATCTGAAGATGATATGAAGTAATAAATTCATCTATGTTCATTCGAGACCCTATTTGTAATTTTAACAATTCACATCTGACATGGAGACATTGTCTTCAAATTCCATTTTTTGGTTATGGAGCATTAATGTTTGTTATTTTCATGTTAAGGATTGTATATTAATGTAGTTAAAAGTTATAGTATTTTCAGTAACTGCTAAGTATTATGAATATCGATTATGAAAATTACTATGTAATATTAATGTCATATGATGTTGACAATGCTTTTAGATTTTACAAAATATGTTTGCTTAAATGTCACTGGTCGACAATGCAAATAAAGGTTGTTCAATAATCAACATCATAATTTTTAATTATAAATTATACTACTTAGAAAATCAAATTATAAATCTATTTATAAAAAATCATCTTTTTCTTGATTTTAATTTGGATTGATATAAATTGTAGTCTAGAAGCGATTCGAACAATGAAAATCCTTGTTCAGGACTTCAAGCATCAAAATTGGTCAATTAGTGAGAACTTTCCATCTGTATCATCAAAAGTGGGTTTTCTTAAAGATGTTATCTAGTTAATAAATGAAGGATTTAACCCTTTAGTCTTTTTTTTTATTTGAATTCTGCCAGGAAAGATTTCTCTCATCATAGGTTCTGGAATTTTGAGCTTCAAAATTGTATTGACTTTTTGGTTGATGTACAAGACTTGGAATTTGAATATAAAACTTGTATGTTTCAAATAGGTTATACTCAGAATTAAAATGTGATGTATCATTGTATAAGCACATGTGATAAAAACTTAATGATGAAAATAAAGGGTTGCTAAATGATTGACATAATAAATTTTTATTACAAATTTGATGTAGATTCATGGGAAAGAAAAGGAAAGAATATACAAAATGTGAAACATATTAAAAAAAACTAAAAAGAAAAAAATGCACGGATTTGAAATACAACAAGTCACATGCAATAACCAGCTAACTAGTATAAATTACATAGATATGAAAACTTTTTACATTATGATAAAATTCTTTATCGTAATACATTGCACATGTTACACTACAATAAAACCTTTTATATGGGTTACAGAAAAGTATAATAATAAACATAAATGTACTCAGAAGGAAAAAAACCAAAAGAAAGGGAAAACAAAAGGTAAAAAAAAATAGAACAATGATATCTACAATGCTTAAAGAAGACAACAGAGAAAGGGAGTAGGCAGGCGAGCAAAATTAGAGGCAACCACGGGATGAAAACAGGGCCACCATCTCCAACCTTTCTTGTCATCGTTACAACAATTGTCTAGCATCATTGTCATCAACAACAGCACCACAAATAAAGGGAGAAAAATGTCTGAAATAGGATAATAACAAGAAAAAGACAGCGAGAAGGAATAAGAGTAGTATTAGATGAAAAACAAGGCAACCATAAGATAAAAACAAGGCCACCACTACCAACCTTCTTTGTTTCCGGCACAACAATCATCCGGCATCATTGTTAACAACAACAGTACCACCATCAATGGGGAGACAACTGTATAAAATAGTGGAGAGTGTGTAACAGATACATGGAAAAGGAAAAATAATAGGAATAGAGGAAAATCATCCCTAAAGTTCACCACCAACTTTTATCGTTCCCACCGCCAACCAAACTTCACCACTATCAAGGGCAACCTTCTCTTTCTTTATCCTTTTCTTTCTTTCCTTTACTAATGAATTTTGTCAGTCTCCATTGTTTATATGAATAGTGATGTAAACCTTGGAAAAAATAAATAAATAAAAGTGAAGAAATTCACATATATGGTTAAATAAAAATAGAAATTCAAAAAATTTTGAATATAAATTTCTAGGAGAAATAATTCGAGACGTTATAATAAATTCAGTACTATAAAGGTTGAATTTAATTGAAGAGAATAATACATTTAAAAAGAAAATAGGGGCCTAAACATAAATAAAGGAAAATATAGAGTATAAATACTCTCTCCTCACCAAAAATCTGTAGGAACCATAAGGAGATAAAATAAGGAGTTTTATACCTATTCTTAAGAAATCAAGTGAGAAACACTAAAATTTCAAGAACCCATCCAAGATTAAGAGTTTATAAATGGGATAAACACTTGAGAGTAAAGAATTACTAAGAAATTGAACAAGAAAAAAAGAGAGGAGGGAGTTGAGAATCAAAATCTTAATTTGTATTGGGTAAGGTGTTTTAAACATAACCTTAAAAAAATTTATTTTTTTAAATTCAATAAAGAATTGAAGCCATAATATTGAATCATAGGTTAGGGTTCGTAGATATAAATTGAAAAAAAAAAGGTATTTATTGTTAAGATTTAGTTAATTCATGTGTGTGGTATGTAGTTTATGAAAGTATTGTGTAAAGAAAAGGGGAGACAAATTTGGACAGATTTGTCTCCTAACTTTTAGTAAGATTTTGGGTAGAAGGATGAGGGAACTAGGATCGGATTCCTCATATAAATTTTAGATTTAAATATTAGCCAACTAAGAAAACTGGTCTTACTCTATTTGGAGACGTAGAACTCCAGTTATGGATTACCAATTGAGATTGAGCCGTGACTGATTATGTAGGGCAGTGAAACTAATTAGTTAATGAGCAATTTTGACTATCTTGAAGGCAAAATTGTGTTCTCCTCCTTTAGAAAACTTATAGCCTCGTGTATTAGCTTTCTAATAAGATCAATCTCGTTTAAAATTGAGTTTTAAAACTTTAGATATAGTTAAAAAATTAATGAGTGTTTGGACAATGACAGTTGAAAATTGGACAATAACAACTCAAAGTTAAATAGTAACAATTCAATATATAGACAATAACAATTAGACAATACTAGTTTAATGTCTAGACAGTAACGGTTGGACAGTAATAGTTGAAAAATTAGACAGTAACAGTTCAAAGTTAGGCAATAATAATTCAATATCTACATAATAACAGTTCAATATCTAAACAATAACAATTCAATTTCTAGAAATAACGGTTAGACAATAACAGTTGAAAATTTGATAGTAATAGTTCAATTTCTAAACAGTAACAATTCAATATCTAAATAATAATGGTTAGATAGTAACAGTTAAAAATTGGATGGTAATAGTTGAAAGTTAAACAGTAATAGTAGACTTTTACGTGAATACTATATATAAGAATATAAAAGAATTGAGTTATAAAAACACTTGCATATTGAAATACTAACTTTAAAAATATACATGATTTATGTATGCTATTATGAGGAAATGAGCATGTATAAAAAGTAATATACGAGTAATGAATGAATATGAATTCTCTATAATATCAGCTTGAAGGAATCATAACCAAAAACTTTTTTATGATTCAAGAGGAGCAACTAGGATTGAATCTTCTATAAGGGGAGGTCACGAGATAGGCGAAGCAAACGCATGATTTTCCCTCTATTTGCACATATACAATTTAAAATTCTTCTAGTGAATATAATTACAATAAATGATGTGTTCAATGAAAATAAAATCAAGCATATTTATAAGATAAGCTTTGGCTAATGACATCCATGATAAGATTACCAGGATATGATTTATAAGATTACCTCTAGATTAGATTTTGCAATGTCACCCAATTCATGCAAGTAAATAAAAGTATTCAAATTAAGAATATATAAGTGAGTGTTAATTGGTTTTAAAAGATTTACAAGCAAAATATAAGTTCTCTGTTTGAATTCTTATGAATCTGATAGAAAATTAATACTTCATTCATATTCATTACATGAGCATATATATATTCTTTATCAATATAATGATATGTTTATTTATATAATAGGTCCATCAAATATCTAGGGAAATCATTAGTGTAGCAACCTATTTTGTGAAGCTTATGTAAATATTTAACTTAAACAAAAAGGAATTAATGCATTTGTGTAAGCGTAAATGTATTTATAAAAGTTTAACTTAACATGTAATATTTTAGTTATCTTGTAATTAACCCTTTTGAAATATTTAAGAACATTAATTATGTTTTAAATACTTTTTTTTATATTTTAGTATTTCTTTTCTTTTAAATTTTATGATACGAGCGCGCACGCGTATGTATTGTATGAGGTGTGGAAGTATAAGGTTTGAAATAAGGTCTAGAGTTATAAGACCTTGTGATGATGGGTTAATTAAGTAAATTGATAGTAGTCTATAAATTGGGATGTCCTAAATGCAAACAAAACTTTATTGAATTTTGGTAATTAAAAAAATAAATGAATGAATAAAAAAATTACCCTTTAAAATAAAAAGGATATATTAGAATCTTTTAACATTGATTGAGTCGTATAGTCGGACTGTTATAAGTGAAGAGTGTCTCCATTGTTCCTGGCCCAAAAAAATCTTCTCCAGGTCCGACCCAGTAAAAAAAGAAAAAAATAAAAAAAGTATGCAAAAGATACTTTACAAAAAAATTTATTTCAATATTTTTTTAGTGTGAAGATGTAGACTATAATAATTGTGTAGTGTAACATTAAATGATAAAGTATAACATCAGATATTGTGTATTATTTGAAAAAAAAATTTGTTTAATATGATTCATTTGTTTATTGATTTAGCATTATACATATGGAATATGCGTGTTTCAATGCAATATTAAATTAAGATCTTGATGATGATTATAAAAACAAAATGGATTGTGTTATTGATCACATTAATTATTGTGATGATGATGACAATAGTGGCCAAGGAGGGGATGATGATGATAGGGGCAAATGATGACGATGACGACTACGACGATGATGACATTGATGATGATGATGATGATGCATCATTTAGAACTGAGATTTTGATATGAAAATGTTAGTTGTGTGCACAGCTGAAGTAATAAACATATATTATATTAATTATATGCATAAAGAACCATGCATGGTTTCATACAATATAGTTAGGATTGTTCACGATTCAGTTTTAACCCAAAAATACAATTGAACCAGAAAATAATATTCTTTATTAATACAACTCTGATTGAACCAAGAACCGGTTCAAACCAAACCGATTTTATATGGTTTAAGTTAGTTTTTTAGCAAAAAACCTAGAAAAACTAAATTGTTTTATGGTAATAGCGATAACCATTATTCATTCGCTTCCCCTTCCCTTTTCAAATGATGTTAAGAAATATTTGTATATTAATAATCAAACTATATAATTTTGAAATCAGAGAATAACTTCTAGAAGCCCTCCTTGCCTCTAGGCTTACGATCTACAAGGAAGGCGACTATTCTATGGTAACAGTTGTGGTTGAAAAAAATTGAACAGTTCCTTGCCTAGAATTATAAGATACTTTCTTAATCGCAACTTACATATTGAAAGATTGCTACCATTGTTATTCTATTCTGTCAAAATTGTATAGCTTGGATAAGCATTGTTCACTCACTTTTAGGGAAAGGGAAGAGGAAAAGGAAGGGTTAGGGGCGGCTGAAAAGAGGGAAGGGGAAGAGGAAAGGGGAAGGCTGGGAAGTGGAAAAAAGAGATAGGGAAAGGGGTGGGGCAACTAAGAAAAGAAAAGGGGGGAAGGGGAAAGGAAGGGAAGGCTAGAAAGGGAGAGGAGGGTGACGGCCATCGGAAAAGGAGAAAGTGATTTAGGGTTAAGGATGGTCTGTTTTATAACTTTTTTTTTTAAATCAGTTTGGTTTGATCAGGTTCACTTGGTTTAAGCTGTTTTGAATCGGAACCGAACCGGACTTGATGGTTTTTATTTTTTAATTGGTTTATTTAATTTTTTTCGATTAATTGTTTCTTGGTTTTTTTGGTTTAATTAATTAGTTGATTTTTTTGAACACCCCCAAATACATGCATGCATTGGTTAATTGAAGTTTTACAAGGACATTAGAAATGACGTGTCAAAATTTTTAAAATGGACACATCAACTTTGTTGATCCTGTGCAATGATTTAGAAACAATGTATAGGTTAAAGCCTTCGAGAAGGATGAGTGTGATTGAAAAATGGTTATATTTCTATATACGATAGCACCAAAAGCATCAAATAGAAAGGTTCAAGAGTGATTTCAATATTCAGGTGAAACTGTTAGTAAATGCATTAAAGAAGTCCTTATAGTAGTATGTTTGTTTATAGTACATGTCATAAAACCAGAAGACTCGAATTTTACATGCACTACATGAGAAATTGCAATGAATCCAAGATATATGTCTCATTAAAAAGTAAGAAAAATATTAGTTAATGTTGTTAGTATTCAATGAAAAATTATTTTATGCATGTTAGTCAGTAATGATATCATATTATCAATGGTTTTCATGTAGAATTGTATTGGTGCAATTAATGAAACACATGTGCAAGCTTGCATATCAATTGAAAATGAAATTCCATTTATCAAAAGAAAATGAGTACTGATTGAAAACATAATAGTTGCTTGTAGTTTTGACATACAATTCACGTTTATGTGGACGGGATGGGAAGGTAACGCCCACAATGAACGTATTTTTCTTGAGGTTATTGAGAAAAGAGATAAAATTTTCTAAACCACCAGAAGGTAGTTATATAATAGATCTTGTTATGTAATTATAACTATAAAAATTTGTTTATTATTTACTAATTACATGAAAAATTTGGATGTTGTTTGTAATTACAAGTAAATATTATATGGTTGATGTTGGATATCCCAATGAGTATAGTTATTCAGGTCCATATAAAGGTAAAAGATATCACTTACAAGATTTTAGGCATTGTGGACAACTAAAAAATCACTAATAAGTTTTTAATTGAGCACATTCATCACTATGTAATGTCTGGACCGTTCTTTTAAAGTATGGAAATAACGATGAAGGATTTTACAAAACACGTCTACTTATCCATACAAAATGTAGGCATTAATGGCACATATAATTACGTTAGAAGGAGATCGTATGATGACGTTATATTTGCAGAATTTGATTGCAATCCCAATTATGTTAATGATGAGATTTTACTAGACGTTGTTACACGCTCTAAAATCAACGGAAACTGTAGTCAAGGCAGGATGAATTTTATATGTGATTGAATTGCAGATACTTTAATGGAATAATAAAAAATACTTTTTATAAAGTATTATTTGTTTCATGATGTAATAGAAGTAGTTAACTCTATAATATTTCAATTAAAAAAATCAATATTAATATATGTCTTTTATAGTTATTTTATTACATCAATTTGAAAAGCTTGCTTATGTGAGATTATAGTAACGGTGGCGGTTCATAGTGCTTTAAACTTACAAAATATTAAAATAATATTTTTTATGTTGTAAAAATTATTTTTGACACTAGCACACGAAAACAACTTGAAAACATAAAAAAATATTTTTTGAAAAATAAAAAATTTTAAAATTTTTAGGAACGTGGTTTCTACCGTGTTTGCAAACGGTTACCAAATATATTAAACTACTTTTTGTTCAACCTCAATTTCAAACACAGTTTTAACCAAACATATCTTTTTCTAAACCAACCATAACTAAAAATACTTTTTATAAAATAATTTTTTTTCAAACCACAACCATAACAACAATCTCAATACCAAACACAAGCATGTGTTTAGTATTGTGGTGTTGGGTGTTTTTTTAAAATGTTTTTTGTTTGAAAATGCATAGCAATAATTTATTTTTTTAGATTTTTTTTTACTTTAACACATCAAAATTATTAAAAAAACACTAAAGAAAACATTAATTTAATGTTTTTTCAAGGTAAACACACTTTTAAAAATCACTCAAAAGTGGAAGTTATCGCATTCTCTAACGTGGACTAAATGCCTAGTTAAGCAGTTTGAGCAAAGAAAGAAACTCAACTAAGGGTGAGGGGATAAAAAAAAGGCTAAGTGGAAGAAAAAAGGCCTAACTAGGTATCATATCACAATCAAGCCCCGCAATGAACAACCTAGTCAAATAAGGTTGAGAAAAAAAGAAAAAAAGAGAAAGAGAGTTCAGCGAAGGCTTAATCAAACAATCCTAATCAAACCACATGAGGAAGAAGAGAAAGGGAAGAAAAGAAATAAAAGAAAGGAGAAAGGAAAGAGAAAGGCCCAGCTGTGCAATACTTGGGCCCAACACTAAGCATCCCAACAAAAAAGGAAAGAAAAAATAAGAAAAAAAGGGAAAACCCTACCTAGGCAACACTTAAACACAATATTAAATAACCCAATTAGAGTAGATAGAAAGAAAATAAAAAAAAAGTAGAAGAGGGAAGAAAAAAGAAAGGAAAAAAGAAAAAGAGATAAAATAAGGCCCAATTTAGCCCAGTAATGCCATAATGCCTATATGCTTTCCATTTTTTTCTCTAATCAAAATAAAAACTTTTATTTTTTTTAATAAGTATGAGACCTCATACAATGTTTAGGCATATGTAATAACCCAACCAAATTCTTTATCATACAAGTTATTGATACGCCATCCACTTAAACTTCTTATCTTTCAATTTTTTTTTGCGCTTAATTGAAAGCCTTGTTTTACAAGTTAATAAAATGAGCTTATACACAATTCATTATACAAACTAATTATATGATCGTTCATAATAAACTCTATGATTACTCCTAAGAGTAATTATGCATACTCTACTCTCCACAATTGAAATTCGTGAGATTCATGTATAAAATATCAAAGTTTTTCATGTATTAAACACCATTCATGCCTTATATTTACAATCACTAAAACAAAACACTCTCCTGCATTTTTTTTTCTTTTTTTACATTATATTTGTCTTTGCATTTTGATAACTTAGGTATTGGAGGGTCCTCTATTCTACAAAGAGAGCTTGTTTTGTAAGAGCATGTAAATCACAATCAGTCAACTCAAAAAAAAAAATTCAAGGTTTATCAAGTAGTTATGGAAAGGCCTAAAATCATTTGAAGTTTTTCCAACTTTTTCCGATGTTGTTTATATCTTTTTCATGTATTGTGAACAATATGTTAATATTCAATATTTGTATGAATATAGTTTTACATTGCCTACCCATTTTAAATATTCAATTATAATTGCAAAAAAATATATTTTTATTGATAAGAATGCCTAAATTCAATGGTCAGTTTAAGAAGAATAAGTATAAGATATATTATTGCCTATTGTTTTTTACCATTTAATGATTCAAACTTTTGCACATGTTATAAGAAAATGAGAAATTTTTTAAAAATAATTATAGAATATAGAATATATGGCCAATAAGGGGTTTTTTTAATCTTTTTTTGTTCTTTAAGTTTAAAACTCTAGATAGATATGTAGTGATTTTTTAATAAAAAAAAGGATTGTATTTACTAAAAGAATGTGCATTTAAAATTATCTAAAAAACATAATTTATTATTAATTAATATAGATTTGTTTGAAAATACACTTAATGTTTAATAAAAAGAATCAATTTACAGATTTGATATTAGCTTTTATCAATTATCTAATATCTAAAGACTATATTGAAACCAAAAATTTTCATATCCAACTTGAATTAAAGGCGGAACTAAACCATATCTTGGGCTATGACACCCTAAGATTTTATAAAATTTTAATTTTAATTCTAAAAGCGGTAAGACTTTTAAATGTATCCCTAAAAAAGTCAATTATATATTTGACTAGACTATAGTGATGCTAAATAGAGCTTTTCATTAGATTTTATATCATTATTTTATCAACTAGTAGGTATGTGATTATTGGTTTTGACTTGAATCATAAAGAATTTAAAAGAAAAAAAGATTAGTGCAATGAAATATAACAATTTAATCCAAGAATATAAGATTTGATCATTTAAAGAGTATTATAACATGTAAGAGACTCGAAGACTTAGGCGATGCTCATGTGTGTTCAATAAATTCTATTTCTAATGGATTAATATAATTGATGATTATTTTACTTATATTTTAAAATATTTATGTCACCAAATTTTACAACTTTTTAAAAGTCAAGCCAGCAGTAATCCAAGAAAAAAAATGGAATAAGAGGATGATAGCTAAAGGCATAAATGCTGATCTAGAATTGTAGCACACTAACAATATTATAGGTTGTATTTCTTTTATTTTTAATTCTAAAATCTTTATGATGAAGTATGAAGACTTCACACAAAAATAAACTTTTTAGGTTATATCTTGGGGGCTAGTTTGAATATAGACTTTATTTTAGTAATTTGGCAAACCCATGTTAATCTAGACTCGGTATATTGTTCAACTCAAGTATATTAGGTTAAGCAACTTGCCATACCCACGACATCTTGAACTCAAACACATGATTGAACTCAAGTATATTAGATCTGATAATTTACGAGATCTATAATGTATTGGACTTGCTGTATGGCTGAACCCGGGTATACTAAATTTAACAATTTGTGTGAACCTAGGATGCCTTGGACTTAACATGTGGTTAAACCTAAATATGTTGAGTTTAACAACTTACCAAACTTGTGTTGCCTTGGGTTCAACATATGGTTGAATCCCAATAGATTTGGTTTGATACTTTACAAGATTCATGCCACCTTTAGCTCAATACATGATGAAATCCAAGTATATTGGGTTCTACCAATTTATCATACTCATATTAATTTTAGCTCAATATATGACTAAGCTTATATATATATATTAGGTTTTAAACTCTTTCAAAGAATCAAAATATTGAGCCAAAAGTTTAACTTATTAGTAACATTTTATACATGGAGTCAAGAATTTGTAAACTTAATTGATGAAAAAAATATAAAATATTATAAGTTTGTCATTTAAGATTGATTTGGTATCTATTATAAGTGAAATATTATAAGTTTATCACTACTCTTATTTTTTTTCTTCTCTTATTCTACATGAAAGAAAAAAGAAAAGAAAAGAAAAGGTTATTTTTTGCTTTTTGTTTAAAGGTTTTGTTTCACATCTATTTCCTCTCTCTATATATAAGTTTGTTTCAGAATGTGATTAAAGTTGTTTTTTTAGATATTTTTTATTAGAAATATATTAAAATAATATTTTATTATTTTTTAAAAAGATTAATTTTAATATTAAAGTATCAAAATAATTTTAAAATATAAAAATAAATCGAATCTACAAAAGTGATATATATAGTTTCAAGGTAAATTGGTGGACAAAACAAGAATGATTAATCGAAAGGCATGGTCCACAAAAATCAAACTTTAACTTGTCATCTAGTTATTCAATAGACTGTATACATAGAAAATTGAGAAAATGTAACCTCAATACTAGTTGTAATTTACAATTTACATGTCAGCTTATGATAGCAATCTAAGACATACTAGTTATAATTTTAAATACTACTTTTCAATCTCTATTTATTTTTAATTTATACCAATTCCTTCAACGATCGCCCATCATCTACTTATATTACCAAAGACAATTGCATCCATGCAAAACAAAAGGAAAAAAAGAAGGAAACTTAACATCGTACCTTAAAAGGAATAATAATATTTTGAAGAGGATTAACATATATATATATATATATATATATATATATAGAAAAAAAGAATATTGTACTTTAGGAGTTTATGAGAGGAAGAAGGTGAATGAGAGAGACATAACAAAAATAAAATTTGTGTTAATATGTATATATTTTTAGAATATGTTTTCAATATCAATTACTTGGTGTAGTAAATAAGAGGGTATCCCTTATGATTTACTTTTGTATATTTTTTATAAATTGAATTTTATTTAAAATTAAAATCAATATTTTTTTAAAAAAATTCACATATAAAAATTTTAACCCGTAAAGTCTCAAATCAAGCTACAAAACAACTAATTTTATTTTATTTTTATACTTTGCTTTAAAGTAAATTAATAAAAGAATTGTTTTTTTTTAAAAAAAAACCTATAGGTCTCATCCATGGTTAAGCAACAAGGGTAATGATTCCTCGGATCTCTCTTTGTGGAAAAGGTCCCAAAAACAAATCGAAGAAAAATTCTAAAATTTCGAGTGCAATTTTATTTTTATTTTTTTGGGATTGCTCATAACCACAAAAAACGAAAAAGAAATTAGAATAGAAACCCCACCCGACGTTGAGTTCTACTTCATGTGAACTTGTGTTTTCCTTTTATATTTTTGGGGGCTTAATAATATAATTTCTTAAGGAGTTAACCAAACCACAACGCTTGGAGTGCTATTCTTGACCTTTCCCTATCTGGATCTAGGGTTTCCCTCCCTTTTCTTTGCAGACTTCACCATCTTCAACTAAAGAGAACACAAACAAACAAACCCTAGCTAGCTCCACCTTGACTTTTAGACTGGTAATTTTATCAATCAATATCATCATCGAAGGAACTTTCTAGTGTTTTGATTTTTGGATCATCATCATCAATTTACAGATCTATCTGTGTTCATCTTAAAAATCTGACCGAAGACAACAAAAAAGTTTCCTTAATTTTGTTCCTATTTTCCCTCGAGGTCTTTTTCCTGTCGTAACTTCAAAGAAATCGGATTCAGATCATATAATGACTTTCTTTCATGGGAATTTATGATCTTTGATGGACTTCGAATCAAAAGCTTGAAACTTTGAAGCAAGGATTGGAAATTTTTTTGGGGGGTTTTGTGGAAAAGATGTATAAATCAGTGGTGTATAAAGGAGAGGAGTTACTGGGAGAGGTTGAAATATATGCACAAGAACAACAGCAAGAAGAAGAAGAAAACAAGAACAAGAGGAAGAGAGTAATTGATGAGATAGTGAAGGGAATCAGAATTAGCCACTTCTCACAAGCTAGTGAGAGATGTCCACCACTTGCAGTGCTTCATACAATTGCATCTATTGGTGTTTGCTTCAAAATGGAAGAGTCAACAGCATCATCATCAACAAAGATCTCCTCTCAACAAGAATCGCCGCTTCGCCTTTTGCACTCCTCCTGTATCCAAGAAAACAAGGTATAGCTAATTAATAATAATGAACTTAATAATCAATTTAAAGGAAGCCCATTAAAGGATCTGATCGAAATCATTGGATAAAACCAGAAAAGGTTTCAAAATTTATAACCCAGTTAAACTGGGTTGGTTGTACACGGGACTCTGGACAGCTTTGAACAAGGACCCAGAACCCAATTGATTTTTCTCAGACAGTTTTCGGTGAATGAACCTCAAGTTTGTGGCAAATTTGTGAACTTTATTAAGTAATTAATTTGACCCAGGTGATTATGAGCTGAATTTCTTGACAATTTTGCCATTATCATGAGAACTGACTGAACTAGCTATATTTTACCCAGTAAATTGTTATGACCAATTGAAGTGAAGATGTGCTTTCATGGAATTTGAAAGTGAATAATATGTGCTGTCATGGGATCTTAATGCTAAGATAGAACTAATTTTATCACGAGAATCATGTGTTCCTGATTTAGCTGCTTCATATGGAGTTGAATATTTGCTTCTATAGGAAGCAACGTTGGGGTTTTGCTGAAATTGAATATTGAGTGACTAGAAGCCTGGAATTTTGGATAGTTACTCTGCAATATTCCTCTCTTATTCTCGTTTTATGGCCGAGGGACTTGAACAGAAACAAAGAGGAGGCTTTTTTGCTGGCTTTGTCTCATTTTGTCAAGGGTTTATTGGTTGTTGATGTAGAATAAAAAATTAATGATTATTCACGAATGATTTTTCTGACTTTGTTCTTGTTGTTAGTTTGAGAAGAAAACCTGAGTTGTTATGATCTGGCCTTAACACGAATTGCACCTTTATGATTATACGAAACATGACTTCTGGTAATTTGTTAGTCATGTTGTTTTATTGTATCGAAAGCTTTCTTTTGTTCACTATGCTTATTCTTCCTTCTCATTGATCATTTTCATGTTCATGTGCATCAGCAGATTTATGTTGAATTCTTTTTCTTCTTTTTTCATGGTCTTCTTTCTTTTTGGATATTGATGGTGATGTTATTTTCAGACTGCAGTAATGCATCTGGGAGGTGAGGAGCTCCATTTGGTTGCAATGCCCTCCAGGAGTAATGAAAGAAAGCATCCATGTTTCTGGGGATTCAATGTTGCATCAGGACTTTATGACTCTTGTCTTGTCATGCTGAACCTCAGATGCCTTGGCATTGTATTTGATCTTGACGAAACTCTCATAGTTGCAAATACAATGCGCTCATTTGAAGATAAAATTGAAGCTTTGCAGAAGAAAATAAGCGCTGAGGTGGACCCACAACGAATTCTTGCTATTATTTCAGAGATCAAGAGGTATCAGGATGACAAGATCATTTTGAAGCAATACGTAGAAAATGATCAGGTTATTGAAAATGGAAAGGTGATCAAAACACAGCTTGAGGTCGTTCCGGCCATGTCTGACAACCATCAACCTTTGGTTCGCCCATTGATACGGTTGCCAGAGAAGAATATAATTGTTACTCGCATCAATCCACAGGTGTGTAATTCATGGATTCTAGAGTGAGACAGGCTGCAACCTTGTTTTGATGCTCTCTGAACTGCTGTTTTTTCAAACCATGTCACTGCCTTGATAAAGTTATCATTTGTCTAGTTCCTATTCACCATTTAGTAGATATGTGATGATCTTTATTTGCTACAACAATGAATTTAGATTTTTTTGGAATTTGTATCAGGAATCAATAGGCTACTACATGCTTAACAATGTTTGATAATATTTAGTTTCTGCTGAACATGTGCATTAATTTTGGTCCAAGAATATAAATATTTTTGTTTTATTATTATGTAGGTTCGTGATACAAGTGTGCTTGTGAGGTTGAGACCTGCCTGGGAGGATCTTAGAAGCTACTTGACTGCAAGAGGGCGTAAGCGCTTTGAGGTTTATGTTTGCACGATGGCTGAAAGAGATTATGCTTTAGAAATGTGGAGGCTTTTGGATCCAGAATCAAACTTGATAAACTCAAATAAATTGCTAGATCGGATTGTGTGTGTCAGCTCTGGTATGTGGCATCCATCTTGCAGATGGCTTCTACTCTTTTAGCTGGTTATGGAGTCAGATGTAGTTTGTTAATATGACTTTTTTGCTCACTGTTGAAAGTCTTACAAATGCATGAGCAAGCATGCTCATTTATGCTAATGCTTATTTTATTTTTCTATGTAATTACAGGTTCAAGAAAGTCATTATTCAATGTCTTTCAAGATGGAATATGCCATCCTAAGATGGCACTTGTGATTGATGACCGCATGAACGTGTGGGATGAGAAGGATCAATCCCGTGTGCATGTGGTTCCTGCTTTTGCTCCTTATTATGCTCCTCAAGCTGAAGTATAAACTATATGCACTTTGCTTGGTGTAAACTTCAACATTGCAATAATGCTTGCACACAATACTCACTCAAAACACCCACGCTCACACAACACATGCTTATGCACATTTTTCCATGTTGTAGTACCACCCACTCATCATATGTCTTCGTGTCATAGGCAAATAATGCTGTTCCAATCTTGTGCGTTGCGAGAAATGTTGCTTGCAATGTTAGAGGTGGTTTCTTCAAGTAAGAATACAAAATCCGAAGGGCATTTATTTACTTGGGCACTACTATATATTTCACCATTCTACTTGTGTTACCAATTAATTTTGCATCAATTTTGTTTATGCTTGTGATATTGTTTGGGCATAGCATGACCTTGGAATATGACTGCAGAGAATTTGATGAGGGTCTTCTGCAGAAGATACCTGAGGTTGCATATGAAGATGATACCAGTAATATTCCTTCTCCTCCTGATGTGAGCAACTACTTAGTGTCGGAGGTTAGTTATGGCAACTTTCTTTGCATTTGAAGTCATGATGTCAGAATGTGTTGTTAAACTCTGCTATGAATATACACAATTTTATGATCACCTAGCAGGCTTAATGTTCTTTTTTTTTCCTGTTCATAATTAAATTTCTTATGGCATTCAGGATGATGCTTCTGCTGCAAATGGAAACAGAGATCCATCTTCTTTTGACAGCATGGCAGATGCTGAGGTTGAAAGATGGCTAAAGGTATTTAGACCCGTGTATATCGGTGCATGTTTGTTTGGAAAACTGCAAGTTCAGAAAAAAAAGTACATGTTCATTTGGTTTACAAATGCCTATGGGAGTGCTGAAGTTGTGATATGGAAAACATTTGTTTTATATTTCCTGATCTTTCTGAGGTGAATGTGGGTTGTCTATGTTTGCACTCAAGTTGAAATGGGTTCTTTCTATGCTGTATGTTTTCCCCAAAATTCCAGGAAGCAGTTTCAGCTTCTTCAACTATCCCCTCAACAATTCCTTCAACAGTCAGCAGCTTAGATCCAAGGCTTCTTCAGTCTCTCCAGTATGCAGTGGCATCTTCTTCAAGCTTGATGCCAGCATCACAACCATCAATGCTGGCATCACAAACATCAATGATGCCATTTCCCAACACACAGTTCCCTCAGGTGGCTCCATTAGTTAAACAGCTAGGCCAGGTTGTTCATCCAGAACCAAGCTTGCAGAGTTCTCCTGCTCGAGAAGAAGGTGAAGTACCTGAATCTGAATTAGATCCTGATACAAGGAGGCGGCTTCTCATATTACAACATGGGCAAGATTCAAGAGACAATGCACCTAGTGAATCCCCATTTCCTGCAAGACCTTCAGCATCAGTGTCAGCTGCACGTGTGCAATCTCGTGGAAGCTGGGTTCCAGCGGAGGAAGAGATGACCCCAAGGCAACTTAACCGAACACCCAGAGAATTTCCTCTAGATTCAGATCCAATGAATATTGAAAAGCGCCAAACTCATCATCCAACCCTTTTTCCTAAGGTTGAGAGTAAAATTCCATCTGATAGGATGATTCATGAGAATCAAAGACTGCCAAAAGAGGTAACTTTCCTTTGCAGCGTCCCACTTTAGCCTACTGTTACCTGTAACTGATGAAGAATATCAAACTTCCACGATCATTTATTTGCAGGCACCTTATAGAAATGATCGGATGAGGCTAAACCATTCAACTCCTAATTATCATTCTTTCCAAGGTGAGTGATGATATATTTCTTCTCTTAAAAATGGAACCATATTGTGTACAGTATCAATCTCATGTTGCCTATCAGCAAGAGTAGGATTGGACTGATGCTATCACTTAGCTTGAATTTCCTCTCTGTTTTTTTTTTTTTGAAGGAATCTTCTATATTAATTTGTTTGACATGTAAGCTTTGTTAGCTTTTGCAACAGTTGCAATGACTTTTGCAATATTGCTTTTGGTATTTTTGGTTTGTTTCCTTATAGATTTAGTTACTTAGTGCAATGAACTTAATTTTGTCACCTGAAGTCATATTTTGAGTTTTTGTTGAAGTGGAGGAGACTCCATTGAGTAGATCATCCAGCAACAGGGACCTTGACTTGGAATCTGAACGAGCTTTTACAATTGCTGAAACTCCAGTTGAAGTTTTGCAGGAAATTGCGATGAAGTGTGAAACCAAGGTAAGGGGACAGATTATATTTTGGAGCGTAAGTTAGACTGAACAATTTATGCACCTTAACCTTTATGTTCCATCTAAGCTTTTCTTTTCTTCCATTTTTCTCACTCAACTTTAATTTAATGGAAATCTACAGGTGGAATTCAGGCCTGCTTTGGTTGCTAGCATAGATCTGCAGTTCTCCATTGAGGTTTCCTCAACTCACTGGCTTAAAACTTAAATTCTTGCTTTATTACCAGTAATATGAAATTTGTGTATGTTCAATCAGAAGTAATTGATCCTTTCTTTTTTAAAATACAGGATCTGCGTTGCAATTTATTTTCTTAAATTCATGGAATAAAGTGTTTAGTTTGTCTATATGGTGGGATGATCCATGTATATCTTAACCTTTTCTCTTGCGCAACATTTACTAGCATGTGAAAGAACTTGAAGACATTTCTGGGCAAGACTATTTTAAATTGATACACAATTAGCATACTGATCTCTGATAAATCTATACAAAAGCAATTTGGCACCCAAGCAAACATCAAATAGTTTGGCATTCCGGTCATTTTAAATAACCAAATGGAAGATAGAACTATGATGGCAGTTTTTTATAACCCGGTAACTGCATTTTACTTGCCTAGCTTATCCAAATAATAACTCTTTTCTAATACTGAAAATGATGTACAGTCACCTTACATGAAATACAGTGCGCCTAATGCCCTGAAGAGTGAGGAAATTAAAGGATTGCCAACTCCATGTAATTTATTAGGTAGCTGTATGAAACTGTAAAAATCCAATATGTTCTTTTAGTTCTTAACTGATATCATTGTGTGTCTTTTGCTTAAAAAACAAGAGAAAAATAGGAGGGGAGAGAAGGCCACGAAGGACATGATTTTGCTAATAGAGAAATGGTATGGCTGCTTATCCTTTCTGTTTTTTACCTTTTGCAGGCTTGGTTTGCAGGAGAAAAGGTTGGTGAAGGAACTGGTAAAACAAGAAGAGAAGCCCAGCGTCAGGCTGCTGAGGGTTCTATCAAGAAGTTAGCTGGTAAGATCTCTTTTACTACTTGCTAGTATGCAAAGTCATTGAGTTGAATCAGCCTTCTGATTATTAGCATGCTTGTCATTGCGGATTGTCAATGTTGTGCCTGTCCAGTTTATCATACAGCTGCTCAGCTAAGTTCTCCATGAAATTTGTTGTTTATAATATCTGGTGCTTACAATTGTAACTGATGTGTTTAACATGGAATCTAGTCTGCAGCTATTCAGTTTTAAAAGCTTGAGACTGCTCTGAGCTTATGGTCTTGATCAGAATCCAAGTTGAGCTGGTTGCATACAAGTGTGCTAGATGTCTTGAAACCTGCTATATGATGCTCTTTTTAATATTAACTTAGCATGTCATGTGTCTCATATGTTGTTATGCATGGGTGATGTTCTTAAAGTTTGATGTTTCAATATCTATGACACTGGAAATTCCTTTTGTCCTAACATCTCTGGTCAGTGGTGCTGATGACAATGTTTGTGCAGGCATATATATGTTGCATGCGAAACCTGATTCTGGGCCCATGCATGGGGATTCAAGTAGATATCCTAGTGCAAACGACAATGGTTTCTTGGGTAATATGAATTTATTTGGAAATCAGCCATTGCCTAAAGATGAGCTAGTTGCATATTCAGCTGCTTCAGAGCCATCCAGGCTTATGGATCCAAGGCTGGAAGGCTCTAAGAAATCATTGGGTTCTGTCACTGCACTCAAAGAATTTGTAAGTTCCAATGAGTTAGGCATGACCCTGCTATGCTTCAATGGCTATTAAATATGTTTTTTTATTACTGATATGTCATGGATTGGCATATAATTGTCCTCAGTGCATGATGGAGGGACTTGGAGTAAATTTTTTGGCACAGACTCCACTTTCAGCTAATTCAATACCAGGAGAGGAAGTACATGCACAGGTTTGTATTTGAACACACTTTTTTCCTTCAAAATTTTCCTTTCCTTCTTTCTTATATTTTTCCCTTCAGTTTTTTCACAAGATCTTGACAATTCCAGCCAAAAAAGTTGCAGAGTTTTTACGTAATTCCTTTTCTCATCTCAAGGAAACTGACTGATTTAGGGGTCCTCTATTTTATAGGGTAACAATCCATATGAGAAAGAATTTAGAGCCATAATTCCATTCACCTTGAGTTGACATTTTGAAGCTTTATGTTTTCCTGGACTTCATTTTGCACATTTGGTTTGTGTGGCTGTCCCTTGGTCATGAATTAATATTTTCACATGTAAGAACAAAAGAAGTAAGATGCTCTAGCTATTGAAGGTCTACATTTGTTTGGAGAGTTTAAGCGAACTGAAACAGCAAGGGTTATTTCTTGTTTGAGCTGCCAATCAATAATTGCGTGGTTTGTTTTAGTGGAAGAAAATATCTTTTTTTTTTCTTTTTTTCTTTATCCTTTTGCTCGTCATTTGACTTTCAGATCTTATTGTTATCAATCATTTTCCAACACAGCTCCAATGAACTTTTTTCTTATCTGTTTATATCATGCCTTAGGTTGAAATAGATGGACAGGTTCTTGGGAAGGGGATAGGGTCGACATGGGATGAAGCTAAGATGCAGGTTTGTTTCATATTCAGAATCATCTTTTGTGGGACCAAAATTTATATTTTTTATTGAATCTTTATATATATTTGTTTCATCTGGCTGAGCACTCAAACATTCTTTTCCCAGGCTGCCGAAAAGGCCCTTGGAAGTCTAAGAACAGTGTTCGGTCAATATGCACAGAAACGACAGGGTTCCCCTAGGTTTGTGATTGCTTATTCTTCTCATTTGAATATTAGCTGTATGCTACCTCAATATACTCTATCTTAACAGACACTATTCCATTCACTATTAATCTCCACCATCTGGCACGAATGAAGGTTTTTGTTGCTAACTGCTGTTTTGGCTCTGAACTACAAAATTAAAAATTAATAGGAAAGTGACATGTATAAACAGTAGACATTGCAGTTTGTCCTTAAAGTTCCATGCTTTACTTGTCTTCCCGAATCATCAGTGACTAATGAGCAGTCTCCTTATCATTGTTTTTGTTTCGATTTACTAGCTTAAAGATCGTTTGTGTGGGGAGCATGGATTTCCAGCTTGTATTTTAATTTCTGTTTTTATTTCTTATTTTATATTTTTTATAATGTTTTAGGCCAATGCAAGGGATGCCAAATAAACGTCTAAAGCAAGAGTTTCCGCGAGTTCTGCAGCGCATGCCCTCTTCTGCTAGATATCACAAGAATGCTCCTCCTGTTCCTTGAAGACCATACAGTACTTCTTCCCGCTTTGTTGTAATAAATGGCCGATTGTTTGATTCCAAGCCACCAGTTGAATCAATAGTTAAGTCTATTGCGATGTGTAACATGAATCCAAGAAGAGGGACCCCCCACCCCAACCCACCTGACCAAATCTTATTGCAGAGTTTTTTCCAAGTGACTGCAATTCTGTGATGTTCATATATTTGTGGTTTCCAGCTGCTTGTGTCTTAACTCACTTCGCGTCAAAATGCACAGAAGACTTGTGCATCAAGAAGGGCAAGGGCTACAAAGACCTGATCACTGCTGGGCAGTCGATGCTGCCATTGCCTTGGGAGAAGTCACTAGGTCCGGACTGTTTATGATGTATACATGCTTAACTGAAGTAAAAAATTGATGATGGAGAGTAGTTTCTGGCTACATGCTCAAAGTCTCGGAACATAATTACCATTGACAGTGTTGATGTAAAAAATCTAACAAGTTAGTTTATTTTGGCTCTCTCCACCTTACTGCATAAGTTCGATCTTGAGTTTAGCATAATAAGCAAACGTAACAGCTTCATTTGTTTAGAAGGGTTGAAATTTGTCATTCTCTCGTTCATTTCTGTCCCCTGTTGATTTTGTGGAAACAGTTCTAGTCACCTTTAATGGACCTGGTCATAAGATCCGGCTGGTCTAGGCTGAGGTTGTGGAAAGATATGATTTCTATATTGAAAACAGTGACATTTTAGCTTTGAAGCTTTTCTTTAAAAAAAAAAAAAAAAAACTCAATGATGTAAAAAAAGCTTGAAATAATGCGGGTTAACACGCAGCCTGATATTAGTCAAGTAGGGTTGTTGATTTTAACCCGAGGGGGTGTAGATTAGTTTGTTTTTTAAAGATTATTAATTTAAATTTTATAAATTTTAAGATTATTAGAGGCTTTGTAAGTTAATATTGTTAATTTTAAAGCATGTAGAATTAGTTAAAATATGTATAAATTTATTTAAATATTTATATTAATAATAAAAAAAAAGTTAAATTGTTAATTTTGTTCTATTTTAGTTAGAATAATTAATATATAGTGTTTTAGTTGAATAAAATAAAACAAACTTAAGGAGATTTAATTTTTTTTGCAATCTTGACTTTTTATAGAAACTCCTAAATTCTGGCAAGAAAGTTTTAATTGATTTGTTCTGGTTAAATAATATTTTTTTTAATATTATTTAGTTTTATAATATTAATTATATCTTTCAATCTAATTATTAAACTGGATTAAAATTTTACAAGAAATTTCCTTACATATTGTTTTATCTCATGTTAAAGTTTTAGAACAATTAGAGTTTAAAAAGTCCTTATGAGATCCTTGATAAAAAATTTATAATTTTATTTAGAAAGATTATTTTATTATGTTTTTTTTATATATTTTTTTTCAATTTCATTCTTTAATAATAACTTTATTAGTACTTGAGTTTTATAAAAAAAATATTTGTTTTATTTAGAGTTATTATAAATTCTGGCAAGAAAGTTTTAATTGATTTGTTCTGGTTAAATAATATTTTTTTTAATATTATTTAGTTTTATAATATTAATTATATCTTTTAATCTAATTATTAAACTGGATTAAAATTTTACAAAAAATTTCCTTACATATTGTTTTATCTCATGTTAAAGTTTTAGAACAATTAGAGTTTAAAAAGTCCCTATGAGATCCTTGATAAAAATTTTATAATTTTATCTAAAAAGGTTATTTTATTATGTTTTTTTATATTTTTTTTAATTTCATTGCTCAACAATAAATTTATTAGTACTTAATTTTTATATAAAAAAATATTTGTTTGATTTAGAGTTATTATAATCTCATAATACATGTCACAGATTAAAAGGTTAACTCATGTCGAGTTGAGTTAATTTAATATATTGTCATCTCAATATTTTTTATAAAAAATATTATCTTGCAATTTTTTGAATTAAATAATATTTTTACCAATCATTTACGTTGTCTTTGAATCTGTCAAGTTGATGATGTCATCATATTGATTTAAAATTTATTTTTTTATTTGTGTTAAAAATTTAAATTATATAATTTTAAGTTAATTTATTTTGAATTTGAATTGAAAATATATATACACACACCTTTTAAAACTAAAATATACTGTTTCAATTAAAAAAAAAACACAACAGAATTAACAACCTGCAATTCAAGTCGACCTTCATGTAAAACAAAAGGAATGGTTTTTAAAAATGGAAGAGCTTGTTGGATTAAACAATTATAGTCTTATGTGCAAAACTGAGCCTTTTAAGAATGGATTGGCTTTGCAAAGAAACCAATTACTGTAGCTCTAGGAACTAGTGACACTTTGAATTCTAATAGCGCAATTAGAGTTTTGCCTCTCAATTAAATAATAATTGGCCTGGATTATAAGGTAAGAGGGGTTTTATTTATTTATTTTATGAATAGTAAAAATAATAAAATGCCTTTTAAGGCAAGGAATATACACTTGGCATTAGGGGCAGTTTTTTTTTTTTAAATTCACATTAAAATTATTTAAATACCTTTACCGTAAAAGGGGAACAAAACTTTAGTTAAGGACTTTTTTATCTTTTTATGTTGATTTTTTTTATTTATTATTTTGTTATTGTCATTTTTGTTTTCTGACTTTTTTTATTTACTATTTTGTTATTGTTATTTTCCTCTTCTGACTTTTAAATACACATAAACTTACTTAAATGCCTTTAAAATAAAATAAAGAAATTTTAGTTCAAGGGCCTTTTTATATTGATTTTTTAATTAGTTAAGGATATTATGATCTTTTAATATAAATAAAAAATATTAAAATTTAAAAAGCTAATACATGCATCAACACGTAAGATGCACTCTCATAATTCCTTCTAGTTGTCAAAACTACTCTCCTTTTATATCATTAAAAACATTGATATATTCTCGTATTTCTAGTACAACATGTATTAGTGGAGATTGAGCAATTTATTATTGACGAGCCTTTTTTTTTCTCTTTTATTTTCCTCAAGTTATAGGTTTATCTTCTTTTTTTTTCTCTATCTTTTGATTTCTAATATTTTTCCTTTATTTTTATGTATTTTTTTATTTTCAATTTAGTTTTTTAGATTTAGTTTTTTGTATATTAATGCTTTTTTTAATCTGGTTACAATTCTTTTTATTTTTTATTTTTTTATCTTGATCCTTTAATAAAAGTTTTATTGTTTTTAATTTTATCCTTCAATCCAAGTTTACAGTGTATTATTGTTATCAACTGATCCTTATTTTTTTTAATTTTCTTATTATTTTTCTTTATTTTTTCATCCCTTTTAATTTGACCCTCAAATTTAAATTTTATCGTTGCCCTCTAATTTATTTTTATTTCAATTTTAACTTTCATTTTCAAAATTGATATTTTTTATTTTGAATCCTTTTATGTAATTTTTTTTTTGTGATTTCGTTCATGGACATTTTATTTCTTGGAAATTGAGTTTCATAATTTTTCATGTATAATACTTCCAATCTAATGATTTGAGTTACAAGTTTAAAAGGTTAACAGGATTGATATTTTTTTATTGGATTATTTTCTTTTATGATATTTTTATTTGACATTGTTTTTTATATAAAAAATAGCTTTACAAATTTTTTAATTGTTTTTATTGTTTTATCTCGACTTTATAACTTAGAATGGGGGTTAACCTGGACTAACTTATCCTATAATGACTAAATTATATTTTTATTATGTTAATTCGGGTCAACTCACATTGTATTTTTATCTTTTTTTATCATTTCTTATTTAATTAGCTGAAATTAAATGATATTATTTTTTTGCTACCGGATACAATTTTTTTTCCATGTAATGGTGATCGCTTTTATATATTTTTTTATTATTATTGTTCTGTTTTTTTCATTTATAATAACTATAACACAAGTTATTAATTTTCCTTTAGATGCACCTGCAGTCCTTAAATATTTTAAAATAAATACAATGCAGACCCGCAGCACATAGCGCAGCAAAGTATAGAGCTCCACTACTTGTCAACCGAAAAATCCATAAAAGAAAAGGGGGCATCGCCTTGAGCCCGCTGACGAGATACCTTGCTGCTTTGACGTCGGCGTTAAGTTAAGAAAACAACGTCGTTTTAGGGAGCCAGCCACCAAATCTTTTATTTGTTTTTTTCACTTAAAGACGGTAAGAGTGGGTAAAAGTAAAAGTGTTTCGTGTTCGTTTCCTCTCATTTCTGTCGAGAGTCGTCACCAGCAGTATATAAATAGTGAAAAAGAAAAAGGCTAGGCGAGCAAGCTGCATCTCTTGAAAGTCACCACCTTGGCCTGGTTTGGCTTGGCTAACAGAGAGAGAGAGAGAGAATCCAAAATCTTACAAAAGAAACAAACCTGTGCTATTTCTAGAGGAATAAATTCTTTGATTTCCTACTTTTTAGAGAGAGAAACACAAAGCCTGTAAAATGGCTGCCTTTGATGCATTTGAAGACATTCAACCTTCAAATCACACACCTTTCGATGAAGTAGACGATGGGAGCTCCTCCAACTTCGGCTCTTACTCCACCGCCGCTGCCGCTCCCGGTGAGTTCTTCGGCGGAGATGTGTCCGTCGATCACGTCAGTGCTTCTCCTGATGTGTTCGGGTTCGGATCTGATGCGGATCCCGGTTACTCTCATCAGAGTCCGTTCGGGTCGGTACATGTTGAGAAC
Organism: Populus ilicifolia; assembly: GCA_015708895.1. Taxonomy (NCBI): domain Eukaryota; kingdom Viridiplantae; phylum Streptophyta; class Magnoliopsida; order Malpighiales; family Salicaceae; genus Populus; species Populus ilicifolia. The sequence goes on along the minus strand of SRLM01000149.1, from coordinate 80,650 downwards.
GGGAATGGTAGTAATGGATATAATGGAGCGGACGATGGCTTCTTTGTGAGTGATGGACCGATCCTTCCTCCGCCTACTGAAATGGAGCCTGAAGAGGGTTTTGCTCTTCGCGAGTGGCGTCGGTGAGATATATTTTTTCGTTTGTTCATTTGATTGTTTTATTTCCTTTTAGATCTGTTGATTTCTTTATATATAGCAGAGGAAGTGAATTGATTGATCTGTTAATAGCAAGTGATTAGCTTCAGACTTTAGTGTTAATTTGTAACTTAGTTTCCGCGTTAGGTTATATATACTTTGATATTGGAGCTATAAGGAAGTGGATTCCGGTACTGATCTTGGTGGTCATGCTTGGAATTGGTGATTTGGAGTTGAGCTGTGTGGAATTGAATTTTGGGAAAGAATGCTGCTTGAATCCATATTTCAGCTGAGCTTTGACTTTCCAGTTCCTATTTAGTCAGTTGTTTGGTCCTGATGTATGTATGGGATTTTGTTTTGGTGCATGTTGTAGCGGTTTTGGTGTTTCACTATTGACTGTTAGTTGACTGATTTGTTTTAGGATGAAAGCTTGATTTAATGCCATCTTTTAGATGCTATTAGGAAGTAAGGGCAATATACGACAACTCTGGTACCAATTTTGGTGTTCTATTCTCTGCTTGCAATTATGTCTTGTGAGATTGGCACTGCAGTTTTATGCCTAGGGATTTTGGAATTTGGATCTGTAGTTTTATATTTTGAGCTTTGAGCAATTGTCCGAGTGGTAAGTGCTTTATGCCTCAGTGCTATCGGATAATGAATTGTGAAAGTTTGCTAGTTGAATCAATTGGAATTGAGTTGTGGTTATTTTAGCTATTTGAATTGAGCATTGATGGATCATTTACGATTACTCAACTTTTTTATCATAGCCTGTGCATTTATTGAGGTGTCAATTTTGGTTGTTTTGACAATTCTCTATGGAAGCACTTGGGATTATACAAATTGGACGATTTACTTATTTTAGGATTTTGTTTGTAGATTTCTGAGAACATTCCTATATCTATGTAGTTGTTCACTCTGTTGAATGGGCTGAAGCATGGTTGTAAACTACAAATTACCAGATGGTATGTTAGCTGCTTTGGCAAGTCATTTATAGTGGTTGATGTGAAGATGGAAAGAAATCTTCACTTGTTTCTCGTTGTTTGTCACATCTACCTGATTCAGGTATCAAACATGTTTCTTTGCAAATATCCAGTGAAGAGGGATTCAATCCCTGGCATATCGAAGTATGGGGGGGTCTGCTATGAATTTGTCATGAAATTATAGAAATTTTGAAAGATTCACAAGCATATAATTTGCTTTGGATAGATTGATCGTCCCTTAAGTTTCTGTGATGATGCATGTCTTGTCAACACTCTTAATATTAAGTAACTTGTTATTCCAAAAAGGAATTAGTAACATGTCATCGCCAAGCAAATTCGCGTCTCTCTTGGAAGTTTCTGCTCATCAAGATTTATCACCTGTTTGGGTTGGGCAGTTAAAAATATCCATTAATATTGTTATTCCTGTAGGGACCACTCACTGTTCAGAAAATGATACGCGCTTGTGTGTTCATAATTCTCCAGAACCTTTCTGCTTATCCTATGTACGACCTGTTTGAGTTTTGCAGTCAAAATGCCATGCATCTTGAGGAAAAAGAGAGGAGAGAGAAGGACATGAGGAAACAGATAATTGAAGAAGGGGAGGAGTATGTACGTGGTTTCTATGAGAAGAGGAAGCTCAATATTGAGACCAACATAGCGACTAACAGAGAAAGGGAGAAGGTAATTGTTTCAAAGAGTTTTGGATTTACTAGGTTTCCATGTATATACCATTTTCCATATTTTGATGATGAGTATCTGTATTGGAACAGTTGTACTTGGCCAATCAAGAGAAATTCCACAAAGAGGCAGACAAACAGTACTGGAAAGCAATAGCGGAGCTTATTCCTCGCGAGGTTCCTAATATTGAGAAGAAGAGAGGCAAGAAGGATAAGGATCAAGATAAGATGCCATCAATTACCGTAATCCAGGGCCCAAAGCCTGGAAAACCCACTGATCTTTCAAGGTTGCGTCATTTACTTGTTAAGCTGAAGCATACACCCCCACCACATATGATTCCACCCCCACCTCCTCCAAAAGATGCCAAAGATGGGAAGGAAGGAAAAGATGCAACAGCAGGTGCAACTGTGTCAGGAACAAAGGGGGAGGCTGCTCCAGTTGCTAAAGAAGCCACTGCAAATGGTTCCTCCAACACGCCCAAAGAAGATGTCGCTGCTGCCAATGCCCAGCCTGTCGCAGAACCAGAGTCAACACCAGCTGCCTAATCCCTTGTCACATCTCTCTCTTTCCACAGATGTTCAACTCGCTATTCTTTTGTATCATCTTTATCAAGGTTTTATTTCGTTGGTCGGCGTCTCTCCTGTCGATGATGACATGATGACTAGGGTTATGGAGGCTCGTCCGGCTTTACTGTCTTTTTTGGGCATATATTATATGGACCGCGATTTGAAATGGGTTTTGATTTATCAAAATTTAATTAATTTTTTTTGTTAATTTTTTTAATATTTTTAGACTGTTTTGATATATTGATTTTAAAAATAATTTTTTAAAAATAAAAAATTATTATTTTAATATATTTCCAAGTAAAAAAAAAAACATTTAGAACTATAATTGGAATTACAATTCAAAACAGGGTTTTTGTTTTATGGAACAATTTTTCTACACAGCCTAGTTTCTCTTTCGGCCATCATCGGAGAAGTCTTGTGGGAAAGCTACCGAACTCGTTTGCGTTGAACATGAAGGCTGTTTTTTCGGCTGATTCCAGGTTTCTAAAAAACTCGTTTGTGTTGAACATGAGGGCTCTTTGTTTGGCTGATTCCAGGTTTCGTAAAAAATTAAAGCATTGCTAAGATTTTTGAGGCCTGGAAGCCATGATAGTCAGCATGGATTCCCAATGGCAGGGGGGAATTAAGCTTGTCATGCTGTGATAATTAAACCATACCGACCAGCACTGGGAAGAAGACGCTACTGCCGAATTGTTCTTTGATATAAAAACCTTGAAGGGTTGAAGTGTCTCAGGTCGGGTCCCAAAAGTAAATCTATTTTAATTACAAAATTAAATAAATTATTTATGATTATAAAAAATAAGTAAAAAAAAAAATACATGCCAGTTCATTTAGGAAATAATTCGATGGTTAAAATAGCACTGCTAGCCTGGCAAGCTCACCATCCTATTCAGTTCTATAGTAGAAGTAAAACACTCTCATCGCTCTCGAATCAAGAAAAATAAAATTCGTATAATTGCATGTTGAACACATTTGCAACAACAAAACAACTTTGCCACTTGAATTGGGCATCCAGTATGATCATCATCCTAGAAATGAACTGTGTGTGTACCTGTAACTGAACACTGATAGAGTAATGAAATACGTGTGCCCTTGTAACTAGCTCCTGTTGTTCTCCTCTGACATTTTGATGCTTAATAGCAAATACTAGATTATAATTCATCTGGGGGTCACCTCAGTGATTCTAACTGGAACAGAGCTCATCTGGTAGCCAGAAGAGTCGGCATAAGATCCTTTCGTGGAAGAAGGCCCCCCGCCGGGACTGTCTGAATCTTGGAAGAAACCTGGAGCAGTTATTTCCTTGTCATTTAGCTGGATTTTCCTCGAAAGCATGTCAACTACCTGGGTCATGATTGGCCTTCGGTTTGCCGCTGATTGGGTGCAGAAAAAGGCTACTTTTATGTACCTAATGACTTCCTCCTCGGGAAACTCTCCCATCTCTGGATCTACAAGTTCCAAGTGTTTCCCTTCTTGGTGAAGCTGCCATGCCTACAGAACAGGCACGAGTGATCAAACAGTTCAGGATTGCTAATGAACAATATCAGACCCAGCAAGGAAAATTAGGCTTCATTCAATATAGCTCTCTTCCTATTCCAGAGCTTGTTGCTGTTTTTGACATTCAAATTAACCCCACTATATCTAATGAAAAGGCATATTGATTATTCTAAGCAGAAATGTAAAATTTCTGATGTTGATCTGTTACCTACGTAATCATGAGGAAAATATTCTACTTCCTGAACAACAACCAGGAGATACAGCAAGAAACAAAAGATGGAAGTTACGAAATGAATGCATACTATGAAAAGAAGGATCTCCAACATTCTGGTGATCATAATGGCAGTATAAAATATGATTTCGATAGCTATGAGGTAGTGTATTTGAAAATTGCAGAAGTAAAATCGACGTACCCATTCTAAGAGTAACTTCTGCGTCCCTGCCCAGCTTGCCTTTGTATTACTTCTGCCACTAATTATTTCAAGGATAAGGACCCCAAAGCTGTATACATCAGCCTTCATTGTTAACTGACCACCCAAGGCATATTCTGGTGCCAAATAACCACTGCATAAGAAAAAACAGAACAAGGTGATGCTTATCTAGTTTCCCTTGCAACACAAAACTTGAAGAGAAACCACAGGGCCAAAATCAGAATGAACGAGTAATGACACTCCAACTAGGAAACAGACAGGTAAACAAAATTAAGGAATAAGAAACACATGAAAGGTTTATTTCATGAAGTGAAACTGAAGAGCCTGTCAGTACTATATATCTAGGAACAACCTTTCTTTTCTTTAAGAAACGTATTTCGAAGTTCCAGCAATGAAGAGATTGATTTTGACCCTGGGTCTGATAGAAACTATATATGGGATTGTTGATGGCTTCAAAAAATGAATTGCATCTAATTCTCAGATGATTTTTAACTACTCAGAAATTATTATGCATGATCATTAAGGAAGTAACACCATTGATGCTCACAATGCAGCATTACTTGTTTAGTATATGTAGTTCCGTCCGCTATCATTACAGGAGGAAGCAAAAATATTTTGTTTACTTTAGCAACTTTAAGGACTGAAAGACAAACTTATTGATTATGAGGATTTAGCAATTCATCACTGCTGCTCAGTGGTTTGTCTAAAGCAACTGCTTAAAGTAAAATACTGTAAAAAGAAAAGCAACGTACGTTGTTCCTGCAATTCTTGTGCTAATATGGGTGATAGTATCTGGGAACAGTTTAGCCAACCCAAAGTCTCCAATTTTTGGGTTGAAGTCTTTGTCAAGGAGTATATTGCTAGCTTTGATGTCTCTATGCACAATATGCGGAACCACTTCTTTGTGAAGGAAATCAAGACCCCTAGCAATACCCAAGCAAATAGCAGATCTTCTTCCCCATTCTAGTTTAATATCAGTACTCCTTGAACCTGAAAGGGACAACACATTATGGTACATTTCTGTCTTGCCATGATAGGAAATAACCAGAGTTCAGCTTTCACAATAAAATTTCTGTTCAAATTACCTGACAATGCACGATCAAGACTGCTATTTTCTACATATTCATACACTAGAATCCGATTAGTTCCTTGAGCACAGCACCCTATCAACTCAACAAGATTTGGATGCTTGACTTTTGATATAGTTTTGATTTCATTCAAAAATTCCTGCACGCCTTGCTTTGATTGAGCAGAAAGTGTCTTCACAGCAACTTGTGTTCCACTTTTAAGGGTTCCCTAGCAACAATTTCGAGTAGAAAATAAGTCTTTATAAACGTAAATTGGTCAAATGACGATTGCATCTTCGATACAATGATACCAAAATATAGATAATATGTCTTCTCATGAGAGAATGATAACTGAGGCAATTGAGTTAAATATTAGTTTTGGAAAGAAACTGGCAAAGAGAGTCCTAAAGATTGGTGTTTTAAGCTCTTCAACAAAATTAGAGCAAAATGAGCTTAAGTAAGCACATGAGAGATATCAATAGGAGAATCTCAGAATATCTCAAGTAGCAGAATAGTTTTCCATCATACTTGCATGATAATTATGGAGGAGCATTATGTGGTTGACAAAAATCATAGTGTATTTGATGGCAACATAAGTATATAACTTCAAGCATAGTAAGAATTTGAATAGATTAGGAAAGAAGGGTGTAGATTGTTGCATACTTCGTGTTTTGCCACGATAAGTTTTGAAACAGACCATGACGTTTTCCTTTACTGCTCCATTCAATGACTTGAGGTTGCAAGTAATAACAACAATGAACGAAAAAAGACTATGAAATTTAGATAGGAAACACATTGCAAGGAAAAGAAAGCTATGTGTTTCACTATTGAATGGATTCCAAATGATACAAGTATAAGTTCGTCACTTTCAACAAAATCAACAAGCTAATTAATTTGACATCAATGTTATAGCTAAACCATCTGAAAATTTCTAACCACCTTGTAGACAATGCCAAAACCTCCTCGTCCTATCTTATGGCTTGCATGGAAGTTATCTGTTGCTGATCTTAATTCATTGTAGGACAAATGATTAATATCCTGAAGCAAATCACCTACCAACGACAAAAAGAGGAAGCATCATAAAGAAGTTGCAAGGAGAAAATCAAAGTTTAACGATACATGAGAAAGGATTTTTTTTTTNTTTTTTTTTTTTTTGGGGGGGGGCGGCGCGGGGGATCAATTTGAATTATGGTTAAATTATTACACTTGATTGATTGCCAGCTAGAATTTGAAAGAAAAAAAGCACCATGATAGAGCTGGCAAAGTGCGATCTAGATTAAATAATCTGTAACATATATAACTGTAGAAAAAATGGCCTTTATGGTATTTGTATTAGATTGTAGATGAACCACAAAGTTATAATACAGGCCATGCATTTTTTGCATTAGAATATATGCCATGTGCACTGGCACTGCAACAATACATGAGAGAGTTTTATATGCTGTCTGCATGCATGTATTGTAGCTTAAAAATCTGACTTGTCTGACACAATGTCTAAATCCCAGAATGCATTGTAGCTTAAGAATCTGACTTGTCTGACACGGTGTCTGTATCCCAGAACAGCCAAAGAATCTAGCAGAAGCTAGCACATTTGTAGAATGTTCAAGTCACAAATGACAGTCCCACAAGCGTCAACGATAGTCATTAATCTTGCCCAAAAACATTTCAGCAAAATCTACATGTTAGACGAGTAGATTACACGCTTAGGCTCTGAAAATCTGGGCTATTAATACCATCCCTCCCCAAAACTGGCACTTAATGCAATTGAGTAAAATCTACATGTTAGATTTTCCAACCTTACTAGCATCAGGTTATGCACTCATGGGAAATCTGAGCTATAATAGTATTATTCTTAGTAAAAAATTGCCAGCAAAGATTGTGACAGTACTGAAAGAGCAGAAAGATAACAGTTCACCATGATTGAAACTCTAATGCATGTAGTTAGTTCCTTCTCGATCGACGACTAATGTAATGAAAAAAACATGCAACTCTCACAAAACAAACATAACAGGATATAGATTTGAATTTGCATCTTCTTCTTTAGTAGTTGATAAATCTTGTTAAATAATAGACAAAATTCCCACCATCCATACCATGGAGAGTGCCAGTAGCAGTCCCTTTTTTTCTATCCACGCTTGGTCCTCCAAAACAGCTACACCTCATATCCGTACGCCGCTATCTATGACCTCTATCTTCTGCATCACAAAGTTATTAACCTTCCATGATTAAAAAGGTGACTCCTTATTGAAATCCTTGATTTTGCAATAAAATGCTTAAACTAAAACTTCCAACAATGATAAACCAAACTGCATTCTCAAATTACCATTTCTTGATTACATTTAATTACTTTAAATCCTAACTAGCCTTTCCCTCATCACAAAAAGCAAAAAAAAAGGAAAGAAAGAAAGAAAAAGGAAAGCTACCCTTTTGAAAGTTTCACAGTTTTGTTTAATCAAACCTAATCCCACCTTTTCTAGCTCAAAGATATCTCTCAATATGAACTTTTCTTTCAGACTATTAAGAAACCTTTACTTCAACTTCTATGCAAAGCAAAAAAGAACAGGAAAAGGAGAGGATTAAGCTGATACTTAAGAAGAGGTCATTACCTGATTAAATGCATAAACAAGGTGGTTAAGAAGTCTCCAAGTTATACAGCTTCTATATGAAAAATAATGATAGAGAAACACAGAGCATGAAATTGAATCCAAAATCTTGAGTATTTCCTTTTCTTTTATTTATGAATACTGTTGAGGTTTTGAACCAAAATTTCTGAATATTTTAATGAATGATTTGAGGTTTTGAGTATTTATAGAGCTACAGTACATGCTGTTTGTGACTTTTGCGTAGTTGTTTTCATGAAAAGGAGAGGACATAGTGGAGCTTTGCTTCTCATTTTTCTGCCATCCATGGCCCCTGTGGCCTCTACAACGTGAGGGGGCTGGTCGCCAGCCAGTCATTTCTTATATTTATTTCTGTCACCTCGTCTTTGTATTCACATTGGGACCGACTCGCTTTCAGCCTTGGAGTCCATTCTAACTAATTCGTCATTTAAAATTTTGACTTAGAATTATTATTTAAAGGACGTTTTTTTTAAGTAATTTATAATTAAAATAATTCTAATTAAAAATATGTTTATTAAAAATAAATTTTAATAGTTTTTCTAGTGAGATAAGTAGTCTAAGTAGAATTCATAAGTTAAGAATTAAAATTTTTAATTTTTCATCAAATTTAGATTTCTATTCTATTCTATAATAAAAATTTTATTCGGATCAAAATTTATTTCTAATAAAATATATTTATAACTTTTCCGTGAGCCAAGACTTAAAAGTTAAAAAATAATTTAAATTAATTTAAAAGATCATAGTAAATTCAAATTTTAAGTTATTATTGATACGTGGTTTGTCTTTAAATTTTGTATTATCGTGTAAAGGATTTTATTTAATTTAACTATATCAAGTCAATATAAAATATATGCTTTTATATTAGGGTTAGGTTTGTTTTTTATAAAATAGTTTTTATAAAATTATTTTTTAATTTTTTTATGGTTGTTTATTATTTAAAAAATCAATTAATAAAAAATACTTTTCAATTAAAGAAAAATTTAGTTTAATTTCTAAGAAAGTATTTTCTTGAAGAATTTAGATAAAAATACTTTCTGAAAGTTTTGAAAAATTTATAAATATCATATTATTTACTGATTATATCAAATTTAGTTCTCAAACTTTTAATTGTTATATATATATATATATATTGTTTTAAATATTTATTTTTTAATTTCATCTCTTAAAATTTAATTTTTATATGAACTCTGGTTCTTATTTTTATAATTGTTATTTTATTTTTTTTTTATTTTTTATTAAAAATTTTTATCTATCAAATTTGATTATCATTCTTTTGATTGTTATTTATTTTATTTGAAATAATTTAAGAAATATTAATTATTATTATTTTAATTTTTTCATCTTTTATTTTTTTTTGTTTTTAGATTTGATCTCTATTATTTTGATTATTATTTATTTTATTTGAGATAATTTATGAAATTATTTTTTTTAATTTCATTATCATTCAACTTTTTAATTTGTAAGATTTGTTTCTTATCATTTTAATAAACATAAGAAAAATAAAACATTAATAAGTTATTTTTCATCTCATTTTTCATGATATAATCAAATACTAAAAAATATTTTTCAACTTATTTTTTATTACACTACCAAATATTAGAAAATAATTCATTTTTCTAGAATTTATTTTCTAAACAAAAAATAATTTTCAGTAAACAAATAAGCCCTAATTTTCATAAGAAATATATACACTATAATAAAATGATGTTTTACGGTATATATGGCACAATTGAAATTCTTTTTTAAAAAATTATTATAATGGAGGTAAATTTGTGATTTTTAGAGATTGTTTTAGCAAAGAAAACAGTGTTTGTTGAAATTTTTTGTAAAATTTTTATTGTAGTGGTGATAAATCTTTAATTTTTGGTTTTTTTTTTAATTTTAGAAAACAAGTTTTTCTTATATTTCTTTTCTTTTTATATTTGATATTTTTTATGATATACATGGCTTTTTTATCACCATTTTTTTTATATCTTCAATTTTTTGTAATATTTTTTTCCTCCTTTTTGTTTATATTTTTCCCAAAAAAATTATTTTTTATTCTTTATAATTTGAATATTTATCACTCTACAAATAACCTATTTATATCATTTTTTTAGTTCTTATCTTTGTTTTTTTGTAATTTATTTTTTTAATTTATCTCTTTTTTTTCTTTGCACTTTTGTTTTTAAAAAATATATTATGCAACATTATTTTATTTTTTGTAAAATATATTAATAAAAATATTCAATGTAGCAATTGCAACATTATTTTATTTTTCTACTAGGTTAAAAATAACCTTTAGATCTTATATATTTTTATTAATGTATATAATTGTTATTATATTTTATTATATATAAGTATTGATTTTTTATTTTTACTTGCTATTAGAAAACATATTAATAACTCTTACATATTAATTCATTTACATTAGAAAAAAAATTATTCCACTAGCAACTAGATGAGTTAAATAGACTTGTTAGCATTTTTTTTTTGTATTTATTGGCACATATAGTTATTTATTTATTTATTTATTTAAATGCATATATAAGTTTTTTTATTTATAATTAGGATTTTTGTTGTAAAAAGATGCATTTAAAAAAATCTATATATTTATTTATTTTTACCAAACAAATAATTAAACTGCAGCGAAATAACTAGTTTAATTATTACTCATGTATGAACTGAAAAAAGATATATTTCTTAGTTAAAAAAAACCAAATTACTGGAATGAAACTCCCTAATTGTGTTACATACAACTACAAGTAGGAAACCTAGAAGGGCAATATTACATCCAATTGAAAAAAAAAAAAACATTTTGTTCACCTTGTGTTTTGTCTGACTAATGTGATAACTTTGTCCTTCCAAGTAAGTTGACTTCATTAATCTTTTGCTAAACCAATAGAAAGTTGGCATTTAAAGTTAACTATTTTTAGTAAGATTTAAAAGAAAAAAAATATGCACCTCACCACATGTATAAATAAAAAATAAAAAATAAATTTGATAACATTAAAAGTACAAATATTTTTTAGCTAGATATTTAGTAGTGTATATATAGTTATTTTTTAAAATATTTTTCATTTAAAAAAACATGTTAATAATATTTTTTATTTTTTAAAAATTATTTTTGAGATCAACACATTAAAATAATTTAATTAAATTAAAATACAATGTGAAGCAAGCATAAAAAAAAAATCTTTTATGCTGGTCAAATCATTTTATGATAGAATAGAAGTCCGTTATTATTTCATTCCATATTATTTTTTTTATCAAACTATTTTTTAAAAACAATTAATGATGCAATAGTATTTATTTTAAAAAATAAAAATAATTAAAGAATTAAATTCGATATGCTTTAAGAAAATAAAAGATATTATATATATTTTTTTTAAAAATACCTTTTGGTTCTAGTTTTAGGATAGAAGTGTTTTGAAATTCAATTTCAATCAATGAAAAATTTAAAAATTGTTGCTGAGCTGGAAAAAATAAATGTTGTAAAAATTATATAAAAAAAATAGATTAAACATTTTTATTGAGGTGGGAGGGTCTATGTTGAGTATTCCAGGAATGGGCGATGAGCCTCCTTAAAAAGTCTTCAGGACGGCAGTGGTCAAAGTGCACAATTGAATATAGAATTTTGCTCGATTTCAAATTATTCAAGGTGTTGACCAGTAAGAAATCATGAAACTCTCTACCTTTAATGATCAATAATTTGACAAATTTTATCAACTTTTATAACTTTGCCGACCAAATATATAGAGGTGACCGTTTCCTAACTGTTTCTTTATGTTCATATAAAAATATATTAAAATTTTATTTTTAAAATTAATGTATGAAAATTATTAAAAATTTCTAAAAATTTTCAACTTTATATTTTTCAAGCAAGGAAAAATTTAAAAACATTTTTCAAACAAGTTATGCAAATATATAAAAAGCTTTAGTGTTGTTTAGTCTCCCGTGAAAAGAAAAAAAACATAATGTTCAAGAGCTGAAAAATAAAAAAAAAAAAAGAAGTTTTTGTCAACCCAAATCAGTATAATATACATGTAAGCATGATAATTAAGGTTTGTGTCAACATAAGATATTTTGTTAAAAAAAATTATAAAAAATATTATAAAAAAATTCATGATCGTAGTTAAACTCAAAACATCTAATTCGAAAAAATCTTGAAGTTTAATTTTCAATCAATTAAATATTAAATGATAAAATTAAAAAAAATTATTATACAAAAAAATTATAAAACTAACAATTAAAAGAACGAAGTTCATAATTGAAAACCATAATAAATATTATATTTGATTGAAAAGAAAAATTAATTTAGTAAAATAATTAAAAGAAATTCAAAAGAATAAGAATCAAAACTAACATAAAAAAATTAATGTTTTGATTGAAGAGTAAAATTGAAAAGAATAATAAGTTTTGCAAGAAACAAAAAACAAAAATTAAAATCAAAATAATAAGAATTAAATTGAAAAACATAATATCATTAATCTAAATCAAATAAAGATAAAATTGAGAATAAGTAAAACTTCTACAAAAAAGATATGACTATAAATTTAAAATTAAAAGAATAAAACTAGGTCTGACATATTGACAACAAAAAAATCAAGTTGTAATTTTTAAGAAATAAAGAGAAAAAAAGAAGAAGAGAGATTCACATTTAATAAATCAAACCACCGCTAGACAAAAGAAAAGGAATTCATCCATGCTTCTAACAACATTTCAATAACATATTTTTAAATGCTTGAAAGCACTGCACACAACACCTAGCAGGCATGGGTGCCTCTTAAGTCTCTTTGGGTGCATTATACACTCAAGTTTTTTTTGTCTTTTTATTTATTTATTTATTTAAATATCAAGTTATTTTTAGTTTAATATGTTAATATAAAAAAACTTATGAAAAGAACATGAAAATCCTCCTAAAGATTAGGTTTAATTTTTTTTTCAAAGATATTATAATCCTTTTGGCCGTGCTTTTGATTCCTTTATTACTTTATATGTTTGTATAAATACAAAATTTCCCTCACCTTAAATGATATTCTTGAAAATATTATTTTGAAAGTAACAAATTGCACCTTAATACTAGTATTGAGATTTTTGTTTTAAAAGCTTTTCGGTCTTTTTAATATATTTTTTAAATATAAAAAAATATAATTGCTTCTATTTAATTTAAAAATGACCAATGCCTTTTACAAAAAGACATTAATGCCTCTACTAGCTAGTTATAAGTTTATAAGTTTTTTAGTGAAAAAACAAAAAAAAAAGGTCATTAAACGGCTGCGTTCCAGTAAATAGTGTCACTAACCACCTTTAACTTTTGTTAATGATGAATTAATTAGGAGTCCTCGTCCTCATTTTTCTAATAACAGTAATGGATGTGAGTTATAAATTCAAGCTTTTAAGGTTTACGTGATGGCCACCTTTTTTCAATTATCATTAATTAATTCTTGCCCTAGCAAGCAAGCGAGCCGCGAAGACTGGATAACTGGGCAAACCCAGAACTTGAGAAAGATGAGATAATTGGCCTATGAAGCCAAAAGCTTTGAATATCGATCAATCTAGTACTTGTCTAAGAAAATTTGAATTTATATCAAATGGGATTTTTTCTGTGGGTTCAACGTCACGAGGGGACTGCAATACCTATTCACACTTCATTATCATATTCTAGATCCGGCTTGATAATATGTTTGAAATCATTTGTTTTTAAATTTAAATATTTTTATGTTTTTTTGATATATTCATATTAAAAATATTTTTTTAAAATAAAAAAATTATTATTTTAATTTATTTCAAGACAAAAAATATTTTAAAAAATAATTATTACCGAATAGAAACCTTATGCCAAGTTAGACTTAGATAATTACTAGGATATTATAACATATTAAAAATATTTTTTTAAAATAAAAAATTATTATTTTAATTTATTTCTAAACAAAAAATATTTTAAAAAATAATTATTACCGAATAGAAACCTATACTTAGATAATTACTAGGATATTATAACATTTTGTTGACTTAGTCGACCATCTCTTCTTAATCTATCTTTTCTTTCAATTTGTGGTGAATTCATTCAATATTTATTAAAATATTACAAAAAAAAAAGTTTTTTAAAAGAATTTCAATGTTGTATTTTACCAACACATTTCTTGAACTTCAAGTCAGCCACCGGCCGCCCTTCTGGATGTAGTGAAATCAAGAGAGTAAACGCTTCCCAACTGTTAGTTAGAACTTAAAACTCGATGGTTTAGAAATGTTCTCCATCAAGTCTTAAAAGTTTTCTGTCGGATTTCCTTTACAAATTTCAAAGCTTTGCCAGACATGAACAGACGTACGTGATTTCAATCTCATAATTGTCTTGTCCTTCATCAAAAATAAAACATGTGTTGACATGATGGATGCTATCAAAATTGTCGGGATAAAACATCAAAATTAATATTTTTTTTGTTATTTAAATATATATTTTTTACATGCAAAGGTTTAATAATTAAATTTACATTTTGATTGTAATGTTTTTTATTGTTAAACTGTTAATGTTAATGAGTATAAATCTCAATCTAATTTTTAAATTTGATTGAAATTTTATTAAAAAAGTTATAAATATTAATCTATATTAAATTAAAATTTTAAATTAATTAAAATTCAATAAAATATGGTAATACAGGTTAAAAACATTATATAAGTTTTTTTATTTGAAAATCAGCCTGACGCTTTATTTTTTTAATTTTTTTCTTTCCAAATTTTCAAATTAAATTATTTTTAAATAAATTTATTTAAATGATGTTTAAATAAATATCCAAATATTCTATTATTTTAACATAGGATTAGCACCTATCATGGTGATATTAATATCTGCTTTTTGAATAATTATATAAACCCATCTAAAAAAATGATGAAATATCTATTTTTTAAACTTTAATTATAATTTTTTAGATGCCTTTCTCAGCATTATTTCTTTACTACATTCACGTCAAAATTATTAATTCATTACTTTTTCAAGATTATTTTGGGCTCCATCCCATGACGTGTTCCACATCCACAACATCAAAGAGGAATCCCACGCAACCCACATCGAGTTAAACCTTGAATTGTTCGAACAATAAAACTATTTAAAAATAAATATATCAAGAAAAAAAATCTCAAAAGGCCTGGCCCATATTCCGAACAGTCCGGCCCATAATCAATTGGACTAACAGTGGTGAAAAGACTACTTTATTTCATTTCGCAGGAATTCAAAGTTTCCTGGAGAAGTACGATACCCTAGGTTGAAAGTTTTGTGCAGCCCTAAAATATGAAGTAAGATTACTTACTTCTGAGGATGAAGTATGTTATGTCGATGATTTGGGAAATATAGCTGCTAATGCTTATTGTAACGCCTTTTTGGGTTTTTATAGGCTCTCCAGTGAACTAGTTACCTTATCCTTTCATAATTTTAGGTAATACAACGTTGTAACCTGCTAAGCTTAGCTCTCGTGCGAGGAGGGAGGGGTATTGGACATAAGAGTTTAAATCAAATTTTAGAAGCTCGTTTAACTTGGTCTCTTGCTATCATATTACAGTATTAATGACAAAGGTTTCCATGGATGAAGAAATTTATGTGTGGCATTTTTAGCTCTATGTGTGCACTGTCCATAAATGTGTCCGCTGCTGCATATGCACTATCATATGTTTTCATTATTATTAATATGAGTATTTAGGTTAATTTATGTGTATTTTGATTAATTTTATAAATTTTAAAATTAATAATTAAGTAAATTTTTAATAACCCTTGAAAAAACTCAAATTTATAATAATAACAATCTCTAAAATAATGTATTTATAGACTAAAAAAACGAGTTTGTATAAATATATGGAAAATAAAGAGACATATTGAAATGTTGAAAGCCTCATTGTTAGCAAAATCTATTTATTTTTATACATAGAAGAGTTTTTTAGCAACAAGATAAAAGGCAAATAGATGAAAAAAAGTTTGTAGATTGATAAAAATTATTCAAGAAGTAACTTTTGATGAAGAAATGTATCTAGAAAGGAGATCATTTATTGATATATCGGAGAGAACAAACCCTGTGTATTATTTATTTTTATTATCATATTATATAATTAACAACTTATTATATCCTTTGATTACATGTCTTTTATCATTGTAACCTACTAATGGAAACCTTCTTCTTCTTCTTCTTCTTTTTTTTAATTTTGTTCCTTGTGGATCACAATGTTTGTTTATGCACTTAATCAACATAAAAAAAAAAGTTTTTTAAAGTGTTTTTTAAATCAAAATATATTAAAATAATTTTTTATTTTTTTAAAATTTTTTTTAAGATTAATGTATTAAAACGATACAAAATATTAAAAAATTAATTTTTAACAAAAAAATATTTCAAAAACCAAAAATATAATCACGTTTATAAACACTGTTGAGCTTGAATGTGAATGCTGTAGCAAAAAGCCATCTTCTTTTAATTTCTTTAGGCCATGTTTTAGGAAAGTTGGTCAACGAAAAATATTTTTTAGTTAACAAAAAACACTTTCCAGTCAATAAAAAATATTTTCCAGTCAACAAAAATATTTTTCAGTAAAAAAAAAATTGGTTTGGTTTTCAAGAAAGTATTTTTCTTTTTAGCTGTATTTGTTTTCTGAAAAGTAGTTTATGAGAAAACACTTTCCAAGTTTTCTTGTGTTTGTTTTTCAGAAAGTGGTTTCGGGGAAATCACTTTTCAAACTTTCTTGTGTTTGTTTGCTGTTAGGAAAGCTGGTAAATGGAAAACACTTTTCAATTAAAGAAAAATTTGGCTTGATTTTCAAGAAAGTGTTTTCCTGAAAAATTTGAGAGGAAAACACTTTTTGAAAGTTGTGAAAAGTTTAGAAATGTCATTATTTGCTGATTATATCAAATTTGATTCTCAAACTTTTGATTGCTATATATATTTTGTTTTGAATATTTATTTTTTAATTTCATTTCTTAAAATTTAATTTTTATATTTACTTTGGTCCTCATTTTTATAATTATTATTTGCTTTTCTTCTATTATTTTTTTATTGAAATTGTTTTCTATCAAATTTGATCCTCATTCTTTTGATTATTATTTATTTTATTTGAAATACTTTATGAAATGTTAATTATTACTATTTTAATTTCTTCATCTTTTTTTTTTAAGATTTGATCTTTATTGTTTTGATTATTATTTATTTTATTTGAGATAATTTATGAAATTATTTTTTTCAATTTCATTACTATTTAACTTTTTAATTTGTAAGATTTATTCTTTATTATTTTAATAAACTTGAGAAAAATAAAATATTAATAAATTATTTTCCAATTCATTTTTCATAATATAATCAAATACTGGAAAGTGTTTTCTAACTCATTTTTCATAACACTATCAAATATCGAAAAATACTTTACTTTTAAGAAATTTATTTTTCATGAAATTCACTTTTTTGAAATTTATTTTTTTTTGAAATTCACTTAAAAAACAACTTTTCTGTAAATAAACAGGACTCAGTAATATTATTTTTTCCCTTTTTTTCTAGTCAAACTTGTAATCACAAAACCATGACTTTTGCAAGATTCATGCTATGTAACAACATTTCTTTCATGTGATGTGCAAGTGCAATGCACTTATCTCCTCTCATTTATTTGTTCGAGTAAAAAACCAAAGGCGACGCCCATTGTTTAAGATCCTCCAACCTTTGCATGTATTAAGAAAATTGTGTCAAGATTTTATTTAATTAACTTGATTAGTTTACAAAAATCAATGTTGAAGCTCCTAAAGTACAACTTCGATCGAGCTCATCCAATAATACCCCATCAAATGCTTCCTCGGATTTAATAAAACAAAATGTGTCCTCGGATTCTTAGACACCCCATACTATTTTAATACTTCACTGTTAAATGTTTTGAAGTTAAACTTGTGCCTCTTGCATGGTTGGATTTTAGATTTAAAAAAATTGTTTTGAATGTTTGAAGATTCTTTGAACTACTAAAAAAACAATGTGAAAAAAACTCTGAAATTATATTAGTTACTAGCAGTACTCCATTAATCATGCTTATAATACTGTACAGGGTCAAATAAATTGGTTATATTTTAATTTTATAATAAAAGGTATACAATAGCAATAAATTAACTATTTTTTAAAATAATTACGGTAATTTAGGGAAAAATATTTTCAAAAAGGAAACAACTAGCACTATTCTCATTATTATAATGATAAAACTGGGTAAAAAAAAAGAAAAAGTTCAATTTAACATAGGTTAATGCATTGTTATTAAATCTAATTCGAAAGTTGACTTAGCTAAAAATGGAGTCCCGGGTTTTATAGAACTTGGATCCAGTAGCATCAACCTAGAGCAACTTAAAAAAATTAAAAAATATATATATAAATTTAATATTTCATATGAAAAATAAAAATAAAAATTCATATAAATACAGGCTATACATGTTGTAAATAATTACATTTAAAAGAATATTTTTTTTTAAAAAAAATTCATATTGAAAAAAACTTAACTTTTTTCTCGTGAATAAAATATATATATATTAAAGGGTTTCAAATACTATATTAAAAAGATATTATATTATCATTTTAAATTAAAATATTTAAACAAAAAAAAATTTGTTCTGCATTGAAAAATCATAATTTTTTTCTTGTGAATATAGAGTGTATATATATGAAATGACTTTTAAATCCCACATTAAAAAAATAATTTTTTAATATAAAATATATATTAAAAAAATAAAATACTTTTCTAATATTTATATAATGAACTTTAAAAGATGTTAATAACCAACTAAAAAATATAAAAAAAAGGGGTATAGGAGAAAAACCACATTTAAAAAAAAAACTTAGACCATAAGTCAACCGGGGTTTGGCCAGGTCATTGCACCGACTAAGTTTTTAGCAAATCTGGACCGGTCTAGCTACTTGGTCCCGAGATCGATCCATTAGGCCAATCCCAGTTTAATAACTATGGGATAATGTAACAAATTTGTAACTCAAGTAATAAAGGCCAAGCCGATTCCAATTGACTTGCCAAATACATGGTTTAAGTTATAAGATTAAGATAATTTGATAGGGAAAAAAAACAAAAAAAAACTCAAAGCCTATTAAAAAAACATTATCAACTAATTAAAGTTGAAAAGAAAAAATATATATATTTTTTAAAATAAATGTCAATTTAAGTTCACTTCTCAAACTTGTTATTCAAATCATTAAACTAAAAATAATTTATTTAAAAAAACTAAAAAGTTCAATTCTCAACTAATCAAATATTGAAGGATGAAATTGATTTTTTTAATTATATAAAGGATAAAAAACATATACAAGAATAAGAATTGAAATGAAAATAAAAAATAATTTTTATTTTTGATGGAATGGTGAAATTAAATTGAAAAAACAAACATAAAAAATGAAAAATAAAAATAATTTTTTTTGATTAAATAGTGAAAATAAAAATAAAAATTAATTTAATAAAATAACATAAAAAAACCAAAAGAAAAAAGATTATATTGAAAAAAATAATACTAAAAACTAAAAACTGAGATTGAAGAATGTAATTTAAAAAATTAAAATTTTATAAAAAATAAAAATAAAAAATAAAAATTAAAAGAATAAAAGCTGAAATCTCAAAACCACAAGAGACAACTCTATAATATTGCATGGGTAGCACGATTTCCAAGAGGAGGAAGAGAAAAAGTAAATGAGAGAAAAAAGATTGTCGCCGACTAATCGCACCACCACCGAGCACACCTGTCATCCCTTCAAAAAAGAGGGCGGCGTTGCATCTATGGCCCATGATGTTTTTCGGCTGGAGGCCTCGTCCTCAATGGCAGAAAGGCATGAGCATTTTCTATTTGCTTTGTATGAATTAACTATATTTTTTAAAAAATATATATTATATTTATTAAAATATCAAATTGTTTTTTAATCCCACTTTATTTATAATGAAAAAACCAGCATGAAAGGATAAAAATATCCTTGCATGTTAGTTTCAATTTTTTAATTTTAATAATATTTTAGTTATTTTACTATACTTTCTATATGAAAAATCTTTTTTTTAAGCCTAATAACTAATAAGTCTTATGCAAATATCAAACTACAATTGATTGCTGGTTTAAGGTCTTTTTTTTTTTTGTGAGAAGAACACAACCATCATTAAACGGTTCCCTGCGGACCATACTCTCTATCTTGTTGCACAGTGAATCTATTCCGAGGGATATTCAAGTTCTGCCGATGATTGATGATAACGCCGGCACCTGAACAGTCATAACTAGGCCAACAACCATACACGACACTTCTCCGTGAACAAATTGCAATGCACACAGCTTGCGATTTGTCATGTCATAAATATTGAAATTGGTAAACAAATAAAGCGTACAAACCAAAGCAATCTGGATTTTTTTAATTAAAAAAATAGCATTGTTTGCCGACGATTGGAACAATAACACATGTTAAAAAAAAATACTTAAAAAATAACACAATTTCAGTATAATTACATTTTAAAATATTATTTTTATGTATTTTTCTTACTTGGAACAATGTTCGCGTCTCATAACAATTGTTTTCTTTTTATTTTACAAATTAATTAATCTAAAAAAAAATCAATCACACTTTTTTATATAAAAATCTAATAATTAAAGGATAACATTCAAGATTAATAGATAAGAAAAAAATATAAGATAAGGTGACATTGCAGGAAAGAGAAATAAGAAAAAATAAAAAAAATAAAAAACAAGTCATGAGGGATATGCCAGAGCTCTAATTTTAACATACTGATTATTGTTAGATTTTTTTTTAATAATTCTAACTACTTTCTAGAAAAACATCACATAAGGTTGTAATTAATTTTAATATTTTTATACTTAAATGTATTAAAATACTATTTTTTTATTTTTAAAAAATTATTTTTAATAACAGTATATTAAAACGATCCAAAACATATAAAAAATTAATTTTTAGTAAAAAAATTTAAATATTTTAAAAATATAGATACAATCATGTTTCCAAACACTTATTAAATTAATCATAAACAAAACCCTTGCAAACTGTGATCATGTTTGATAATATTTTTGATATATCTATAAAAGTCTTGTTAAGATCTTTTAATGATAGTAAATATATTTAAAATAAAACAATTATTTCTTGAGTAATGGATTTTAAATCTTATTTATTAACAGTTGAATCTTCATAAAATTTTTAGCTGCCTTCTTATACTTGTTATTTAAATTGAGAGGGACTTAGTTTGTTGAACTAACATTATTTCCAATAACAATTACGTTCAACCGCTATTTTTAACATAATAAAACTACACTATTTTTCTAATATTTTTTAATTTTTATGAAATAGTGTAAGAATTCTAAAATACCCAATCAATCCAGCACCCCATGTCAATCGAAGCAGACGATCCCAGCACGCAATTTCAATCCAAGCACACGACACAGAAGAAAGTCTAAACAATTCCCATATGCTGACATGAAAAAAACCATCCCCTCCTTTTTCATCTCAAATCAAAATCATGAAACGAACCCCACTTCTCTCAACACATCCAGCAACCTGTAAGGATTTCTGACATAAGCAAGAACCAAAGAAGGGAAGAAACTTTAGAAAAAAACACACCTTGCCTTTATCTCTACCCTAAATAGCCGAAACCCAACACGAAAATAAGAATAAAAAACCTCAAAATCCAACAGTAACCCCACTCCTTATCTTTCTCTAAACAGTCAGTCATACCTGTCGCCTTCGATTGCGACTTTTACACCCATCACTCACGAAATTCATCTCTCTCCCTCTCGTAGTATATATAAAATTTAGGTTTTTATTTTTCAAAATGACTTCTTCTTCTTCTAACAAGGAGACGACGGAGGAGGAGCAGACTGCGCTGGAGATTTCGCCTGCCGAAGGTGGTGGAGGTGCTAGTAGTGAAGGAGTGGGGAAGGCCGATCCTGTCAGTAGTGGTTGTGAGGAAGAGAGTGGTGTTGTTGTTGAGAAAGTCGACGATCCAATGGAGGAGGACGCAGTGAGTCCAGCTACTGTGTTTTGTATTAGGCTGAAACAGCCACGGTCTCATTTGCAGCATAAAATGAGTGTGCCTGAGCTTTGTCGCCAATTTAGGTAAAGTTCTTGATGGATAAAGCAGGCTTTTTCATTCTAATTTGAGTGATTTTTGGCTGTTTAGGGTTTGAATATGTCTTTTTTAACTGAAATTCGATATGGGTTTGGAGTGTTTTTTGGATTGGCTTCTATTAAGTGGAATTTGAGCTTCTTTTAGACTAATGGAGTGATTTGTGTAATAGTTTTGAGGGTTCTTCAAAGTATTTCTGAAATATGATCAAGTTCCTGGTTCTGGAAGTGAATTTTGGATGAATTCTGTTTTTGAATAAAGATTATGCTTTCCAAGTGAATTTTGATGGGATTTGAGGTTTTTTTTTTAGCTCATAGATGGTGCGATTATGGGTTCTTTTATGGTTGGGATTGAGTTTCCTTTGCAAAAATTTCAGTGGTGTGATTATGTTAAGTTATGTTTTTTTTTTTTGAAATTGGTGCAACTTTTTTTAATCTCTAGGCATTAATGGTTTTTGCATCTAATCTTTCGATTTCCTGGAGTCCTCGAATTACTAATTTATGCTTTGATTTTGTTGGTTTTGATGCTACCTAGTGTGGGAAGTTGAAGTGAGTTTAGGATGAACGAGAAATGAAGTTTGAGAAAACAGGAGAGAGAAAGAGAGTTTTACAAATGATTAGTGGATGTATACAGGATACAATGAAGTTGATGAAGTGCTGTCAATTAAGAGCTATATCATCGAGTTATTCGGTATATGCTAGATATAAGCTTTCTGTTGGCTGTTGTTAAATATCGACGATCACAATCTTTGCACCTGTATTAGGGTGATTAATCTTTTTATTTCTGAGATGCCTAGTGTGAGTATGACATTTTTTAGCACAGAAAATAAGGCGGACTATTTGCATTGCCACCAAACAATCTGCCACAGGGGGCAAAAGTAGAACAGAAGGTAGTGCAAGAGGAGATCGTAGATTTCACTTGGAGATTTTTTGATGCATCCTTACTAGTTGCTACCATAGTATATCACTCTTACATTCACTGGCTGTTCTCATCTATTTTAAACTTGAAACCTGAAGCCATTACAACCATCACATACCTATAGCCAAATGCAGTTGATATGAGAAATCGTGATTGTTAGAATATGATGCTCCTAGTACAGATATTGAGATTCTAGTAATGGCTGTCTTAAAAGTAAATGAGGTGTCGCTATTTCAAGCATCTTTCCTTGTCCATTAAAATTCTTTTATTGATCTTTGCCAAATTTTTATTTTAACGTTTGTTTTTTCAGTGCTGTTGCTTGGTGTGGCAAGTTGAATGCTATAGCTTGTGCATCAGAAACTTGTGCTAGAATTCCAAGGTCAGTGGATTTTTGCACTTCTAATGTGTTTCAGTCTAATAAGGAGAGCATATGCTTGACATAGTTGTTAATCAGGCTTACAACTTTCAAATGTGCTTGAGAACAAATGTTAAAGCATAGCGATGTTTGTTATTGTTTACTATTTAGGGTTCTTCTAATAGGAAAATAAGCTTGTGCCTAGTGTTCATCAATTTATATTTTGATATCATCTGTCACTATTTTTTTTTTTTGCAGCTCCAACGCAAACCCACCGTTTTGGATCCCCATTCATGTTGTTATCCCTGAGAGACCAACTGAATGTGCTGTTTTCAATGTCATAGCAGGTATTTTGAGTCACCTTGCATCTTTTACCTTATCTTCCTATTTTTTAATTTTAATTAGTTATTATGTATGCAGAAATACACCTATTATATGTTAGATTTTCCATTGATATATTGGTTCCCTCTTGTATTGGGCTCTAATTTCTCAAATCATGAGCTATTGCATTGAATCCCTTGGCAGATTCTCCTCGTGATTCTGTTCAGTTTATTGAATGGTCCCCTACTTCTTACTCTCGTGCATTATTAATTGCTAATTTCCATGGAAGGACAACTATCTGGACTCAGCCTTCTCAAGTAAGCTAACTTGATGGATTTTTGTACCCAAATATATAATAAAAAGATGCATTGTTCTTCTCACTAATGCTTAACTAAGGTTTTCATGTTTTACTCATCTCAAGAGTTTTGGGCTGGCCTTGCATTGGTTTTTACTCTTTGCTTTCTCCGTGTTTATGGCATGCCACTTGCTCTGAATTTTAAAAACTTGTCTTGCTAATTTTTTATCTTGTCATACAGGGTCCATCTAATTTGGTACGTGATGCTAGTTGTTGGCAGTGTGAGCATGAATGGCGGCAGGATATTGCAGTTGTTACTAAATGGCTATCCGGTGTCTCTCCAGTATGTGGTTATTATGTTTTCTGTTATCTGATTCTGAAATTATCCATGTATTTTGCTTTGCATATGTTAGAGAATAATATAAATCATATCTTAGAGCCTTATCTAACAACTTAAGCTATTAGGTTGAGATGGTTTTTTGACATGGTATCAGAGCCTTGATGACCAAGTGATCACCGGTTCGAATCTCATCGCCTTTATTTATTTGATAAAAATTAAGCACAAGGTAGTGCGAGTCAAGTTTCAAGCCCAATGGGCTTTCACTTAAGGGAGTATGTTAGAGAATAATATAAATCATATCTTGTGACCTTATCCAACAGCTTAAGCTGTTGGGTTGAGATGGTTCTTTGACAACAGATATGTGGTAGTAATTTGGTATTCATATGTGCTTTTCAGTTTCTTGGTTAATCTATGTTTGTTTTCAAGTTGTGTTGGTATTTGGTTATACTTTCATTGTAGTATGACTTCTCTTAAAAAATCAGTATAGGTGGCTTTCGTCAAAGTCTAGTACTTCCACAAGCTCAAATTCAGCTTTTGAGGAAAAATTTCTTTCACAGCATTCTCAAACTTCAGGTTTGTTTGTTGATTTCTCTTTGTAAGCATTTTTAGAAGCTCATGTGGGAGCTTTAGGACTGTTTCAATTTTTAACAAGTAATGTGTGAAATTGGGGCCATGCCTTTTGACTAGCAACTTTACATCCAATGAGTTAGATTTTTTTTCTGTTGCTTTGAGAAAAACAGGTCAGTTTTTTTTGAATAGCTGTAAATTTAGAGTAGTAATTTGGCTGTAGCTTCTGCAATGCTTTTATTCATAATTACATCCATGGCTAACTACTGTATTGTGAATGCTTTTAGAACGATGCAATGAATGACAAGCATAAAAACTTTTAAGTGAGAAATTTTGATATCTGCCATTTTTTTTTAATTAGAATGAACTAGTGCTTTTAACAACCTTTAGATGGCTGCTGCTAATGGTAAGTATTGCAAAAATGGTGATGATACTTCTGGTCATCTGTTCTTTCCACTGTTGAAAACTTCCACCTGACTGATGTAACAGCATCAAGACCATCACTGACGTGCTTTCTCAATTTCTTACAGCTCGATGGCCAAATTTCCTTTGTGTATGTTCTGTTTTCTCATCGGGTTCTGTTCAGCTTCATTGGTCTGCTAGCCAGAATAATACATCACCAAAGTGGTTTTGCACGAGCAAAGGACTCTTGGGTGCTGGCCCTAGTGGGATTATGGCTGCTGATGCTATTATAACAGACAGTGGCGCAATGCATGTTGCAGGTGTTCCAATTGTCAATCCTTCAACTGTTGTTGTTTGGGAGGTTACTCCTGGCCCCGGAAATGGATTTCAAGCAACTCCAATGGCAAGTGTTGGCGATGGGGTCCCAACTTCAGTTAAGCCACCCAATTGGTCAGGTTTTGCTCCTATGGCTGCATATTTATTCAGCTGGCAAGAGCATCTGATGTCTGAAGTAAAGCAAGGGAAAAAGCAGATGGATGAAGATTTCACAAACACCATCACACTTCATTGTTCGCCAGTTTCAAATTTTTCTGCATATGTGAGTCCTGAG
Organism: Populus ilicifolia; assembly: GCA_015708895.1. Taxonomy (NCBI): domain Eukaryota; kingdom Viridiplantae; phylum Streptophyta; class Magnoliopsida; order Malpighiales; family Salicaceae; genus Populus; species Populus ilicifolia. Next base: position 54,779 of record SRLM01000149.1, on the reverse strand, counting down.
GCCGCAGCTCAATCTGCAGCAACTACGACTTGGGGTTCTGGAGTCAGTGCTGTTGCTTTTGATCCAACTCGTGGTGGCTCCGTGATTGCAGTTGTTATAGTTGAGGGTACCTATCAGTATTCTGACTTGCAATTTTAGTTTTTGCCAGTTCCGTGTTTTTCCATAAGAAATCCTCTTTTAGCGTGTGTATGTGTTTGTGTGTGTTTATATGATTGGTGTGATTATGGTTGTGCAACTGTTTCCTGTGCTCTCTTTCTTCCTCCACTTAAATTTATCCTTGTACTAATAGAGGGATGCGAGGCCTAACTTTCATGTTTGAGTCAGTTGAAAGAGATGCAAGGCCTAACTTTCTTGTTTCAGTCAGTTGAATATCCCTTTATCTGCCTACAGTTATCTGGATTCCATATGTCAATAACTGATTTTACACACGCAGGACAGTATATGTCCCCTTATGATCCAGATGAGGGTCCTTTAATCACAGGATGGAGGGTGCAACGCTGGGAATCATCTGTTCAACCTGTAGTTCTTCATCCAATATTTGGAAATCCTACTTCTGGTTTTGGTGGGCAGGCACCCATGCAAACTGTATGGGTGTCCAAAGTGGATACAAGCATAGCTCCAACAAATGATTTCAAAAATTACCAGCCAGCTGCTGCAGGACCAATCTCTGATGTGAGAAAGGCATCTGATTCTGGTGCTGAGAAGACAAAGAGAGTCATCTTTGATCCCTCTGATCTGCCCAGTGATGTTAGAACACTTACTCGAATTGTTTATTCTGCTCATGGTGGCGAGATTGCTGTTGCTTTTCTAGGGGGTGGAGTTCACATTTTCTCTGGGACAAACTTCACACTAGTTGACAACCACCAGATTAATGTTGGATCTACAATTGCTGCTCCTGCCTTCTCTTCCACAAGCTGCTGCTCAGCTTCAGTTTGGCATGACACTAGTAAGGATCGCACTGTATTGAAGATAATTCGTGTTCTTCCTCCTGCTGTTCCAAGCAGTCAGGTGAAGGCTAGCTCAGCAATCTGGGAACGTGCTATTGCTGAGAGGTATGTGGCAAGAGTTATTTGTTGGGAAATACATTGGAAGTCTGCATATTAGTGGTTATGGACATTTCCTTTGGCTAAAAATTAGATGAAGGTTCAATTTGCAGATAATCTTGACACTCTACATGTTCACACTGATATTGAGTTTTGCCAGAGCAGGTTTTGGTGGAGCCTTTTGGTTGGAGTTGATTGGTGGGATGCTGTTGGCTGTACACAGAGTGCTGCTGAGGATGGCATTGGTAAGAATAATTAGATTCTCTGGTATCGTGGTTTATGAAAAAGAAAATATATTGATGAACATTGTCTTTTCTAGGATTCCAATTGAAGATTTCCTTGCAAATAACACAAATCCTTGGGTGACATCCTCTGCTGATCTGGTTCTTTGTTTCCTTTCAGTTTCGCTTAACAGTGTGATTGCTGTCTTGGATGCGGATTTTCATTCTCTTCCCACTTCACAGCACAGACAACAGTATGGTCCTGTATGTTTTTCTGCACTATTTCCATTGCACCACTATTTCTTTTAAGATAATCTATGATTATGATAATTGGAATGACAATATTGAACAAAGGCATCTAATATTTTTATAATTGCAGTTCATTTGCCTGAAATTTTCCATGTCAAAATCTTTTTGTTATTTGTTTGGAAATAGTCTGCAATGGCAGTCTTTATTTTCCCTTTCTTTTTCTTTTTCAAAATCAATTATAATTTCTAGAGTGATTAAGGGCATCTAGAATAATGGACTTGTAGAATAGTTGACGTGGACTGGATGCAATGGGTTGTGGAAATTGTGGTGGGTAGAAACTTAGAAATTTACTATGCCCTCTGTGGATCCTCAAGTTAGAGTTCTTTAAACCAGAAAAAAAGAGGAATATGCAAAGCTGCAAATATGAAACTTACATTTAGTTATCATCTGCTTCTAACCAAATAAACCATGTTCTTCCATAAGGTGTGGCATGTAACATGTGTTATGAGCACACAGTTTATTGTGGCACATTATAATCCAAAAATGCCACGCAAGACTGAATCACAATCAAATAAGGAAACAAGATACGCGAACATACCTTAATTCTAATTTCTCTTAATTAACTGATTGCTCAGGTACCTTTTCCTTTAAGTTTGTTGTGACAATTCAAAGCACATGTGACTACCTGTCCCAGGTTCTAGAATGCCGTGGTTGGGTAAGGTAAACTTGTTTTTTTAATGATGCAGAGTCTGGACAGAATAAAATGTAGACTGCTGGAAGGTACAAATGCTCAGGAGGTTAGGGCAATGGTTCTTGACATGCAAGCTAGGTTGCTGCTTGATATGTTGGGCAGAGGCATTGAGTCAGCTTTGATAAATCCTTCAGCATTAGTACCTGAACCATGGCAGGCTTCTGGTGAGACATTATCTGGCATTGACCCTGAAGCCATGACAGTTGAGCCAAACCTTGTTCCTAGTATTCAGGTATGCTTTTATCTCTTTATTGTCTCTTGTTAAATTTTGGTTCCTTTTGAAGTTGTGAGTGTAGTACTGAAGATCTACTGATACCCTGAATGCGATGTGGTGCTTATATTTCTACATGCTAATGATAAACCTGATAATTTCAATGTGTTAATGATGGTTGCATTGCTTGGGCCATACAGTGGCCTTTTATGGCCTAGAATCTGATTCCTGAACCAACAATATACTTGTCACCTTCTAGGCTTGCCAGTCTGCTGTATCCAAGCTCTCAGATTGTGCTTGTTGAATATTTCCCTGCCTCCAGTCAGCTCAAACGTCTGTCCTATGTTGATGCAGGTTTACTGATTTGATGATTTTCTCTAACCATGAGAATTTCATGCAGGCTTATGTTGATGCAGTTCTTGATCTAGCTTCACATTTTATCACACGCCTACGGCGTTATGCAAGTTTCTGTCGCACACTGGCTAGTCATGCTGTTACAGCAGGCACATGCAGTAACCGCAATATGGTGACTAGTCCTACTCAAAGTTCAGCATCTCCTGCGCCAAGTCAGGGTCAGTATGCAGTGTCTAGTGTTCTGATACATAAAGGGGAGACCTTTATTCAATAATTTGTGTTTACTAAAGTTATGCGGTGTTGACTTCAAAAGCTGGTGAAGTGCCTGCGATTTGATCTTTACTGATTAAGAGGTTACTGCCACAGTTGTTGGGGAAATAATGTCTCCAGAAGATCTTCTCTCTTCTGCTCTATCTGGGTTATTGTGATCAACACTGTTTTTTATTACATTTTCTCCAGGTGGTCAAAATGGCTCTACAAGTTCCACTGGAAGCACTCAGATGCAAGCTTGGGTTCAAGGTGCCATTGCTAAGATTAGTAGCACGACTGATGGAGTGATTGGTTCAACTCTGAATCCCATAAGTGGTCCATCTTCCATTATGCCGATAAGCATTAACACTGGAACTTTTCCTGGAACACCAGCAGTTAGGCTCATTGGTGACTGCCATTTCCTCCGCAGATTATGCCAGCTCCTGCTTTTCTGTTTTTTCTTTCGGCGAACTCAACTTCCTCGCTTTGTCGGAAGTGCACAGAGAAATTCAACTGATACAAATGTGCAAAAACCTCAGTCTGGTGCTCCTGGCAAAGTGGAGGAGATCAACACTGTTTCTTCAAAGCCAGCACCAGCTATGGTCAGGTTGGATGAAGGTCAGACAGCTCGAGGTGGTCAAGTAATGCCTGGAGCTAAACCAGTTGAAGATGGACCTGCTGGTAGGCACAGAGTAGGCAGTGGCAATGCCGGCCAAGGATACAGTTTTGAAGAGGTACATACTGGTGCTCTTTAATTCCTTCTAGGCTTCACATGTTATGAACAATCTTCATTAGATTTTTGGTTGCCTGTCTGTCTATATATATCCTTTCTGGTGCACGAATGGAGAAAAGGCTGCTTAACTTCCATGACAATCACTGTCTTTGGGCATCCAAAAAGCTTCTGATAATTCTATTGGTTAAGGAATTAATTAATAAATCAGAAGAGGTGCCCTCGTGCCCTAGATTCAGATAAAGGCTCATTCATTGCCTCGTGCAGGTGAAGGTCCTTTTCCGCATTCTCATGGATCTTTGTCGGCGAACAGCAACTCTGGCACACCCATTGCCAGTTTCTCAAGTAGGAAGCAGCAATATCCAGGTGCGGTTGCATTATATTGATGGCAATTATACAGTATTGCCAGAGGTTGTAGAAGCATCTCTTGGCCCACATATGCAGGTATCCATGCTTACGATTTAATCTTGTAAATGCCCCGAAGGAGGTTTCAAAGTAATTTTTTTTTCCTTTTTCATATGGATAAACCTCCCCATGCTTTTCTTTCTTCCCTTTCTTGACAAAACGACTGTTTTGTTGACTTTATGTTAAATTTTGTTATGAAATCCATAGAACATGCCACGGCCTAGAGGTGCAGATGCTGCTGGTCTGTTACTACGAGAGTTAGAACTCCACCCTCCATCTGAAGAGTGGCACAGGCGCAACATGTTCGGTGGACCCTGGTCTGATGCTGAGGATATGGGTTCAGATGATACTCTGAAGCTTAACTCAGATCCACTTGATTTCAGCTCACTCGAAAACTGTGATGTTTATTACGGTGCTCATGGCTTATGGCCAAGGAAGCGCAGACTGTCTGAAAGAGATGCAGCTTTTGGCTTGAACACTTCTGTTGGCCTGGGAGCTTATCTTGGTATAATGGGATCTCGAAGAGATGTTGTTACTGCGATGTGGAAGACTGGTCTTGAAGGTGTTTGGTACAAGGTCTCTCTCCATTTTTCTCCTCTTTCTGATTTGAAATTTTCTGCTATTCAGCCTTCTTGTTCTGGAGGATCACAGAATTCAAAAGAAAATTCAATTTTATGTCATTGGTAGGTTTTATGTCAAGTGTCTTAAAGAAGGTACTCAACACAATTAAGCCTTGAAGTGAATTTAGTTGTGGCAAGCTATGAGAATTTATTCCCCTGCTCTGCCCTAGTTACTGCCATATCCACAATGTGCTTAAAACCCAATTTCTTGTAATACCTGCTTAGTTGTACCCTAATCCTGTTCGGTGCACCCAAGAGTGTTCATAGTACATGGATAGTCCCACCAAGGAATTCCTCGAGTTATGAATCTCTTTCTTTGGTAAGCATGAAGTGGAAGACATCTAGTTGGCTGTAAATGCATCGTGCAATTTAATTTCTGTCCAAGTGCGTCTTGTGTTAAGGAAACCAACAATCATCCCTCTGCATCATCTTTTTTCTTATCTTTAATGATGTATCATTATTGGACATGCATAATCCGTAAATCCACTCTAATATGGATGTTTCTTTAGAGGTTGTGGTATTAATGACATCATTGGAGATATATGATGGTGTTGAATTGATATTGGCAGCTGAAAAATGCTCATAGATAATCCGTGAGAGGTAATCCCCAACTCACATAAAAGTAGGACCCACCATGATAATCACTCGCAGTTCCCTCTTTAATGTGAGTGAAGGAGTAGTACTCCTGTATCTTTTCTTGGACATGGGAATGAAGAGTCAAGAGGTGATCATTACGTTTTTGTTTTTGTGGTTCGTAAGATAGGAATGATCTGACGTTCTTTTCAATTTAATTCTGGTTCTATGGAATGTAACATACGAACTGTTTAGCTGATGACAAGGTATCTTTCTCTTGCATAATATGTTCCTACCTGAGATAGCATACTTTGTCCATACTCTTTCTTTTTTTTTTCTTTTACCATATCGCCAATCTTATGTTTATTTTGTTGCCAATTCCATTCCTTGCTCAGCATGTGTTTCTATGTAACATAATTGCTATTAATGCAGTGTATAAGATGTTTGCGGCAGACTTCGGCATTTGCTTCAACAGGTGCTGCGGCAAACCCACCTAACCAAAATGAAAGAGAGGCTTGGTGGATCAGCCGTTGGGCTTACGGCTGTCCGATGTGTGGGGGTACATGGGTTCGAGTTGTATAGATGAGACTGCAATTACAAATGTTAACAAGATGCGCCTCTTTCTATTTCTTGACAATCAATTCGAGGCTGTGCGTGCATAACTTAGCTGATTCTTGACTGCTAAGCAGAAGATGATGCAGACTTGGGGCATTTGTAGGTGAAAAAATAAAACCCTTTTGATAGTATATTATGTGTTTCTTTTTCTAGTTGCTGGGTGGAGCTTGGAAGTTAAAAAGAGGACCGTAGCCCTACAAGATTGGAAATTCAACCGTGATCCAAGATGGGAGGCAAAACTACTTCGCATACTTCCTCTGCATCAACTATCTGGTGTTTCTTTTAAGGTATTCGGCTCGACTGCAATATTTTTGGAAGGATGGATGGGAAGGCTTCGAGGTATGTTGCAGGGCAGCTCCGTTAGTGATGGTTCCCACTACTTCCATAACATACGCTTAATAATGAAATTCAAGTAGAGATAATGACAACTGATCAGGATAGGGATTTTTATTTGTAAATACAACAGATCCAGGTGTACTAGGTACAACATTAATCATTTAGTTTGGATCCCATGGTTTCAAGTTGCAGCTTCTTCTAAGAAAAACTAAATTATTTTAACAGAACGAAAGTTGTCTTTGATCTTGCCTTCTTGTTAATGTAAAATAAGTAGTTATGTAACAGCTGAAAGCTTATAAACCGTAGCATTTTGAATTAATTATCAAATGTTGCATTGGTTGAACATTATATGTAGGGGTACAAAACATGAGGTTTAGGAGAGGGAGCTTCTCGTGTATCTGCAGTACAATTTTATCTACTCTTAGTTGAATTTGAATGGATGATAATTCCAAGTGCTCAAACTTTTATGAAGTAGTTTCTAAATTATTTGGTTATTGTATAGGACAGAAAAGACGGAAAAAAAGAAGATATTAAATAGATTTTATTTCATTTACTTTTGTTTTGCATATCTTTGTGGGATAAGTTTGCAATTAGAAGTTTTTTATATGAATATTTAAGATATAAAAAAAATTATATATGAAACATGTCTTTTATATACCTTATATTTCTAAATCATACTAAGATAAATTTATTTTTATATATTAACGATAATTAAAACTGATCAGTGGTTAACTGTAGCGAGGTGAGTGCTTTCATTGTAAAATGTGAGAGCTTTTACTGTTAACTGAAGTTGTAGGCAACAGTTTCAAGTGCCAGGTTAGAGGCATGTCCACTAGGGATGCTGACATGAGATCTAACGCTTGGCTGTCAGGCTTGGTGATGGGCAAATCATGCCCCACCTGGCACGCAGTCTGTCCATCCTTGGGCACTTCAACTGCTTTTTTTATGTTGGGTAGATCAAGTGCACACGTGTTACTTGAGCTAATGTCTATAAAAAATATTATTATTTTAATTATAATTAAAATAATTAATAATTTTGAAAGAAAATATCATTATTAATATTGAAAACATATTATTATTATTTATATTATAATTTTTTACGATATTTTTTTATAAAAATAAAAAGTGAGCTCCCGCAGTATTTCTAAAAATATTCAATTATTCTAAGTAATAATTTTGTTTTGCTCGATGCTCTAAGTATGTGGCTCAATGGATGGTTATTCAAACAGTCAATTTGGAAAAAATTACCAAAAAGTTCTATGAGGTTAAATTGAATCGTTGGTCTTCTTTAGCCCTATCCAAATTTGGGAATCACTGCATTTGTATTGCCGCCTTTATTATATATCGAAATGCATTTGTTAGCATCTAGCTTCTAATGAGATTTTGTTTTTCCAAAGAAGTAATTTCTATCCTTGGTAAATCATGTGCATGTAAAACATTGAATATGAGATCTGAATCTAGCGTTAGATTAGTTATCTTGTTCAACGAGTCACCTCCAGTTCATCATATGTGGACAGTTCAGGTTTAATGCATGATCTAATTGCTGCTATTATTAATCCTTGCCTACTCGTTGGATCTCTCACTTGTTGCAGATATTCGAAGACATGAATCCTTATCTGTTTTCTGTGTTGTGAGGAGTCCACGGAGCAAAATGTGTTAATATGTCCATTCATCAATTTATACAGAAAGCCCTTGTTCAACTACCTTCGTGGACTATTTTTTGTCCCATCTTGCAGCTGCTTCAATGACTTGCTGCTGTGCTTCACTACTAATCTCTCCATTCCCAGGAGCAAGGCCAGATGGATTCCTGTAAGATGATTCCAGGATTGGGGAGGAGTGCTATGTATAAAACATCTTTTGAAAGCATTTACTGTGATAAGAAGAATTCAGCCATGGCGTTTTTCAGTTGTGAGATACTGAACTCATTTTATCGTGATTCATGAAACTCTACCTGTATCATTAAAGCTAGTTAGGCTTTCGAATCAGTGAATCTAATGATTTTAGATTGGATCTTTGGCATTCATTAATAATCTGCTTCAAGTACACGATCCACTATGCACGAATTGTAACCTAGGTGATGCCTAGGCATAAAATAAGTGAAGATTGCTTCTGAATAGATTTAAGGTTTGATTATAATGCTTGCATGAGAGAAAAAGTTGAGAAACACAGCACGTCGGTAATATAAACATGAAAACTGAAAATACAAATGCAAGAAAGCTTTAAACAAATTTTCTCAATAAAAGCCGATGATGGAAGCAAATCAAGGATAAGGAACATGTACAGGAAGCTGGAAACAAGAAAACTGAGAATTCAAAATCAATCTAAAAATCACTGCAGTCTTTGATTAGTTAGGCTGTTGAACCTCCCAAAGCCCAGTTGGCTTCACTTCCAACACGAGGCATGCTGCTAATCCTAGAGTGAACATCAACCTTGAAGCTAGCCCCACACATTGCTCCCTCACTGTCAATCCTCGGCATCGCTTTCATTTTGCTGCTTGGATGCTCAAAGCTCGTCAGGCCCTGTTCACTGTGGAACATGCACCCTGATGGAAATGGAGCAAATGATTTAGCACAGCTTCCTTTTATCACCTCCAAGTTGTCAGAAATCACCACTGACCCATCAGCTGCAATACCCCAGAATAGCCCAACACCTTCATTTTCACCCTGCATTACAAACGCATGCAAAATTAATTCCCATTTTCCACAGTCACTAAACATAATTTCATCCGTTCTTTTAAGAGTTTCTAGAGTGGCTTAAGCTTACCAGTGCAGCGAACACCTGTCCAGACTTGGCATCGTAGACCACAAATCCAAACCTGCCATCCAGATCCTGAAGAACCTTGTGAGCTGGATACGGGCCACGGTCACGGAGGGTACGATATGCTTCAATGATAAACATAGCCTCGTTGGTGCACTTTGATAGCCCATACTGTTTATTGAGACTGCAGAGGTTGTTCAGGCTCCCCAAGAAAATGCAGTATATGCCATCCAGTCCACAGAGCAGCCTGCAAATCCGTTATGTTCAAGATCAGTTCACACGGGCTGCATTAAACCAGACAAAAACAAAGACTGAAGACTGAAGATCAGATCGATATGTAATAATTTACCTCTGGTGTCTGGGGTAAGAATTTCCTGGTTGAATATAAGCAAGCAGTGCAGCATCTCCAAAGCTCAGTGAGAAAGCATTAGGAGGATTAGCAGAGACAAAATCCTTCACAATCTCCTCAGGAAGCTTTGGTTTTCTCGACGAACATAAGGAAGCTGGGCTGTACAGCTCCTGGGGTGGATTCACTAACCCTTTGTTGAATACTGCCAACATCTCTCTCTTTCTAGGTACCCTTAAATGCTAAAACAAAAACCCAGAAATCTTTTTAAACAATGAGATTGAAAGCAGAAAAATGACAATGATGGGAATCTCAAGAGGATACCAATGGTGGAAAATGAGTGAGGCTTGATTCTCTATATATAGTGCTAGGGGAGTGATGTGCGGCATAGCGTGGCAACATTATCCAAACTCGTGGATCCCACAAATGTTTTTCCAAAAACGATCTACTTTCGTTAAATGGATAAATAAAAAGATAATCTTTTCCTTAAATTTTGCTCTAAGAATATTCAATGATTTAATTGAGGAAGAGCATGTGACCGGTGAAGCTGGTGACGCTCTTTTTACTCGAGGACATGGTATAAAAAATTTATGAAACGAGGGAAGCGGTCTTTGTCTTATCCAGATAAGGTGAGCTGACGCCGACAGAGAAGTGAGTCGGCAAAATGAGGCATGTGGTTAAAAAACGCGTGCCATGTCTGGATCGCGTCTGAATCAACCAGCTCCAAACCAGACTGGTATTTGTGTCAAGCAACTCTAGCCCAGACCGGTGGTTGATAGCTCTAATTAATTTTGTCATTATAAATAAAGGAAAAAATAAATAAAGAGAAAGGATATTAACCCGACATTAACCCAAGCATTGGGTTAAAAGAAGAGAAATAATCTTCAATTAGTTTTTTTTTTATTCTCTTCCTCGCAATGCCCAGGTGTGCTGGGCGTAGCCCCTACATCTAGTATTTTTTAAAAAAATTTTATATTAAATTAAATATAAATTAAAATTAAAAATTATTTAACCCGATTATAATTTTAGACTTAATGATTACATCACAATGCTTAAGTATAATTATTATTTTTTAATTGATGTATTTTTTAAAAATAATTTTGTAATTTATATTTTAATTAAAAAGATATGATTTTTGAAAACATATAAAAAAAATGCAAGTAAAAAATGGATATGATAACTATCTTTTTTATACAATATTTGCGACACAAAATTATTATAAATTTTAATTTCTTTTGACTTTATTTATAAAGATAAATTGCACCATATTTTTTTTATAAATAGAACAATCTCTTTAAGATATAACTACCCTCAAAATAATTATAAAAATCAAAACAAGTCTCATTGAGAGAAGACTACTTTTAAAAAAATCAAAAATAAAAATAAATCTCATCAAGAGACGACTACTCTTATAATTAAATAATTAAATAACTAATCTTATTAAAAGTTAACTATCTTAATAATCAAATAGTCTCATTGAAAACGATTACCCTAAACAACAAACATGGTCTTATCAATAGATGAATATTCTTGTACTAAATAATTAAATAAATAGTCTCACTAAAATGTGATTACCTTAATAATTAAATAGACTCATTGGAAGATGACCACCCTCGAGAAAAATAAAACAAACATAGTCTCATTAAAAACAACTACCCTCATAACCACGTAGCCTGTAGCCTCATTGAGAGGCAATTTCCCTCGTATCCATTAAACAAATAACTTAATTGGAGGCCAACTATCCTTAAATCAAATAATCAATCAAATAGTCTTGTAGTCAACTACAATTTTAGTTTTAAATCTTTTTTTGTTTTTGGTTCTCATATTCCTTATTCTCAACTCTATTATTCAAAAATATCTATCGTGAGACCCATCAACTTGGATTGCCCTCATATCTTTTTATTATAATCGAGTTTTCTTTATTAATTTAGCAAACTTATGCATATCTTGTTCACCTAGTTTTTTCTTATCAATTGCAATTAAATTTTCATTAAAATTAAGCCAAATAATTTTAAAGTAATAATTTTATATGTTTAGGTAGTGGTCATTTTGGATATTCTTATAAACATATAGTGCAAATAAAAAGATAAAAAAAGAAAGCAAACAAGATGTGTAAAGAAATTAACTACATAAACTTTTATTAATATTAAATGAGCAAACTTAAGCTAATAAAAAAATTTATTTCCAGCATCATTAGCCATATTTATTAAAAATATAACTATAAAAAAACCACTTAAAAATAATAGAGATTTATTTGGTGAACCAATTATTGAGTTTCTCAACATTTGGATATTTTCTGACAAGTGAGGTTATATCCATTTTTTCACTTAATGCACTGATGCTCAATTATAAGAGAGTTGACATCTGCTGAGGTAGCTACACGAAACTTCACCATATTTTTGGTATCATATTCTAACAGAATGCTAACTGTCATATCTTGAAACATCTGATTAAACTCATTTCTTTTTTTAATCGAGTAATAATGTATATAGGGGGGAAAGGTGTTATGAATATAAGGAATATACATCTTTTTATCATTAGGTTCATGCTCTTTCATCCATGTTATTCTTGTCTCCCTTTTTAACTTCATCATCCTCTGATAGTCCTTATAGTTGGGCTTAATACCTAAACCAAAACATTAATCTGTATAATTTAACTTCATATAGTGTATACCCTTTCTAGTAGCCTAATTTTTAATATAAGAATAGGTAGTATGTCATGCTTGACCATGCATTTTGTAGCCAACCTAGCAATTTTAGATAATGCACAATATTTTTTATCTTGTTCTCTGGAATTAGGTCTATATTGATAACATCAAAAGTATACAGATCCCCATTTCTAATACCTTCTGATTCAATATATAGCACTGTTATATTGTTCATTACTATGAAGGTTTCCTCAACCTTCATAATAACTAATCTTCTATTTGTAATATATTTAAACCTATAATGTAAAGAAAAATGATAGCTCATGGCAAATGAATCTAGGTTCTTTCCAACAATGTATTGTAGTTTGGTTGGGTGACTTTCACCTGTAAAGTGATTTGGAATTGCTGAGGTTCAATCTCCAAAACAATTTCAATATTACCATTAACCTACTTTAGTGTCTAATTATAAACTTAAGCTATCATCTTACTAAATTGCATATGAGACACCTCAACCGATAACCTTTCAAGTATACTCTTTAAAAGTATATTAATAGATGACCTAATATCATTCAAAACCTTAGCGATCATATAATCTTTGTACCTAATTGTGATATGTAACACCTTATTGTGCTCAATACCTTCCAAACTTAACTCATCTTCTATAACACCTAAGTATTGGTAACTTAAATCCTACCTACCAAATGCTTCATGAATTCAAAAATAATATCTTGAGAAATATGAGACTAATTCAAGATCTTTTACAAGGCTTTATAATGTGGTTCTAAGCTCAATATTAGTGAAAGTAATGAGATTATGATTGATATATTTTTTAATTAATCAACCATACTATATTTATTGTGCTTAATCAACTTGAAGGATTTTACAACCTCTTTATCATCTACTGGTTTATTTACCTTTGATGTTTTCAGTTGAACATTTAATTGTTTTCCTTTTTTTAAAACTCTTTTAGGGTGAAGTTTAATTCAGTTTAGATTAAACTGCCTACCTTTTTTATTTTAACCATAAAAATTTATATGATCATAAGGGAATGGTTAGTGTGGAAATGATATCCATAATAATAAAATGATTGATAATTATCATATTTATAAGATTTAAGCTTCTATAATATGAACCTGGCAGGCCATTCTTGTAAAATGGGCATCGATAAGAAGTAAACTTTACCTTTTCAATAGATAATATACCAATCTCTCATGATTCTTTATATTTATTAATCATAAGGATGCCAAGCATTATTTAGGTCTAAACCTATTGGTGGAACTTTTCACAATCATCAATATCATGCCCCTAACTTAAATATTTTGTATGTAGTTTATATTATGTTTCTTTCATGCTGCTAACATAGCTGATCAATATATCAAACAATGTTGTTATTGACATCTTCACAATTGTTATATCATGATCAATCATTGTATCTTCAAATACCAATATATTCACACTCCAATTATTTTAGCCTATATGATTTGGGAGAGGGTTGATATTTATATTAGGTAAATTTAAGTTATATTCAAAACCTATCAATCTATATTTACTAAGCAACACAACCCATTTCTTAATACATTGTAAGTCACAATGTTATACCCTATCATCCTTGGATGATAATCACATTTCTTCTTCAGCTTGTACTGATATGGGTAAGGCGGCTAATTATAGAGTAGGGTAATACTGCTTGTTGATAAAGTGATAACACTAATAGAGGATAATGAACTTTCAGCAATTAGGTATTAAATGACATTTCAAGAAACCCAACATTGATTACAACCTTCAATTAAGTACTCCCTATCTAACATGAGTAAAGGCTTGATGGTATTTCTGATGTTACAGGAGCTATACGAATGTGTTGTTGAGTGTGTATTTCTAAAGCATTATTTTTGGAAATTCCTTTCCTAAATGCCCTAAGCTTATGTATCTCGCTCCTTATCTGTTCTATTTCCTTATGGTAATTTTCACTAGAAGAATCTTTTTTTTTTATCTATTCTTATTCTCATTCTAATGTTATAAGTACACAAAGAAAATTTAACTTTTTAAAGATGAGATGTGTTTTATCATTTGTTAATGAATGAACGAACACATGAATATGCATACCAAAAATTAGATAATAAATTGGATGACAAAGGTTGTAAAAATTATCAATATTATTTAAGAGCTATTCCTAATTTATAGTCTTTTAGAAGGCAAACTTTCTTTTCTAATTTTGACATAATCATTATTCAAACTTCATCGCAAGAGAATATTTTTGATATGTATCGATTCATAAAATTAAAGTATTAAAACATATTAATCCATTTATTTTAAGAATAAAACTTGAGAACTTTCATTCATTTTAAAATGTCAGAAATAATTTAATACAATATCCATATATTTTTGAAAGATGATTTGTTACCTTTTTTCTTCTTAAAATAAAAAAATAACTTCAATTATTAACCCATATGTTTTGAGAGGAAAATATTTAACATCTAATCTGTTAAAAAGTATGGAAATATATAAAAATAGTTTACTAATAAAACTGACTACTCATGACCATATGCTTTATAAACTCTACCACACTTATATATTTATTCTAGAAAATCTTGACATTATGCTAGGTAGATCTTGAAATCTTTGGGTCTATATCATAGCTCTTGATTGGCAATGCGGTGAGCAAGGGCTTGCAATCTATTAGATATTATAGATGCAACTATTTTTTAGCTAGTTATATGTTTTAGAGTTGCTAAATTTGTATAATTAGCCTTAATCAAGACATCAATAGGGTCCATCCAGCACTTTAGTTGCCCTTGTTATTGGCATTAAAGTTCTTCATTGTCACTTTTAAGCTTGGTTACATCACTATGAACATGCTTTTATAGTGTTATGAGTTAGTTTATTTTTTTATGGTAAAACAATTTCCTTTTTAAATCTCATTATTAACATTTTATGCTTCATCGAGTTTGTTCTTCAGGCTCTTCATCTTTTTCCTTACATTTTCTAAATCTTTTTTAGCTTGAACTCTAGCTAGTTTCCCACTCTTATGTCAACCTCTACTTTCTGATCTTGAGCCATAGTTGCTTTATGGTAACATTTCCATCTTCTCTTGCCTTTCTTTTTTTACTTTCTAACCCCATGTTTTTATTCATGCCTGAAATGCCTATCTTTTATAGCTTTTAACATTTATTTTCCTTTTAATAGGATTTAATGTACCCATCTTAATTATAATCATCCTAATTATAATCTAAGGTAAGCAATTGCTCACTCTATTTTAAAACCATTACATGTACAATTTAAAAATTAAAGGTCCATACTCGAGCACTACTTATTCAACCAATCCTCAAGTCATCTAGTCCTGTTTAATTTGTTTCAACATAACAAATAAGATCATATCTTTATGACTATCCCAAAACTGAACAAGGTCCATAGCTCTTGAAACACATTATTAATACCCCAATTTTCTTGTAGCATAAAAGGCACAAGATTGAAATATCTAATTGCCCTAATCAAAGGAATATATAGTTGTTGTCTATAATAATCCATATATGATTTTGAACTCAACCAAGTTGCTTTCCAAGTAAATGAGGTGGTCAATAATTTTATAGAATAGCTCAATCCACTTTTCTTTCGTAAATAATCACCAATTAATGTTTATAAACTCCTATAAAGGTTTTTGGTTCACCTACTAATGTAATCTAAATATTAATTATCACATGATCATGTGACTAACCATCTAAACATATAAAAGCTATACATAACAACACATAGTTCAAGACTAATCAAACTTGATGCTGAGAGAAATAATAGTAGCCTAAGAATACCTAAATCCAATATATGAGTCCTGCTAGTAAGCTATCTTGGTCTTTTAGCTTTTTATTGAATAAATCTTGTCATGTCTTCCAATGTTAATTTCCAGTGCCTGATTTCTCCCTTACTCTACCCATCTTCTCATTAGTATTCAAAAGTTTTGAAATCTTTTAGATGACCTTGTTGTGCTGATTATGGTAATAGATAATCTATATAAAATAAGGTATTTATAGTAATTGATGATATTCTTCAATAGTGGGTACTATATTGATTGATTCAAAGGTGAAGCATTGATATGATGGGTCTTAAAATTATGTCATAATGGCTAGCTTCTAATAAGGTATCTTTAAAACTTTTTGCAAATTTTCATACTTTTTTTTAAATACATGTTTATCGTGGATGTCTAGGTTTTCCTAACATATCTAAAGTTTGTTAATTTCACTGATGAAGAGCACATGCCTTATATAAGGTAAGTTACCGATCAACTTATGGCTCAAACAATCCTCCTTTTATGGTTGTAAAGATTTTGACTCTTATTGGAACTACTCTTGATTATATTTTATATTTTGACTATTTTTTCATCTATTTCTAAAATATTATAATCATATTTTAATATTAAATTCTTGAATTCATATTATAAAAAGACAACCTAGAAAATAACTTTATTCATTATGTATGGATAGGTTGACTAACATATTAATATTAAAAAGATCCCTTGTTGCTTAGGTAAGCAAACTTAAAAAGGCTAACTCGAGGCCTAAAAGGTACATATAATATAAATAGAGAAAAATCTAATTAGCTATTAATTGTGACCGTATAAACTTTCAAACAAGAGAATAAAGTTTCATTAGTGCTAGTATGAGGTGTAACTTATCAAGGCACCATCTATTCTCTAATGCTAACTTAACCAAAGTATATGAAAAATAAAGTGTCATATAATGAGAACATATGAGCAAATCAATATTTTGAGTTTATCAATTACTAGTAAAGGAAAATTCGCAAATACCATACTACCCCGTAAACTAAACTTTCATTACCTTAATAGGCTATTTAAAGAAGAATAGGTAGGTTATGACAAAACCACAAACATAGATCAAAACATGACACAAAAAAATAAAAAGTATCATAGTGCATCATTCTTTTTTCCCTTTGATTAAACTACTTAGGCAATGGATTGCTATGAAAGATGTTTTTTCGTGTCTTGATGGGTCATGCTTCAAGGATGGTTAGCGATCACCCACTCTAGCTCATTTTACTTCTTACATTCTCTCTAATTATATCATGCAACATGTCTGATTCTCTTTAGATTATCTGTGATAAATGAATAAAACCTTGAACAATGATTAGAAAAAAACATAACAACATGTTGTGCATAAAATTATGAGACACTCTCTCACACATACACATAAAAGGATAGTATATTTGAAAGGTATGAGTGTTTACATTAAATTTCAAAAGAGGTACGATTATAAAATAAAATATAGTTTAGAATTATAAAAGGATAGAATGGAACAGCTAAATAGTAATAAATTAGCTTTTACAAATATGCCATGTTGAAGGGTACTTTTCAAAAGATAATTGTTATTTAATTATTTAATGAAATATTTAAATAGTGAAAGATAAAATGTATTTTTTAAGTTGAAGCCCCCATTTCTTATTTATGTATTTTTTGTTTTGAAGAAAAAATTATTTTTATTAACAATGTTTTTTTTAAATGTAAATCCAATATAATTAAAATGAGTATTTGTAAGAATCCAAGAAATTCAAATAATGAAGTGAAAAAAAATATTTCTTGAAGTGATTACTTTTTTAACGAAAACATATTATTTTTATTAATAACATGCTTTTTAAGCAAAAACTCATCATGCTTAAAAACAAATATCATCATCATCATAATTTTTATGTTACTATATATAAAATAAATAAAAATCATTAAAACAATATAAAAATTAACAATCACGATATTGTTTAATTCCTATTGAATATTAATGTGTGAATTCTTTTTTGCATATTAGTCTCATATATAATTGTTAAAAAGTAATTAAAAATATAAATATAAAATATCTAATTTAAATTAAAAAAAGCGCTACATTATTAGATTGCACTACTTTATTTTTTTAATGTAAAAAAGAATGTCCAGGCATTTTTTCTATGAAAAAATAATTTTATCATGAACTCAAAATATGATGTATATTGAGTGATAGTTTTTTAAAATATTAATACAACTACATATTGTATGATATTAGTTTTCTAATATTAAAATGATGATATATTAGATCAATTCAAGTTAACCTGTTAAATATGCTTACCCAGTCATGAGACCATGATAACTCTATAAATAAATTAAAATAAATTATAAAGACCAATTCTTAATTAATCTAATATTAAAAAATAAAATTAAAAAAAAATAAAAACCTACTCAGGTTAGCTTGCTAAACCCCTAATCTAGACTATGAAATTAAAATAATCCTATTGAAAAAAAAAATTAAAAAAAAAAGAAGAAGAAGCATGAAGCCTACTTTTTAACTAACCAAATGTTTAATAATAAAATAAAAAAATAAACTAAGTCAACCTAGTTTAACCTATTAAACTCGCAATCTAGATTATAAAACTGAGATAACTTTATAAAAAATAAAAATAAAAATATAAAGCTCTATTTCCAATAGATTCAATTTTGAAAATTGAAATTAATAAATAAATAAATAAATTTATGAGATTGAGATAACTTCATGAAAAAAAATAAAAAATAACAAAATTTAATTTTCAAATAATCTAATATTAAAAGATGAAATTAAAACAAATCTAAGTAAAAAAAATTGAGTTGTTGAACGGTAGAATTAAAAAAATCAATAAAAAAAATTATGAATCATACTTTCTAAACAATTCATAATTGAAAAACAAATTAAAAAAATATCAATTAAAAAAGTGGCTTAAAATAAAAATAATTCTGATCAATCTAGATTAACAAGTTCAATCTATAACATAAATCATAAAAAATTTTATAAAAAAAAATAATTTTTTTTTTTATAAAACTCTACTTATAGATGTAAATGTTGAACGCAAAATCCTTCCATTGATCGTAAACACCAGGTTGTGCTTTTAACAAATCATTTATCACAAATATGCAGCCATTCTGTGAGGTCACATGATTGAGCAAAACAGGGCATTCAATTTTATATATATATATTCATTTCTCAACTTTTTAATTTAGTCTTTTGAATAATTATTATTTAGTTTTTACTTGATTTTAACATAAAATAATAACATATTTTTCTAACATGTGCACCATGTAAATTTTGCATATTTTTTACTTTGATTTTATTTAATTGTTTTTATGTATGTGCATTTATTTTTATTATTATCTACTTAAATAAAAAATAAATTTTAATAAATAAAATTATTAAACACAATCGGATATAATATCCTTATTTTGAGATTAAATATCTTAATTTATATTTATTTCTTGATTTTTTTAGTTTGATCTTTAATTATTATTAATTTTTTTATTTATTGATATAAATAATTCTTGATTTATTTAATTGAATGCATACTTAAGTTTTTCAATTTATAATTATGATTTTTATGTAAAAGAAGGATTTGAAAAAGCTTAAATATTTAATTTTTTATTAAAAAAATTACTAAATCACGGATTAGATATATTGTTTTGGGTTAAAATCATTTAATTGTTTTGTAATCTGCCCTTGAAATGTTTAGATTACAACATGAGTGGTACAAATATAAATTTAATACTTTCAGAAAAAGAAAATGACTTATTTGAAGGCTTGTTTATTTCATCGATAAAACATTATTTTTTTAACATAACTCAATCTTAGACCAGGTAGAACAAATTCAATTAATTCAAAGTCCGGTTCTTCCTGACCACGATAGGACTCTTAACATGGTGCACACCATCTGACCATGCGAGCCCTCCAAACACGTAAGAACTGCTATACCAATCGCCCTTAGCCTTCAGCATGACCTTGAAAGTTCTCTCTTCATTTAGCTTGCTGAATTTCAAACTCTCTGGTTCTACCTTAACTAATATTCCATCAGGCATCTTGACACGAACTGTGTATAATCCTGGAGTTCCCACGTTCTTTAAGGTTCTAGTCAACGTGACATTTCCCGAGAGATTAGGGACGGTAATCGAAGGATAGTTGAAATTCAACAAACTGATATTCTTTGGTGGGCAATCATATGGCTCTTCGTTGAATATTGACATCTGGGTTGCATTATAGCCGATGGAGCACAGAAAATTCAAGTAATCCGTGGTGTTTAAGTCATACACCAACCCAGGATCCATCGCGCGGTTTGGCCGCAGATGTCCTGAACCATAGTTGAAGGGGGTTGCCTCCGCAGCAGAAGCTTGGGTTATTGGCTGTCTAGCATTGCTACTCGTTCTAGCTGGAACATCAAAAGTTTTGTTAGTATGTTGAATTTGAAGTTAAATAAAATTATAATATAGAAACCATAGCAGAGAGCCGACAGATAGAAGCTGAACTACCGGTGGTCATGATTGCTGACTTAATCGCGGCTGGACTCCAATCAGGGTGCATGGTTTTGAGAAGACCAGCAATGCCAGAAACGTGGGGGCATGACATTGAAGTCCCAGATATAATGTTGAAGGAAAGAGGGCGCCGGTCTATAAGCCGAGATAAACGCCTTGGTGCTTTTGTATAGGCAGCTAAAATATGGACTCCAGGTGCAGTGATGTCTGGCTGGAATTTTTAACAAAATTTTGATGTTAAGAACACACACAGGCATTTATTGTCTCAAAGCCCAACAGTTTAAACATTTAAATCAAAATAACCGAACATAGAATAGAGAAGAATCCTGTAGCAGACCTTGAGGATCTCTGGTGTAATTTCATTTGGTCCAGTTGATGAAAAGGGAGCCATGACTGGTGCAACCACTTTTCCAATTT
This sequence comes from Populus ilicifolia, assembly GCA_015708895.1. Lineage (NCBI taxonomy): Eukaryota > Viridiplantae > Streptophyta > Magnoliopsida > Malpighiales > Salicaceae > Populus > Populus ilicifolia. The sequence goes on along the minus strand of SRLM01000149.1, from coordinate 33,959 downwards.
CAGTAGAGCCGCTTATATAAGCTACCGGTGACCTGAAAAGACAAAAACATAATGGTTATATAGAATACTGACTTGCTACAAGATTTGACAGATCGAAACCACTGAATTAGTACAGAGAGCTTAATTACTTTGTGCTGTAGATGTAAGATAAAACGGATAGACCATCAATTGCTGAGACAAGTGACGTAGGAACAAAGAAACCTCGAGGACTGCTTGAACTGTCTGCAAATTGATGAGCGAGGATCATCCCAACACCACCAGCCTGAGCAACCACCAAGCTTTTCTCGACATCAGGTGTCGTACCACGAAGACAATACACAATCTTTCCTCTTACCTTTTTTGGGTCAAGGGATTCAGGATAGCATATTTGTCTGCCAATCACAAATGCATAAGGATATATATACATATATGCTCAATTGAATAGCCAATAAGTCAACGTGAATCTGTTGCTTACGCAAGTTGAGCAGAGGCATTTGCAGCTTTAGCATCCACGGAATAAACTATAGGATAATACTTCCTAGCTGACAGGTTATTGGTGTTAAAGCTCGTGCCCTGTTTATAAGCGAATTCCAAGAATCAAGATATAATGATACAATTGACCTATGTCGGTTGGTGGAGAGTGTAAATGGGACAGCTTTCTTCTTGTTCATATGGTAAACATAAGAGTTAATTGACTGGATCAACCACTATACTAACCTTGAATTCCTTGTTATTTCCAAGGACAACATTCGATGGAAACTCCCGATCAATTGTGCTAGCCGCAACGGTGAGAACCCACGGGGCTACATTTGAAGCTGTTCCGAAGCCAAAGCCTTGTCCGGAGTTCCCAGCCGAGCAAACTACAAGGATTCCGTTCATAACAGCCTGAAAAGATCCAATTGCAATACCACTTCTGAAGTAAGGGATAGCAACTGCCCTTCCAAGTGAAATGGACAAAATGTCAACCCCATCTTGAATAGCAGCGTCGAAGGCAGCCAATATATCAGCATCATAGCATCTCGGCCAGCACACCTTGTATGATGCAACTCGTGCATTAGGTGATCCTCCTTTAGCCGTCCCGTAGGCTGATCCTAGGAAATTGGCACCTGAAACAAAACGACCACCAGCTATAGATAGAGTGTGGGTACCATGACCATTAGTATCTCTTGCGGTGTTATTGGACGAATCAAGTGGACGGCCTAGAGCTGCTTCATAACCCTTGTTGAAGTACCTTGCTCCGATCAACTTCCTGTAAGTAATTACATTGATTTCTTTTTTTAGAACTTGTATCAACAAGCATTTTTCACTGTTCTTAGCAATGTTAGAGAGCAGGCGAAGAAAGAAACCCGTTGCATTTAACCCCATCATTTGTTTCACAGTATCCTTTCCACCTTGTTGGAATTGGTCCCATTCCTTCATCGTCGAAGCTCTCTGATTCTGGCCAGACACCTATCAATAAACCACGAATTAATCAAGAGAGAAAATTAAAATTTTACACAACTAATAAGAAGAAAAAATGAAAATAAAAGAGGACCATTCAAAAGCAGTTGCCGACCAGTGGACAGCTTAATGAAACATTTTGAAGATGTGTCATCATCGATGTACATTAAGGGCAGCCGCAACGAGGATTTAGTATTAACGTTCTAGACCTAATAAAATACATCAAGGGCATTTTTGTAGACCATTCAAAGCTGAAGCTCGCTTGTCCAAATATGAAACAAAGCAGTAGTGATTATGAAACTAATAAAATACGCTTTTCCAAGTCAAACACAAGTAAGATTACCAGTGTCAAGATTTCCAATAATGACGTCTTCACCAAATCTTGCCTTTAACCAGATTGAATCAGCAGGGATTTGTCCATTTCTCTCTAGTCCAAGAAACTCCCATGACCGAGTTGTATGCAACTGATTTACTTCATTTGGAAAAACTGATACAATTTCCGGACGGTCTACAACGATAGGAAAGAACAGAAAACAATCAAAGATCCGAGTACATGTTAGACTGTGAAATGAAGCAGAAGGAATGACAATATCATCAGCTTGCCATGTTTTCGTACTTGATAATTGATCCACTTCATCATCTTCAAGGGTTGCAGCAAAGCCATTGATATGACTTGTGTACGAATAAAATATTGCTTCTTTAGCTTTCTCCTTGCTGTTTAATTCACAATTTATCAGTACAACAATGGAGATGGAATATTTATGAAATTAGTTGTAATTACCTTTTCAAGCATGAACCCAGTAGATCATAGTAGGACTCGGTCATTCCATCATTCCCCAAGGTTGAAGGTTTAGAAGTGTGTGAATTTCTCCCGAGATACACCACATAAGACTGAACCATGGAAATCATATAAATATTATATTGGAAAAATAACAGAAAACATGCATAGTAGTCGAGAGTAGGTTTTAACACTACGGTGCTTAATTCCATGCTCTCTAGCGCCCACTTGTACATGTCAAAACCTTAGCATATACTCAGAACTTGGGCTTAATTTATTTTGATCGTGGCAAGCAAAAGCATTGCATGAGTATAAAAGTAGGCAACTGAGAAGGCAAAGGACATGATGATCAAAGGTCAGGAATGATACTTGCCTTTTTCACCGCTAATATTGGACTGATCTGCAGATAGGACAAAAGGGAGAAAAGAAGCAACAGAGAAGAAATAATCTTCATATTTCCTGTACTTTCTTTTTGCTATACAAAAGAAAGGCCGCTCATTCTACCCTTTATATAGGATCGTCATCTGAAAATTATCTGCGAAAATGTCTTCGTAATTAATGAAACTAAGCGTGGATGAAGTTTTCAGATGTTATTACTGGTCAATAAATGATCATTAAGTTCTGCTGCTTGGTGACGTCATCAGATTAATAGTATATTATTGCAAGCCATGCAGTAGAAAATATCAGGATTTGAGCAAGTCCAAGTATCATATGACCATGCAAGTGAGTAGAAAATGTCTGCGTTGCCGACTAGCGAAATGTATTAAGACATACTTGATTATTTTTAAGAAAAGTTACCTCTCAGACATTTATTAGGTTAAGATCAACGGCGAAATTTCCAAACTTTTGACGTGGGTTATCCTGTCCTTTCTAGAATTAAAGATTCATGACTCGGATAATTAATTCTACACATCTCTTTCCCGGAAGAGATCAAGATTGATGCAACAAGTAGAGGACGTGCCATCTTGGCCGGTGCCCTACTTGATTTTTTTTTTTTTTCAATCTTCTCGGGAAGGGGATGAAGGAAACATATCAAGACAGAGTCAAACATTTAAAAAAGAAGTTCGACATGAAAATTCAACAGGGTTTAAAGATGAAACTAGTTCCATCATATAAGATAAGAGCTTATTAATGTCCAATTAGAAACACTGTAAAGTGTGAAGAAAATCTTAATTTCAATTTTTAAGTATACCATCATACTTAATTTCTTGAGATGGTAATTATGCTTCATTGATTCAATAAAAATCATGACTTTTGTTTCTCTAGAATCATTTAGATAATAATAGTTGAAGCATGGAATTTAATTAACGTATCTTTTAAACTCATGCTAGAAATTCACCGAGGTCGTACAGGAATTGTTTCACATGTGAATTAATATAGAACATTACCACATGACCGAATATATACAAAAATACTATAAAAAAAACTGATAACAAATTAAAATGATATTTACTGATGAAACATAACGTTATTGTTCTTGTCAGTGAATACCGAAAGAATTACAAGTGAGAATCAAGAAATGAAAAAAATGAACAAGTATCCCGTTGTTATTTTTTTGAAAAATATTACATGTCAATATTACATATAAAATTACCAATGAAATGAAATATAATTGTTGTTAATATTCATTAATGAATTTGTTAGTAATATCTAAGTTATAATTTATCAGATCTTTTATCCCTCTTTTTCATTTTTTATTTTTCTTGCTTTTTTATGCAGAAAAAAGCATCACTCTTTCTTATTTTGTCACAAATCAAGCTCTTATCATCACAAATCTGGGCACCATAACTTTCAGTTTGTTAATATCCATATTCTAGTTTAATTTTTTGAATATTCATCATACTAAGGAAGTAAACGTACCCTCTTTTCTGTTAATTTTATTAATAAGTAATTCAACCAATTACAACTAATTAACTTGGTACGGTAATTTATTTAGTTCACAATAATAATTAATATATTTGCTTATCAATATTTTATACAGGTTTTATATAAATAATAGATAATTATTCTTGGCATTGATCTTTAGGTCACACATACATACACATATATTAATGATAACAATAATATGAAAATTGGACTAATAATATATTTGGTAAAGAATAAGTTTTAAACAGGTTTATACAAACATTATATCAACAAATACGAAGAATTTTAGTATTTTATATAAATCTATAAATATCATGTTGATAGCACATTTAAAATAAATGCCCACAATTTATTATGCATATATAAGAAAGATTGATTAATTCTCTGATAGATGGTTCTAACAATTCACCTAGGTTAAAATTAATAAATATGAGATTTTATATAAATCAATCGACTGTTTAACTTAACCAAATGAACTAGTAGACCATTTATTTATCCATGATGAACATCTGAGAATTCTGAAGAAATCATTCAACCAGTTAGCTTGATCAATTTGAATCAGTCAATCATTTTAACTGCCATTAAGATTGTAACAGCTATAAATAACTAATTTTTATAATTATAAATAAAAAAATCCAAATCCATATCATATACAAGTTATTTTAACAGCAAACAGCGTATAAATAATCAATCATTAATTATATTCTAACGAATCCTATTAAATCTTTATATTCTAGCACAACAGTATTTTATCTCATTGTCACTATATTTAAACAACTTTAAATTCCTTAAATGTTATCTTATAAGATATAAAAATATTAGATCTTTGAATTGTATTATCTATTCTATTGAGAGAGTTATTTATGATAACAAAATCACTCTTGTAAACCTTTAAGAATTAAGAAAAAAACTTTTGGCATTGGTGAGATATATTCACCAAGGAAGAAAATCTTAAAAAGAGCATATATTCACGTGGTGTAAAAATATTGGCATGAATTCATCAAGTGGATATGGTACTTTACAACTTGGACAAGTAAAAAAATACAAAACTCAAGTATGATTTGATATTTCACATGTGATTGTAGGCTTGTTGAACAATGTTAAAAATCAAGTTTGTAAATTCTCTCACTTACCTATTTATTTTAAGCATTTTAATTATATTATTTGTTATTATATTTATCTAAATTAATTTGCTTTGTTTTATTTGTTAATATTAGTGATAAACTTAATTTCTATAATATGATATCAAAGCTTAATTTTTATTTTTATTTTTATGGCAACTATTAGTTTTAATCTTTAAAATGACCTCTAAGCCACTTTTTTTTTATTATAATGATTATGCATACTTGGAAAGTTAGAATTATTATATATCTTTAATTTATTATGATTTGGCTTATCGTGTAACTGGAATGCCCATAAACACATAAAAGTGAGATCATAAAATCATCAAACAAGACAAAGCTAAACTTATAGAATCTAGTGTCAAATTATTAGTAATAGTCAAAGATCTTTCACTAGTTACTAGGTCAAAGAACCATCGGAAATAGAAACAAACTTTTGTGAGAACGAGTGAAATGTCTAGAATTAAAACTTTACCACCATTGTTTACGGTTACTAGCAATGCTGGGGTTTATCGACGATATTTTCTTCTGTTTTTGTTTCAACGGCTTCTGCGGTGGATCACAAATACAGTCCCTTTATCTTGATCATCGCACAAGTTCGTAACATCAAACAGTAATTATTGCATTTATAAATACTTGGAAACACTGTTATTGTTTCTAAGCTAACTGGGTCTAGTTCTATTCTATGATTTGGATGAGGCCAGCTTCAAGTCAACTGAAGCATCAGAGTTTTTCGTTTCTTCTAGAAGTTTTTCATTGGTTTATTTGAGCTCCTAAACCTCATTTTGTAGCTGGTGCAGAACTCTAATAGCATCGTATAGGATGACAGGTCTGTCAATCTTGGTTGGTCTTCCAGGTTGCGAAACAGAGCTCAAAACTTGAAACATATCATTCAATCTCTCCCTCCGCAACTTCTCGTGGCAAGCTTTGATCCCTGCTCTGGTACATGAATCAGTGCGCCCCCTCTTCCGTGAGCATTCTTTGACTTGTGTAACAGCACCACCATCAGCGGGACCCAATAAGATATCCAAGTGACTATCGGCCCCCTCAATCTAATCTATTGCTTCCATCTTCTTCTTTTTAGGATTTTGGTTTTGACGGTCAAAGAGAAGTCTTGGGTTTTGGATTTGATGTTGTGCTGCCGCTCCGCTACCAGGTGGGATTAAAAATTGATGACTTTCCGAACAAACCCTGGCCCCGTCTCTCCCCGCAAACTCAGCCCTCTCAAATCGTTCCTCCTCGCCTGTCTCTAGCAAGAATCCGTTAAACCGAACACCGAGAAGCTGTGCGACACCGTTTCCGTGCTTGCTTCCGAGATTTCTCCCTATAATGGCTGGCCTAAGCTTTCGCCGTCTATCTTTCAGTGTGTGACGTCAGATTCTGTAATCTTTTTAATTCGTCGTCAAACAAATAGCAGGAACCCAATAACCGAAAAAAACAAGTAAGAACGAATAGCAACAGAGGCAGGTGTCTGGGGATAAAGTAAAATTGTGTTTTTTAAAAATTTAATTTTTTAAAATTATTTTTTTATACTTTAAAATTATTTTAAATTGCCGATATAAAAAATTATTTTTAAAAAATAAAAAAAATTAATACATTTTTAAATGAAAAACAATGCCAAATACCTTTTAAAAGAGTGGTTAGGATTGCTTCCATTTTAAATTAATGAAGCAAAAAAAGAAAGAAAGCTAGCATGAAGAAAGAAAATAAGTTGTGTACTAATAATTACCTTTCATGTTTTCATATATATATATATATATATATATATATGAAGCTACTATTGGTTTTGTTTTAATTGATTTTCAAATTTTATTTTAACCAAGGCTATAAATTGAGTATTTAAAAATTTGATTATAAAATAAAAAAATGATTAAATTATATAATGTCCACGGTAATTTTCTCAATAAAAAATGATAATAATACTGGCTATATGATAGTAGTTGTTACAGCAGTGAAAATGTCGATGATAATGATAAAATATTATTTATTTTAATAAAGAGATGTTGATAATAATCACATCAATGACGGTTGTGATAGTCTCAGAAGGATTTATTTAACGGTGGTGGGGAGGTGGCGACAAGGTGGCTGTGGTAACGGTTAGATAAAATCATGGTCGTATAATAATAAAATAGAGAGCAGCTATGGAATGGTTGTGCTATTGGTTTATTCATGACCGTGTCATGATAATGTGAAGGAAAATATTTTCCACCTTTAAGGGGGTTAAAATATTTTTCTCCAAAAATTACGTCAAAATATTTGCTATTGATTTATTTTAAATATTTGTTTCCAGAACAAACTTTTAGAGATGCAAAACGTCATTGCTTGGGGTTCGAGGTGTTTAGCTAACATTATAACACAAGTTATTTTTTAAAATTTATTTTTTATATATACAAAAACACCAAAAAAAAAATTAATGTAAACAAAGGCACCCTAAATCGCAAGGTTGAACAATATTGCGTTTCATCAACAGACAGAAGTTCCTGGTAGTCGATCAACCCCATACACTCCACTGTCAGTGCCTAGTTTTCGAGGTCCACCACCAAAATTGGCATAAAAGCTGGTTCACCGTAAAGATGATGCAGGTGGCCTGCAGAAATGTTAATCCACAAGTTGCTCAAAACAGTGGAGCACAAGGGACAGAGATAATGAACGGGGAACAAGCTACCTTAACTATCAGATTATGCTCTTTGTTTGCTGTCAGTTGACTCATAAAATCATATTTACATATCTGAGACCTCTCCGCATGAAGTAGCTGCTAACAGATGGCAATAAATGATTTGATAACATAAATTGTATTATAGAACTTAAGAATGGATATGGTGTTCCTAAGTTCACTAAAAACCGTAATCCCCATTGTGATACTTGTCTTCTGGATAATAAGACGCGTTCACAGTATTTCCTCCAAATTTCCTCCCATTTAGTGCACTTCTTGCATTTGAACAGCTACTGGTATCGGAATACTCTAAGAACACCTGCAAGAAACACGAGTACAGGGTGCTATAAAATATATCATATTCTCTGGTGCAACTAACTTCATTAGAACAGTTCCACTTCCTTTCAAACTGGGCAGTAAACTTGAAATACCTGTGAAGAAAGCTAGACACAGATCTCAACACTACGTATACAAGACGTTTAAAACAGATGCAGCACAAGAAAACCAAATACCTTTCCAGCACCAGATATTTGCTCTTCAGTCTGACTTGGGCGAGGGATAACAACATTGATCAAGGTTCCTAATCACAACCAAGCACATATTATTATTTGCAATATGCAATGATAAACTGCACAAACAAAAGAACTAGATGCATAAGTTGTGTGGTTCAGGGTCAATAATTGGATGTCAAGTGTTAACGAATGAACTGTCAATGAACTGTCAAGGGTGTAAGAAAGTAGTTGAAGGGTGAAGTGTTAAAAATGTTTAGTTTTTGTGTAATAAATTAAGCATAATGGTAGGGTGCAATTTAAAAACAATAAATCAAATTAAATACAATTTTAAAAAATAAAAATAGAATATCGATGGGACCCAATATTAGGTGTAAGAAAAAGACAAGAATGAATGATGATTTGAATAAAAAATTAAATAGAGGAATTAAGTGTTAACCCCTTAACGTTTTTCCCATACCCCTAAAGTTTCCCAAACAAGGTTAAAAGACGTTAAGGTTAACAAGCGAAGACTCAACCCCCTTTAACCCAAAACCAAACACAGCCTTGTTAGAAACAAGCATAATAGCAATTCCCATGATGAGATCATTTTTCTGCATGGCAACATATAGTCTGTCCTAATGTACAGAAATAAATTTTCATCATTGTGTGCATACCAAATTTACAACATTCTTCCCGCATATCTTCTAATATTTCTTCATACTCTACATCATCTGCCAGTACTTCCATTGCAATTGCCTTTATCAGAAAGAGGATAAAAGAGAATTAGATTTATCAATCATTCAGCCATTAAACCAAGGATGAAAAAACTGATGGTTGGACAATGTGCACGTGAGAAGAATGGATGATCTAAGTTCAGTGGTGCAATATGCAAATATCATATACATGGGGACAAACATCTGGAATATCATGGCATGCATTATCTGGGGATGAAGGAACTGGGACAAGTGAAGGAAAAACATCGAAGTGCTAAAGAAACAAGCTTCCATTCTGAGCATTCTGGAGATCTGTTTATTTCCTCTTCTTCTCCCCCGCTCTTTAAATGGAGGGTTATGGTAGTGGTAAGAGTAAGAGTAATACTAGTAACGAAGAAAATAAAATCACAAACTAGAAAAAAGATATATGGCACCTCAGTTAAGCATAAAACTTTAGATGGAGAGTGTGAAGATTCCGCCAATGGTATCCCTACTCCAGGAAGATTCATAACACCAGCTTGCAGGGCCATTTTCTGCAACCCGAAACCATATGAGAGCCTTCATCATAGTTTTAAGAGTAAATAAAACAGATGAAACGTATTCCTTTACCTGGATAGCTATATGTTGCTGAGCTTGAGCTAATATATTTTCCTGTTCCGACCTGGACTGCCCACCACTGTTTCAGGCAACATGCATCCACTGAGTGTACAGAAATAATGAACTACAAAATTAATGCACAAGTATAATCTGAAACCACATATGCAAATTTTCTCATAGCTAAGGGGTCTATGGAACAAACAGCAGGTAGGTGCAATACAAGAAATTTATGTTTCTCTGAAACCAATTTTTCAAGTCCCTTCATGCTTTATTATTTCTTCTCAATTTTAATGAATACAACACATTCTTCATTCCTTTCTTTATTGTGGCTTGTTTTCACATCACCCATGATACGTGTGAAACAAGGAGGGATGGAAAAACGAATTTCATTGACAGAAATGCATTAATTTATTTATTGCCTTCAATTTACATCCACAAGTCAAAATGAGTCCGTTTTAACTTAACTGACCTTAACATGTGGATTCTCAAAATGAAAAGGCATCTTCAACTTAAACAAGGAAGTCCATGGGTTAATTATTCTCAAGTCTCCCCCCCCCCACCCCCCTCTCCCAAGACACGCATGTACATGTACATGGACATCTTTTGTCTCAATCATTGAGTGATACATGAGATTCACTTATACCCATCAAACTTCATGAGTTAGAGAGGCAAACTGTCAACCCTTTGCTCATAGCCTTTGACAACAGATGCGATACAGAGACAACCAGCTGCATTGCCAAAGTTGGCAATGTCCCCTCCACAGTCCAAACAACCCTACCAGTTAGGTGTGTGATGGTAGTGAGATTAAACAAATTGCACAAAAGAGCCATGACACCTAGGAGAGGGTTAGTTTTTTTCTTTGAGGTCTCAAGAAAAGTCATGGACTGCTATTTTGTGCATCTCTCAAGTTCCAGTCATGTCTAGATATTCCTTGAGCTTCTTTTTATCTCCAATATCTTATTTGGCTTCTAGTGTATATGGGGAATGATAAACCTAGAAAGGTTAAAACAAAATCACGGTCATCAAAAGCAAAAGTTTCTTGCTCTTCACTGAAAATAAAACTATAAAGGCCAAATAAGAATACAATTGCTATTTGATTGAGAAAAAATATTTCCACCCCCCTTTGAAACCAGTCAAATTTGTATGAATAATTCCTCAAAAGTTTTATGTTTCACATGACCCACTTAACACCAATCAACATTATTCATGGGGAAATCCTCCAATCAGCAATCCATACTGATTCATTAGAAGATTGATGAAGAGGAAAGAAAACATAAAACACCTCTTGTTCTCCCTGTAAAAGCACAAATTTTGATATTCGCACTTGTACAAACACACACTAGAACGCGAATGCACAATTTCTGTTCCCATTGCACAGTTTCAACATTAGTGAATCTCAAATGTCACTTATCATTTTGGAATCTAAATATCCCAAGTCTAAAATTTATCATTATTGCTTAGGTACAAGAAAATCAGCAACACAATAAGACTACGCTTCCATTAAGCTTGAGAGATCAGATTGGTTTTAAATGACACTCCTGTCATAGACAGGCATAATTTCCACCAGTGCCAATTTTGGAAAAAAATCGGGGAATACCAAGTTTTGTAAAAAGAAAATCTGCACAAACTGATAAGCCTGCCCTATAAAACCATAGTAGTACAAGCATGTAGAAAGGTAACAGAAAAAAGGTGCATAAATTTTGATGTGTGCATGAGGAATGATAGTGTAAATTCCAGCCAAATCTTGGCTCATTTGACTAAAAAGACTAACCTTTCAGTACCACGACGAACAGTTAAAGTTTTATCTCCCATTTTCAAGCCATTTAGAGCAGCACATGCAATATCAGTCACTGCAGGATCCTGAAGAGCTTGCACATTATTTCACCAGTTAGGGAAAAAGAAATGACACCCCAACATTATACCCTAGTATTTATATATATATAATCTAAAACAAGCAAGACAACAAAGGTTTTAACAACCAATTATAAATCCAACCTAAGATGAGAAAAGCTATATTGAATTTCAGCAATCAAGGTGCTATTCAGATCAAAACATAATATGATTTAGCTGTTGAGACAGATACCAAATGAATGTAATGCTTGAATTCACTCACCTGATAGACACAGAAACCATATCCTTTAGAGTTCCCAGTGTCTCTGTCCTTCACAAGGTCAAAACCACGGAGAGGTCTGCATAGATCAAAGGCAACCATTGCAACAGTTACTAAAAGAGATTAGATTAATAAATATGAAGAGCAGAGCAAAAAACACAAAAAAGACCATTGCAGCAAGAAAATTGAAAATGAAAGACAAATGTGGTTGAACTTCATACCCAAAAGACTCTAGCAGCTCTCTTATCTGTGACTCGGTAAAGTAATATGGCAATCCACCCACAAAGACACGATCAGGCCCTTCTGCTCCGCTAATTGTACTGAAAATCAGATCATAAATAAGGAGACCAAAAGTAAAGGAAGATCCTTCAGCTCAATGTAAAATCCATCTGTGCTCATACAAATGGACAATGGCGTATTGTACTAAACAAAAACAAAAACACAATCAGCAAGACAAACTCCTGCTGAAATTAAATAATCATTAATGCCATATTAATGCAAATAGATGCTTAGCCAATCTTCAGATTAATAATGATGAGGCACTTGCTTACCCTGGTACGAGACCAACAGCGGCTAAGTTAAGGAGAGGACTTGGTTGACTAGGACCTAGTGTTGCAGCCAATGATGGATTATAGTCTGTAGGCCTCCGAACTCTCACAGCAACCCCCTAGAAAGATCAAAGATGCATGAACTTTATGAGATCAAAGATCAAGCAAAGTAGTTCGGACAAGTAGAAATAAATTTATGAGATTCACATCCATGAAAATGAAGGCAATAAATATTAAAGCATATAGAAACTTTTTACCCAGCTCTTACCCAAAACATTTTAAATTCAAGCCCCACAGAACGTGGATAAAAAGACCACCAAAATATATCATTATCCTAACCAAATATTTGCGATAATTCACTCTTGCCAAATAGCATACCAGGTCAATTCATGAATAGTTAATCGTTGTCAAAGGATACGACAAGAGCTTTTATACATCTAAAAGCACATTTTCTTGATGAATAAGATAATAAGCTACAACCTACTCAACCATCTCCTGCTAATACTTCTGCTAGCTGAAGCGCAAAGTCTCGCACATAAAAGAAGTTAATGATGGTCAACAGGAAAAAATTTGGCAAGCATAGGTTTAAGAAAACTAATATGTATCATCTTCAGTATCAAATCCATATGCTAAATGAGTCTTATCCATCAAACTAACACTTTCCATTTAATATTAAATTAATACACCTGTAGTTTGAGGAAAGAATTATATAATAATGCAAAATATCATATATTTCTCCTTTACTAACACTATGTGACAAGAATAAAGGAAACGAGTTTAGAATCATTTGCCTCAAAAATAATTCCATCTAATGTCATTGCATTGCTTGCTTCTTCTACAGTTCTCATCTCCACGAACGCGAACTTCTTCTCATGATTTATGTATACATTCACCACAGCATCACCTGCACGTGAAAACATCGATTGTGCACCACAATTAAATGAAAATGTTAGAAATACATCCAGAGGAACTCTTGTAAAGACATTGACAAGATCAACTACCTGGACCAGCAGCATTTCCTCCAATTGAAGTCATAACATGGCTGAAGAATGTTGCGATTGTCTGTTTCAAAACATAAGAAACCATTTAATGCTCCAATACTGCAAGGAAATCACCCTAAATACCGGTAAGGAACAAGAAAAGAAATATTCAAAAGATTCAAAATGATAAATCCAATCTCTTGACTGCAACCAGTCATAGAACATCATGAACAGACAACCTTTAGAAAATATAATATTATATCCCCTCAATACATAACAGCAAGAATGTTAAACCCTGACATGTAGCTGCATCTACAAGAATTTCTCAAAGAAATCAATGGACGTGGAGCTTTTAAAACAAGATGTCTTCAAAGATCCACTTATCGAACTAGACTTGTAACAAAATAACACTGCTTGGAAAACAATTAGCCTGTTGAATGCTACAAAATCCTTTTACAGCATTCGTCTTAGAATTCCCAGGGCATTCGTCCTTGCTAGTTTTTTAAAATCAAATAACAAGAGGGATAACTCGTGGAATGCACTCAAAACATAATAACCATGAAAATTATAAGAGATGATTTAAAAAAAAAAAGTTGCAGTTTAAGAAGATGCTGGCAATTTCACATAGGAAACAAAGATGGTGTCAAAAAGACAATGTAAGAACAAACACAATCATGTATTTATAAAAGCATTTTGCAATGCTCAAATTACAAGTTCTAAATGTTGAATGTAAACATTTTATAAATGTATTTAATCGCACAAACAGCAAACCAAAAAATGAGATTGAACCTGTTCATTAGCCAAGGGGGGTAGACCACCAACATATACACGCCGTGCATGCCTCGTAGCCTATAAGATAGAAACATAGAGAATACATGACAGAGATTCCATAGATAGATACTATTTACAGCTACTTAATAAGCAACATTGCATATCCACCTGCTGGGTCATGGTGTGGGCAGGCATTAATGGAAGAACTCCAAACTGTAACACATAATAAGAGAAAATCATATGCACAAAAGTGCACGACATATACATCAATACAAAAACAATGAAAGTTGTGAAGTGCACCTGTGTTGTTCCAAATTGTAAAGTGTTCTGTATCATTCCTGGCATTGTTTGAGGAACACTTGGCAGTTGCCCAGCATCATTAACTAAAATGAACAAGTAATTATAGAGGAATAAGTCAAGGGACCAAAAAGATGAAGAAATTCTGCTATATATATATAAAAAAAAAAAAACCTGCTAATAAATTTAACGACATCAGATGTATGGAAGTTCAGAGTTATCAACTTCATCATAAAGCTAGATAAAGAAGCCTATCTCATACCTAAATTACACGATTCAAATAATAAAGAAATGAATTCCATCTCTGGAGATGCCAGGGAAATATTTGTAAGTCTACCAAATGGCACTCTTGTCAGTTGAGGACGAACAAGATCCAGCTAACTGATGCATTGTTCTCCGTTGACCATTAATCTACAGTGGTCACTCCGATGGGTAGCAGGGTGGGACATGTAGCCCAACATTGCCTTCTTACCCAAGTGATAAACATAAACACAAACAAACAACAGACAACAACCAAACACCAGAATGATGCTTCTTAGTTTTGGTAGTAAACAATAGATAAAAACTAAAAGGAAATGAAATTAAGGGTCTTTCAAAAAAAAATGAAAATTGACTAGAATGTGGCGAGCAATTGCAGACTGAAAATATAGTACTTTAAGAAACCACTTTACTTGAATGGAAGAGCCTATGTATACATGAGGCAGAAACTAGATGCGGACCTGTCACTGCAGCACCAGGAAGTATGCCCACCATAGATGGAGCCATGTCAAAACCACTTTTCCGCTTGCTGTCAACAAAATTAACCTTACAAACATCATTATGAAACAATATAATCTTTAAAAATTATTATTTGAGCTTTGACATTTCAAAAAATTTAGATTAATGTTCCATACAAGAATAAGATAATCAAAAAAGGTAATTAATCAGAAGAACAGGGAAGAAAAGAAAGGAGACAGCAATAAAATAAAAAAGATTAAGTGATGCTGACAACAAAGGAAGCAAGATTAATGTCTTGAAGTAGATAAGGATATTTCTGTAATTTTCAGATTTGATGGAAAATCTAAAAATGCTTCAGGTCTAGGTTATTTTCTATTTAGTATTCTATTAGTTCTAAAGTAATTAGCTTTATTAGGTTTTTCCTATTCTACAGAGATTTCTTATATAGAAAAATAAGTCTTTGCTGGACTAGGAGTACCAGCATCTCTATATAAAGGTTAGTAGTCTTTCAATATTTTAGTGACAGTTGATGAAATAAATTATAGAAATTTTCTTTTGATTGTGACTCAATCTCCCCTTGAGTGTGACTCCTAAGAGCCTAGGTGTGAAGCCTAGGTTTTTCCATCCTCTAGGTGTGACTCCAAGAATCTATATGCATCCTTCCTCACATTCTAGCATTAATCCACAACATTACAACCCTTAACAACCTCTAAGGGTCAGATTCAGAACAGCCCCCTGATGCTGTTCTGCATCATTAAGATGGCCGGAATTGGCGCACAAAGTTGCAGTTTTACTATGTGTAAGTGAGCTAAGTGCAATTTTAACCACAACAGCAACAGAAATTGCAGTTATGTTTTTCTAACAGTCAGAGCTATGAGAAACTTTGATTGTACTGAACACCAGCAAACCTATAACAGGGTTCGATAGCCCCCACTTTCCAAGAGCTGTTTAAATTAATTAAAAGGACCAGCTAACCAGTAAACAAGCCGGCGATCTACCCATTACATTTCATTACAAGGAATGGATGGATGGGTTAACATTACAGAAATCACATACCTTTTTGAAGGAGAACGCGACCTAGATCGATTCTGAAATCTACCCTGCGAATGAGAACTTGATCTATTTCCATTCCTTCTGTCTCTATCACCATCATAATCACGGTGCCTATGAAAAGATCAGTTATATTCATAATCAAAATATCATTCCCACGCCAACAATCATCCTAAAATAGATAACTAGCAACAATCTCAAATCTAATGAGCTCAAAATTCAATCGAATATATCCGAACAATGATAAAATAACACGACAACGAACTTCATATAGCAAAATACAATTGCGAAAATTCTAGCCTGTGATAATTTCGATCGCGGCTACTCCTGTCATGACGGTCAAAATCACCAATTTTTTCTCTTCTTCTATCATCCCTCACACTTCCATCCTTGGAGCCTCTATGATAGCGGTCATGATCTTTTTCCCTGCCGCGAGTCCTTGACCTATCATGTTCAGATTCACGAGAACTGCGCGTCTAACATAAGAAAAAGGACATAAATTATCTACGGATAATGAAAAGGGGGTGTACTTCTAGTACAGTTAGAGTTTTAAAGTTTGTAGAGAAGAAACAAAGAAGAAGAAGAAATGGTGGTACCCTGTAACGGGAGACGCGATCAGTGTGATCATCGCCATTTTCATCGAATCCTGCTTCGTTAGAAGACATTGTAGCTTAAATTTTGAGAAATCAAGAACCCTAATTTTGATTTTGATGTGAATCTTGGCTTAAATAGAGAAGAAGTGAAATGGATTAAGAATAAAAGGCCTTTCTTGATTCCAATTGCGTGATAAGCCCAGATAACAATTAAAATAGAAGCCCATGTTCAAGGCTTAAGCTTGGTTTTCTTATGTAAAGGGCTCAAATGGCTTTCCTTGTTTCACCAGTAAATTATTATTCCCTCGATTCTTGCTTATTTATTATAAGCAGTGTAGGTTCTGCGTTTTGGGTAAATTCTTGTATTTTTAAAAAAAATAACAATAACTGCTAGTTTAAAAAAAATATAAGACAATGTATAATAAGAATCAAAGAGGTAAGGTGGTGTTTGGTTTATAGAAAGTGTTGCTACCTTAAAAGCTCCCCGACAATCTAATAAGGAAAGGAGCGTATAATATAACATCTCAACAAAGGAAGTTGTAGCTGATTTGCCGATGCACTGTGCATCTTCAGTACTTGGGATTTCTCACACTATGGCGTTGATGCAAGCTGCCCTTTTTTTATTAACAATTAAAAAGAAAAAAAGGGTTGGTGTTTTTTATTTGCACTGCCTTGAATAAAAAATCCATCACAATTTTATTTTTTTTACCTTGATTGTTTTTAGAATTTATGTTTTCTTTACTTTTTTAATATCTAGTTATTAAAAATTATAATTTATTGTACTTTATTTTTTATATGGTTATCTTAATTCTATGATCGATGTTGTGAATTTAATGAATTATTATGATATACTTCATATTTTTCTATTTTATTTTTTAGCTTTTAACATTAAATTAATTAAGATTTAGGTTTCATGATTTCCTGATCTTATAATCTAAGTTGCGAGTTTTGCAGATTAACTCGGGTTTACTCGAATCATTTTACTGTGTCTTTTTGTGTATTAATTTTTTAATTTTATCATTTAATAATAAATTTATTAAGAATTAAGCTTTGCAATTCGTTTCGGTTTGCTTTCTATCGAGTTATTCTGATTTTATGACCCGAGTCATGAGTTTTGTGGATTAATACAGGTTGATTTGGGTTTTTTTTTTTTTTTTTTGCTTTCTATGAGATCATCTTAATCCAATGACATGAGTTTAACAAATTAATTGATATTGACTCGAGTTATTTTTTATCCTTTTTAAAATAATTTTTTTTAATTTTATTTTTTAATATTGGCTTGATCGAAAATTAATTTTTGTAATTATTTTTTCCAACATATTTTCTACAAGGGTATCATGTTCTCATAGCTCAAGTCATTGATCTAGCAAATTAATAAAAGTTAAACCAAGTTTTTTTTTTCTTTTTTAAATTATTTTTTCAATATCATCCTTTAATATTGAATTGATTGAGAAATGAATATTTTAATTTATTTTGATTTATTTTACATTAGATTATCATGATCTAATACCCTGAGTTGTAGATTTTAATAAGTTAACTTGGATTTAACAATAAAGATTAAATATTTTATCATCTCAATATTTTTTTAAAATTATATCATTTTAAAATTTTTAGTCCAATTATATTTTTTATAATTATTCAGATTTTTTTTCGACTCCTCATATCAATTAAATTATATTAAGTAAATTATTATATAATTTAATTTTTATAACTAAAAATAATCGGTAATATTTAAATATTTTTTTATATTTTTTTAAAAAATAATAATAATTTGACCAGCGCTTGCCACCAAACCCTATTTTTTTATAAAAAAAGGTGTGAAATTAACAAAATAGCTTTTTTTAAAAAAAATTAAAGTTTAATGACTATTTACCCATTAAATGTAAAACCCATGAATAATTAGATAATTTTTATTGAATTTTTTGGATGGTCAAATACAGATACATATACATGATGTGAACTTTATACATGTAATAAAATAAAATTTAGATTATAAAGTATAATTTTGATTAAACTATTGAATACCAAGTGTAATTCTTCCTTGAGTAAAAGAGATGGAAGAAACCATAATGTAAGAATTTGATAATACATAAACTTACCGTGATATATTTTCTTAAAACATCATGTGAGTTCTAGAAGCACTCACGCACGGTTGTAGCATTGTTGAACTATGTAGTAGCGTACACCAAAGCTTGCATTTAATTATATCTTTTGTTTCTTTGTGAAAAATGATCCACTCCAATGATTTTGTCTTAAGATGTATACATGCCATGGGTCCGCCACGTCATAAGTCGTAAATTAAGACATTATTTGAAAATACGGTATAAATTATTTTTTTTTAAATTCATATTTTTTATTTTTTATTAAATTTTAATATATTTTATATGTTTTAGGTCATTTTGATATACTAGTATTAAAAATAATTTTAAAAAATAAAAAAATATTATTAATATATATTTTAATACAAAAAATTATTTTTATTGCCAGAGGCTTCTATACATTTTTTTTTAGATTAACGTGGGTGTCCGGGCCAGCTTTCGCGCACCACGACTAATCCCACGGGCCCTGAAGTTAACGACCATGTAAGCCTCCAGTGGCTATCATATGAGCAACCAAGGAATTGAACCTGAGACCATAGAAGAAGCAAACCCCTTGATCCCAAGTCTTTACCACTTCAACCACCTAGATGGTTGGCTTCTATACATTTAAATGCATCTCACGAGGAATTTGCTTCTATACATTTAAATGCATCTCATGAGGAATTTGATCACACATTCTATGCTTGAGTGGCGCCCACCTTTTATGTACGGTAAACATGGTTTTTCACGACTCGACCAGACAAACAATGTACAAAATTAATAAAATGTATAGGAGGTGGAAAAGATACCATAGCACTTGAGATATATTACTATGAAATTGTAATAATAAATTGAAGATTCTACCCTTCGTTAAATTGGTCTAGAATACAAAATTTAGGGGTTACAATGTGATCCATTTGTAATTTTCATTTTTAATGGGATAGAAAAGCATTTTTATTTTCTTAGAACAGTTAAATACCTTCACTACACTACACGTAGAAGAAAAAACCAGATAATTACATCTACATTTTCTTGCTGGATATTACATTATATCTAGATTAAAAGAGGGTAAGTTGATATTTTACATTAATTAAAATTACTAATTTTAAATTTGATAGGTAGGTGGCATGCATGTATGTGTCCATGGAAGGGTTCCATCATGCTTGATGACGAGTCTGACTCTGAAAATTTATCTTATGTTGTATCATTGGATTCCTCATGGCATTTCCTTTCTTTGTTAGCCATGCTTGTTTTGTTTTTCAAGATGAATTTATGTTAGAGCTATTTTTTTCTTTTATTTTCTCTCTTCTCCCTCAAAATTCACATTTGACAATTAAAATTTTAGAGTAGTTTTCTATATTGGAGATATTTAAAATATTAGCCCTCATTCTTTTTTTTTGTCTGTATTCCTTTTGTAAGTTTTTGTTTTGTTTTTAAATTTTATTGTTCAATCTAATTTTTTTATTTTTTAAATTTGGTCTTAATTCTTTTTTTCCCTTCATTTTTCTCTCATCTCTTTTATAAAATTTCAATTGTTTTCAATTCTATCCTATAATCAAAATATTTAGTTTTTTTTGTTTTTTTAATCTAGCCCTCATTTTCTGGGTGGTTTCTTTTTAAAAATCTTTTGTAAATTTATTTTTTTGAATTTAGCCATTCATATTATTCTTTTTACATGTAATTCTCATTCTTTTTATTATTATTTTATATATTTTTTTGTAATTGAATGTTTTTTTTTCAATTTCTTCATTTAATATTTGATTTTTTAAGAATTGTTCTTTATGAGTTTTTCATATTAGATATTTATGATTAAATAGCTTGAATCACAAGTTTTATGAACTAACACATGTTCTATTCTTTTTTGTGGAGTTATTTTCTTTCTTGATCTCGTTACTTCACATTGATTTTTTTTAAATAGACTATATAGTTTTTTATAGAGTTATTTCGATCTCATAAAATGATTTGTAAATTTAGTGAGTTAACCTAGATAGGCCCATATTTTTTGTATTTTAGTTATATTTTTCTTTGTAATTCTTTTATGTTATTGATTTTTTTTTAAAAAATTATCATTCATTATTTAATTGGTTAAAGATTGGTATTTATAATTTTTTTTTTATTAATACTTCCAATCAAATGACCCAAAGCATGAATTTTATAAGCTAATAGGGGTTGAAATCAAATTTTTTTGACTTATTATTTTTCATCTCATAATTTGATATTATTTTTTTAAAAAAAATACACTATCAAGGTTATAAACATCAAGCTAGTTTTAAAATGCAATATTACTTTAATTTTTTTAAAAATATATCTTAAATTTTGACCTCGATAAATTTTAAACACTTTAACCACATCATGAAAGTTATAAACACCATGCTAGTTTACCTTGATTTAGTCATGAATTCACCATGTAAATAGTGGAACCAAGTTTAATAACTTAGCTTGTGTTTTACTTATCTTGACATGAGAATTTAATGGAGGCATGCCATCACGTGGATCGTCCTTTCCTGCAAAGCCAAACACTTACTACACACGAGGTCCTGGTCTAAAAATGGCAGAGGCATGGTAGACAGACGTGTCGTTTCACTGTCAGTTGCACTGGCGCTTGGTGCACCTCCAAATCTCCTTACCTTTTGCCTGCACGCACATGAATATTTCTTTCCAGGTTTAGTATTGCTTTTTTAATTGTGCCGGACCAAGTTATGTACAGGCTTTTTCTTTCATTGATCCCTAGATTTTTTTTTCCAGGTTTAGTATTGCTTTTTTAATTGTGATTGATGATTTATTTTTTTTGTTGTTTTTTTAATGATTTTGAAATGTTAATATTAAAAATTAAAAAATTATTTTAATATATTTTTAAATAAAAAATATTTTACATCACCTCACAATATCAAATAAATACGTTTTAAAAAAGATAAGAAGAAATCATGATTATCAATTTTAAATCGAGTGAAATTCTTACCTTATCTTGCACCACACAAAGATAATATTTATATTTGAATACATTATAATTGTGACAAATAATTGAATATATAAATTAAACTTTGTTTTGGGTCTTCCATGGTCAAAATTGTACCAAGCAATTTAATAATATCCTCGTAAAAAATAAAATTCTTATCAATGTCGTGTGTTTATTTTGACGGTTTAACGTGTCTAGTATTTTTTTAAATATTCTATTTTAATAATTTTAATATATCGATATTACAAAATAAAAAAATATTTTAATATTTTTTAATTAAGAAGCGTTCTGACAAGAAAACCAACACGTAAAATGAAATCAGGCCTGCATTTTCTACAGCTTTTGATGGGCTACGAGACAGGCTACTAGACACGCGTTGAAAACGGTAGAAGTAAATGTTCAGAGAAGCCGGCCTAGCGGTTCCCTTTATAAGTTGTGAAGGTATTGATTACGTTATTTTTTAAAATATTTTTTATTTATAAATATATTAAAACAATATTTTTTAAAAAGATTTATTTTTAATATTAATATATTAAAATAATCTAAAATATTAAAAAAATTTAATTATTTTTTTTAATTTAAAATATAAAAACAAACAGAATAAATTTCTCTTTAGATAAAAATCATATAATAAACATCGCACGTGATATCTTCCAATCATCTATCGCAATGTCAATGGCCGCCTTCACTNGACGAACATTTTTTTTTTTAAATTGGGGCTTTCATTTATTTATTTATTATAATAAAAAAATATTTAACTACTATTATTATATCATAAAATAAAATATATAAAATATTTTTTATTATTTCATTAAAATATTTATAAGTTTTCTAAGCATGCAACAATATCAAATAAAAAATTATAAAAAATAAAATTATAATTACGATTAAAATTTATAAATATTAAGTTATTACATCATTTTTTTAATATATTTATATAATATTATTAAATAATAATAAATACAAGTTTCTCAAATAAAATATAATATTTTTTAAATTTTATTGGTCAGATCCAAATATCAGACATTTAAATTTGGGTTAGACTTGATTAGACTATAAACAGTGGAGCATAGAAGACAAAGGGGAAGGGAAAGCAAAATGGATGGCAGTGGAAATGACGAAAACTGGTGGTGAGCCGCTATCCAATGTGCTATGTTGTGTTTTATTTCTTGTTTTCTTTGAACAATGGTGAATGCAAAATACAAAGTAGAAGAAAAATGGAAAGAGCAAAAGCAATGGTTAGTGGTGGAAACGATAAAGATCAGTGGTAAGATGCTCTCCACTGTTCACATTTCATGTGAACACTGGAGAATGCAGAAAATGAAGGAGAAAGTGAGGGGGAAGGGGAAAGAGAAAAGCAATGGCTAGTGGTGAAAACAAAGAAGACCGATGGTGAGTTGCCCTCTACTATTCACATTTCATATGAACAATAAAGAATGTAGAAGACAAAAGAGAAAATAAAAAGTAAGGAGCAGGAGAAGAAGAAGGAGAAGGGCAAAAGGAAGAGTGGTGGCTGGCGGTAAGCTGAGGGAGCTGCTTTTCATTGTGTTTTATTTATATTCTAACTATTGCTTTCTTTTTCTTTGATATCTCTGTAAAATATTGTATAAACATAGTTGCAATAAATAGAAAATATAGCATTGTAAAAAGCATGTACTTTCTACTTCAATAAAATTGAGTTTTGAACCCAAATATGGTAGTATTTATGCATGAAAATTATAGCCTTAAAACGATATGTAAATAAAATGACTGCTGCAAATACTAAGCCAAACGGGCTCTAAAGCTATTTTGCTTCATAATTTACAGTAATAAAAATCGCAATCCTATTCTTACAAATAGTGGAATTAAAGAGTGTATATTCTAGGATAGAATATGGCTCCTTTCCATATAATTGGGACGACAATGACTCAAGTTTAGCGAAACTTGGTTGAGCTGCTGCCACAAGCATTGTGAGGCCATGGAAACTCAAGCCATCTACTTCACGCTAAAATTAACCAAAGTAGACAACATATTCGAAAGGATATGCCATTAGTCAAGAAAAGAAAAGAAACAGGCATGCATGCCATTGATTTATTAGTCTGAGGAGTTAGAAATTGAAAGAATGTTCAAGAGCTCGATGGGGGGGAAGAAACCATGGCTCTCTCTCTTTATTATTAACGTTAAAGAGAGACAATATGATCATCGATCATGGTTGCTGTGAATCACATCTTGTTCTTGTATGGAAGTATCTCCCAGAATAAATGATCCTGGGATTTCCTTGGTAGAGATTTACAATCTCTCTGCAGCAAGCTGGCTTGATGTAAGCTTTCCAGCAATTATTCCAACATGAAACCGGGCTCCGTACAGCGAAATTACGTGAGAGACCCGTGGCCTGTGGGTTGTGATGAGATATTAATTTTAAAAATATTTTTTAAAAATAAAAAATTATTATTAAATACATTTTCAAATAAAAATTATTTTAAAAAATAATTATCACCCCACATCCCAACACTCCCTTTCTTAACTGCTGTTTTATAGGGTAGATCTCAACAAAAATCAGCTCTCCAAGGCTTATTTTGCTTTCAAACCTTTTTTATTCTAGAATTCTAAAATTGATACTAAACTACTATATTTTTAAAATAAATCTAGGGTTTTTTTTACCAATTTTAAAAGATAAAAAAGGCAAATATTAAATATAAGACACGAATTTTCTGGTACTCATAACTTATTTTACTACAAGAATTCAGTATTTCTTATTTAAAATTAATTTCCAAACAGCATTTTATAAAAACCTGAACTTTTTAATTTAAAATTAAATTTTTATATATTTTTAAATTATTTAAATATATTAATATTAAAAATATTTTTTATATATTTTCAAATAAAAATTACTTTAAAAACTAATCATTATAATTACAGTTCCCTTGAAAGAATCAGCATATCTACTTTTTGAATCTTCCTTTTTATGCCATTAGTTGTGGAACCCTAAGGGGGTAAGTTGTCGGATTCCATGTTAAGAAAACATTAACTTCATGCTAAATCTTTGTTTAGGTATGGGATTTGGGTCGACAAATTCAACGGCTTATATTTTTTAAATCCAAACCAAGATTTTGGCTTGGATTTAAAAAGAAAAATAACCAAGAAAAAAAAGGCTTCCATCGCCAACTAATAAAAATGAAATTTTAATTCACAAATATATTGTATTATGTTACCTGTACTTTGAAGGTAGTCCATCCCCCCTATAACATGCCTTGTCAAGATCAAAATCAGACGGCAGGGATTTCATTTTATGAAGTCCAAATACTCACTTATATAACTTAAATTAAATTCCAAGTCTGATTTTATAATATTTATATTTTATTTATAACCTATAGAGTGAAAACATTTTACTTTCACACACAACCCAAAATTGTAACCATTCAATGAAATACTCACTTATATGTATGCATGCATGTATGTTGCATGTGTAATACATTATTTTATATCAAATTTAATAATATTTATATTAGATTCATTAACCATAAAAAACATATTTATATAAAATCCAAAACAATAACTATATAAAAGGACAAATTTACTCTTTCATGTTAGTTTAGTTTAGATATCATTGGATTTAAGGCTATATTTAAACTTGAGTTCGAGTTTGTCCATGCGGTAGTAATTATGATTTGAAAGAAACCATAATTCTATGCTGTCTTGTTAAAATGATAAGCAGTGTTTTTAGTTCACAGAACCCACCAAAAATCGCACAGAAACGCAGGTTAGGGAGGAGCAAGAGACACCTGCTTTATCGTCACTGTTTACTTTTGTTAAGTGAACAGCACAGAGTGGAGATAAATTAATTAAACCATAAAACGGTGATTTTATTTATTTGCACTCTTCATGCGAATAATAAAAATTTTATTTTTTAAATATANCATAATTTTAATTTTATTCATAATAATATTTTATCTCATTTTATTATATACTTGAAAAATCATAAAAATTATAATTCTTATAAAATAATTTTTACATGATAAAATTTAGTTAGTTTAATAGAATAATAATTTTTTTATATAAAATATTATTTATTTCATGGCATAATAATAATAGTTAAATATATAATATTTAAATTAAAAATCATTAATATTAATATATATCATAAAATATATTAAATTATTTTTTATTTAATTTTAATTTTAACCGTAATTTTAACTAAATATATATAAATATTAAATCAATATTAACCAAAAATATTTTTTATAAAACAACTATAATTAAAAAAATTATTATAATATTTAGATAGCAATGTTGTAGTTAAAACTGTATTTAAATTTATTAAATTTGAAAAAAATATTAATTTAATATTTTTTAATTATTTTAATATATTAATATATTTTAAAATAAAAAATACATTTAAAAAACATTCGATATACCTATCTCACCAAAAATAAAAAACTTCGCTTATAAATGATCCAAAACCACCTCACCCTTCAAATAGCTGTCTCTTCTCTCCCCAAACCGCACCATCAGACCGTCTTGTTTCTCCGTATTTCTCTTTCTCACAACTCTCTCTCTCTTTCTCTCTCTGTTAAATTCTTTTTGTGCATGGCAGTCAGTATCTTATCTAATGAGGTATCTGACCTGTGTCTTGGAAAACCTGCGTTGAGCTCTCTGTCAGCTTCTGCAACCGTCGGTGACGCGTTGTCTGCTCTCAAAAGATCTGGTGATTTGTTTTTAAGCGTTTGGAGCTGTGATCACCTTCACCATTGCAACTCTCCAATATCGATCCAGGTTGACTTTGAAGAATGTAAATGCGTTGGCAAGGTTTGCTTGGTGGATGTGATTTGCTTCTTGTCTGCAGAAGAGAATTTGAAGAATCCGGGAAAAGCCCTTCAAGAACCGGTCTCTGTGCTTTTAAATTCTAAGGTTCCTGGACTTGTTAGGCACCTGGAACCGCATGCCAGGCATGTTCATTCATTTCTTGAATTGTTCTTCTTTCTGAGATTTGGATTTGCAATTGCTGATTTTTTAGGGAATTTGGAGGTTTTTTTTAATGTGGTTGTCACGGAATTGAATATTGTTAATGTTTTTTTTATTTCTTGTATATTTTTAATTGTTATCATCACACCAATTATATTGTTTACTTGTTCATTGTTAGGTTACGTATGGGTTGAATTTTTTTTCTTCAAAAAAATCTCAAGCTGACTTGAAATATCCCCACCTAAATTGTCCGTGTCAAGAATTTGTCGCTATTAATTTTTTATTTATTTGAAACTTCAATGTTTATAGATTTTTCATGTCATGCATTAATACTTGAAATCTGGATGAATTTTATATGCTACAACTGAGTACTGGAATTTAATTAATCAATCGGAAAAATTACATAAAAGGAACAAATTTTGGAGTGTTTGATGTGTGGCTGCCGGAGAGCGTTGTGGCTCACCATCTCTTTCAGTAGAGTGAATTCTACACAAGAAAGACGCGTAGCCATAAAGAATGTAATGATTTAATGGATTTGAAAGTGAATTTACCACCCTCTCATTACTATGACATTTTCCGATCTGTTTAATATGTCTCTGTCTTAATCGTGTCTTTTTGCGCGTCTAATGATTTTCTCTTGCTCTTTCTCAGCTTGTTGGAGGCCGTAGATGTCATCCTTGGAGGGGCACTGAACCTTGTGATACCTCTTCGCAACCCAGTCACAAGAAAGAAGGTGGTATACAAATCCGCAGCCAAGTCCACCCTCCACAACAACCGTGAGTACTGCTGGCTGGCTCAGGAAGACATAATCCGTTACCTCCTCAACTCCATTGGCCTCTTCTCTCCAACTGCAAACCACACCGTCGAGTCCCTCGGCCTCATTGACTCTGAATCCTTCTTCACCGTCCATTATGATGACCCTGCCTCCTCTGCATTGCCCTTGATCTCTCAGTCCCTCATTAAACAAACATCTGTAGCCATTCTCGATAAAGATGGTAAGTTGATTGGCGAAATCTCACCATTCACATTGAACTTTTGTGACGAGACAGTGGCAGCTGCAATCGCAACACTCTCTGCTGGGGAGTTGATGGCTTACATAGACTGCCGTGACCCACCAGAGGACCTGTTGAGGTTGGTGAAGGAAAGACTGGAAGAGAGGAATCTAGGACCTGCTTTGGACTTGATAGAAGAGGAATCAGGAATTTCATCATTGTCATCGTATTCATCCTCATCAGATGAAGAGTTTGGAATGGAAAGGAGTGGGGGGGTATCTGGGAATTCAGCAGGAGTGAGGGGTACCGCCCAGACAGTCGTGTGTTATCCATGGAGCTCGTTGGTGGCAGTGATGATTCAGGCTCTTTCACATCGTGTAAGCTGCACATGGGTTATTGAAGAGGATGGCACTTTGCTTGGTGTTGTCACCTTCACTGGAATGATTAAAGTGTTGCGGGAACGTTTGAAGTCAATGGCGTGAGCATTCAGAATCAGGCACGTAAAAATAGAAGAGCCAAAACTTTGATTTTATGCCAGCATTCTGCTCAATGGTTTCGTTTCTTTCAATTTAATATTTGTAATTTTGAAAACGTTAGATTTTAAGCTACTATGAAAATGGACATCACAGAACTGAGATTGGTACGACAACGAGACCTTCTTATGATGGACTGAATTAATTCAACGCTTTACAATTTAACAATTGTAATTTGAAGAAGAAGAAGAAAACATACAATGGCTGTGAATGAAATTACCTTTTAGGGGTGTGATAGAGATTATATTTTAAAGTTATTTTAGTTTAGAAATATATTAAAATAATATTTTTAATTTTTTTTAATTTTAACATATAAACAATTAAAAAATATTAATTTTAAATAAATTGTTTTAAAATTTTTAGGTAAATAATGTTTTAGTTGCAATATTAAATCTGCTACAGAAGCTTAAATCAGTATTAGGACTGTTCTAGAAATTCAAATAATAACTTTCATTTAAAAAAAAAATATTCTTGATATCACCATATTAAAACTATCTAAAAATATCCAAAAAATAATAATTTCAAGTAAAAAACAACTTTAAAGAAATCACTCACAAAACAGGATTTTAATGCAAAGATAAACAGCCTCTAAGCGGTATCCTATCCAGCGGAGCGGGACAACATGTGTTGAAGGGAAACTTGTCTTGAACTGGAAAACGATGTTCAAGATGGCTAACAGGGTTTGGTGCATATCAATCTGTTCCTCTCATTGGCAAATCCACTCTCGAGCATGAAAGGCAGGGTTAAAGAAAAGAAAAACTACATCAGATGTTTCTTAAATTCGTTCCTCTCATTTGCCTCTGGTCTATTTTAGACGGTAATAATTCATGGTACATATCCAGTCCAGCACGATAAAGCCCCTGTGCTTTCGAGGCCAAGATTGCTAGCGTTACATCAAAGCAACGGTCATCAAGTTTGATCAAAAGGGGAGTTTTTCTAAATTTAAAATTAAATTTCATTGACAAACAATCATCTCCCAAGGTTGACAAATGGAATTCAAATAAAGAAAAGGTCACCTAAATCAACACGAACAATAATTTTCATTAACAAGGTCATTATTCGGCGTCCCAGTTGATAGAGGAGGAGACAGCGTCAGTTACTTGAGTGTGATGAAGAATGAGTCAAGAAAAAATAAAAATTGCAAGACCTTTTCCCCATTTTATTTTCTTATCTGGGTATTGTTTTCTATACATGGAATACAACCTAGCTGGTGAACTGAACCTGGAAAGAATGAGGATGGGATACAAATGGAAAGCATTGAAACAATCAACTATTGCTTCAAAGTGATTACAATAGCCTATGATTGAGCTCAGACGTACATGATAATAGGGCTTCTCTTACTTGAAGATTGTTAGAGTCCATATGAAGAGCATCTTCATAGAGCCTCCTTGCTTGCTGTAGCAACTTCACTTTCTCTCTACTATTAGTTGGCCGTAAACGGGATCTCTGCTGCAATACCACACCCCATCTATACAAGGCTGCAATCCACCAACGTTAAAGTTCAGTATAATTTTATACTTACGACACACCACTTTTTTTCTTTTTTGTTCCTTCTGAACGAATTCAATTTATTGTTGCACAAATAAAAGCACTTTATGCTGGCAATTGAACATGTGTTTGAATGACGATAATCTTATCTTTGCTACTCCTGATGCTCCTTAGAACTCCAGGTAAGACATGATTCTCCCTTTGCGATTGTCTTAAATGGATATCATCCTTTGTCAAACAGATCCTTCCAGTATAAGTTTATAACTTGATTGACTTTTAGTGAAGAAAAAAAGTTACTCACCATCTGGTGCGTGGACATTGCCTTTGGACATCATGGCATCAAATTTGTCAATTGCAGCCAAGAACACCTTTTCAGCATCATAAGCAGCTTCCTGAAATCCAAAAAAAGATTGAAGATTCAGCGCTGGATGTTAAATTCTTAAAAGTAAGCTACAACCTGAACGGTTATTCCTGTAGTCCAAATCCTAACTGAGCTAATTACATGGACACTTGCACAAGAAGGGCCAAACCAAGCAGCCTTAGCAGTACATACAGAATCAACAATAAAATTATAACAACGTCAAGGTGCCAGTGAACACTTACTGGTCCAATATCTGCGATCAACTGTGCACGAAAGGAGAGGGCAAGGCCCCAATTGTACAAGGCTCTCACATCATTCCCATCAATCGATAGCGCCAGCCTATATTTTCTGCCAGCTTCAACTAGGAGTTCTTCACACTCTTCACACACATTTATAAGTACAGATGCTATTTTATCTTTCTTTATTACCTGATTATCTAGACCTTTGAGTATTCGGCCATGATCATTTGCATAAAACGGATCCCTTCTTGAGAGGAGAGTTCGCAGCTCCCGACTAATCTTTAATTTTAGTTCTCCATGAAGAAGATATGTATTGCCCAATTGGCCGACAGCCAACAAGCTCATGGGCTTCATGGCTATGGCTTTGGAAAGTAACTTCGCAGACTTGTGCAAAATAATTTCTACATGCTCTTCATCACCCCTTCCCCTTAGAAACTCCTTGGCCTGCTTCAGAAGGTTGTTAGCTTCTGTAAGGTGCCTATCAAACACCACGTCATCTGAAACCACTGAAGAAGAAGAAGACGAAACAACTTCACTCTCAGGTACTGACTGGTCATCACCTAAATGCAAATCATCATCCACCCACCCTTCTTTGAGTTGAGACCTGTAACTCTCATCTTCACTCATCTTCCAGGTGTGTGATGATCTGTAAGCTCTGGAGGATTTCCTGTACATCTGCTTTTGTACGAAGTTAGTTTCTGTTTCCAT
The DNA here is from genome assembly GCA_015708895.1 of Populus ilicifolia. Classification (NCBI taxonomy): domain Eukaryota; kingdom Viridiplantae; phylum Streptophyta; class Magnoliopsida; order Malpighiales; family Salicaceae; genus Populus; species Populus ilicifolia. Next base: position 2,959 of record SRLM01000149.1, on the reverse strand, counting down.
TTGTTCTAAACTGACACCAAAATCCACAGAATCAAATAGATTATCCTGGGATTTCCATGTTTCAGTTTCATTATTTTGATCCATCTTCCAATAAACACCACGATTATCCATGAACTGCGACCTGTTATTTTGGTAACGATACTCTTCATTATTAACAAGTCTTTTTCTATCCCCGCCTACATCCCCTAAATTCATATTTCCATTTTCTGAAATAATTCTAGTCATTTGACTATCCAAATTCAAAGCAGACTTATTCATTGAACCTTGAGAAAACAGGAAATCCCAATTCGTTTTCTCATTATCAACAGCATTAAGAACCTCTTCTTCAACAACTGGCGTCGAGTTATCTCCTGGAGCTCGATCATTTTCTACACACTTCGCAGTCCCCTGCTTAGCAATCTCTTTATCTTTCTCCTTCACTTTATTACTCTTTGAACTAACCGCTTTCTCTCCAATCAAACCCCCCACAAATTGTAAAAACTCAAACCCAACTTCACCAATCTCCTTACCTTTCATACTTGAAGATGATTTCTGATTCTCAACTAACACACCATTAACATTTCCTGAATTAACGATGTTTGCCTGGACAACATTTCTCGCATTCAAAGCCGAAGCCTTTATCGATTGAATCACATTAACATAATTCTCCAAATCACCCAATTTAATTTCTTTAGAATCAATAGCTCTCTGTATATCATTCTTCAAGCCACTAGCTTTAACATCAAAACCATCAAAAAAACCCACTAAACTCCTTAACCTCTCACTATAAACCCTAAAAAACTCCTCTCTAGCTTTTCTCTTAATTGCATTCACATTAAACTCATTAAAACTCCCCCCACGTACAAACCCAACGGAAAACCCAACAGCAAAAACCAAAACAGAAGCTGGAAACACTATAATTGAAGAAACCCTGACCCTAGAAATTGCAAGGGCACAAAAAATACCCAATATAAACATAAAGACATGCTTTTTATCATCGATTCCTATAGAAACTAGAAAATTCCTCAACTGGGTTGACTCACCCGAGTTGACTGAGTCGCCACCAATGAGTCCCAAGTCGTGCCAGCCATTATAAGTGTCTGAAGCAGATGCTTTGATTGGAGTGAAACGTCGAGGTTTGTGAGTAAAGACAGGGTTCTTGGTATGGGAAATGCGAAGGAGGGATTTTTTATTTTCTCGAGAAGTTGATTGAAAATGAAAGAGGAAAATTGAAGGAGGGGATTGTGGAGCTGCGCAATTATTTGGGTTTATAAAAATTAAGGTTTTCATTTGGGAATTTTGTTGATTGAAGATTGAAGTGTTTGAAGTGGAAATTTTCTGTTTGCTGTTACACTTGCAAACCCAGGAGGAATTTTCCGGTGGTTATTTTGTCAGGCACATTTAAAGAGAAGAGGAGTGGAGGAAGGGACCTCAAAGGGAAACGAAGAAGACGACATGTCGTTGAACATCACATGCTCTCCTCCTACCCTCGTAATTTACTCATTACAATCCAACTATTCTTAAAAAAAAATTAAAATTAAATAGTTTAAAATAAAAAATATATATATGTTTTTGTATTATTTTTACATAAAAAAATTTAAAATAAATTTTTTTTAATATATTTTTAAATAAAAAATATTTTAAAAATAACATCAATTATATTTTTCAAATAATCAATTGATATTTCTTGATATTATCTTTATATTTATTTCCTGCATAGTTATCTTGTAATTAAAAATAAATAAAAAACTATTTTTTAGGTATATTTTTCTTATTTTTCCTTGCAAATCTTCGTAAAAACAATAGGTAGTTGATTAGAATAATATTTTAAAATTTCAGGGTAAGAAAAGGAAAGGATTGGGTTTTATATTCAAAATAATATTTTTTAATTTATAGAACTAGAAGACTATCTTTATAAATATAACAAGTTTGAAAAATATATTTCTGATGTTTTCATGTATTCTTTTACAAATTTTTTTTATTTTCTAATTATAAAAAACTAAAAAAATCATTTGACACCTGATGCGATATGGCATTTCTTTCTTATTTGTTTATTTAAATAATGTTCAGAATACAGTTGAAATTAAATTATGTTTTCTAAAAAATTAAACTTTTAGGTATACGCTCACGAAGGGCCCGGTGTTTTGAGACCCTTGCATGATCTGGCCCTTAAGAATGGGCCTTGACTCACGGGCCGCAAGAGAATGGAAGCTTACATCCCTGTTAGGCCCAGCTCTTGACTGGCAAAACCCTATGCATCGCCAGGGTTCATTTCTGGACTTCTCCTCCCAACCACTTCACTTGCCTAGGGAAGATGCTATGAATGATTATTTTTTATTTAATTTATTTTTTTACTGAAAAAAATTAAATTGGTTCAGGTTTTATTAAAATAAATTATTAATTTATATTTTTTTTAAAAAATCTAAACCAAACCAAAACTAATTCAAATTGATAGGTTTCAGTTTGGTTCAATTATTTTAAAATAAAAATTATTTTTTTTTGGTTTAGCTCTATTTTTTTTATTTGACTCGATTTAAATTTTTTAATTTCAGGTATATAAAATTAAAGTCGAACCAAATCTATCAGTTTTTTAAAATTCTAATCAATTTAATCAGTTTTTTTATAGTTTGGTTTTTTCAGTTATTTTTTTATTTTTTTAATTTAATCAGTTTTTTTTCATCTTTAGATCGCACCATTTTTTTTAAAAAAATTGATAACCTATGTTAATTTGGATTAATAGGGTAATTTTTTTTAGTTTTATTTTTTAATATTTAATTGGTTGGAAATTACATTATATTATTTATTTTTAAATTATTATTATTATTATTATTATCTAGTTAAAATAGTATATTTTATTAGTTGGAATCACAACCTGTGCTCGTATATTTTCTTTCATAAAAAATATATTTGTAAAATTTAAACATCATTTTCTATATTGAAATAATAATAAAGCAACATGGCATGGCGCAGGCCCTCGTCT
>SRLM01000148.1:159126-263596 GCA_015708895.1 Populus ilicifolia | reverse complement strand
TGATATAAAACCATGATAAAAATGCACTTTTGAGTATTAATCAGTGGAGTTTAGCTTTTGAGTTGATTTCAACCAGACCATAGTGTGGTTCAACTCTGATTCCTTTGTCAGTCATCTCATACCAATAACATTTTAATAAAAACACTCTATTCTGCTCCCTATGATATTGTATTTTGACGACCTCTTTTAATATACCATAGTAATCAATTTCTAACTCACTACAAGTCGATCTCTTAACATAAATACTAGTGTTGTATATCTTTCTTCCGTGCTTATATTTTTCAGTATAGAACACATATCCATTGACAAAATACCTGTTGTAGCACTTAACTTTTCTTTTAGAGTCAACGCTTACTGAAGACAATGACTTAGCAACACTCCTTTCTTTTTAATAAAAATTAAAACGGTCCTGTTAAACAAGCTATTAATTATTTCAAAACAACGCATGTAATTCTGTAATTCAATAAAGTTTCAAAAATTTAGAAACAAATATAATTTTATAAAATTTTAAACAAACCATAATAAGTACAAAATTATACATTCATATACTACAAGTTTGTTTGAGAAATAGCAATAAAACATGTACATATACTAACAAAATACATATACTAAAAAAACAATGAAACTAACATTTAAATGTTAAAATTATTACTTACAAAAACTAATAAAATCCGTCGATAAATCAGAACACGGATATTGTGACCACAAAACTTTAAGAAACATGACTTGTTGTGCTGAGAAGAGAGTTTTTTTTTTAAGGGGGGAGGTTGGTTGTTTGCAGTAGGGGAGAGTTGAGATGGGAAGAAAAAGGAAAAATAGGGGAGGAGAGGGTTGATAGAATAGACATATCTTAACTTTTTCCATCACATTCACCTACATAATTATTTTGTCTATAATTCCATCGACTATTTTGACGGTAAACAGGGCATGTCACTATATGAAGATTTCGGTTTGAATCCCTCAGTGGTTTTGTTGGTATTTTAAATGGTGAATTGATCATGTCACCATACGGAGCTGCCATCTTGAATCCTTTAGTGATTCCATCGATAATGTTACCCGTAAAAACCTCTACATCAGCGAACTATTTTTTTTTAATTTTGAATATTCTATCCATTATTTTGTTGGCAAATATTGATCAAATGTATTCGTTGGTATATACTAGCGGAATTAGGAACGAAAAAAATATCGTTGGTAATTGTGACCTCAAATTACCAAATTATCAACAAAAGTATTCCATTAGTAATGCGTTGGTATTAAACGAATTTCTTGTCGTGAATATGTTTTAATATTATTTAAACTATTTTTTTATCTTTTTAAATCTTAGTTTTCTTAATTGGAAATTAAAAAAATTTGTTGGCAAGTTTTTCAAATTAGAGCCAAACATTTAAAAATCATGCAAACAAATAAAACGGTTTATCAGTAGGTGTTGAAAATTGCTTTCCTTACAAATAAACAACAAGACAATATAATAAACATGCATGTTCTGTACCTATTCCCACAATGTGATCAACTAAGGCCAGTGGAGATTGTGGTTTAATTATTATTTTGTTAGTTTTGAAAAAAGTTTTTGAAATTTTTTATGTAATTTACATCTTTTTACTATGCTAATATCAAAAATAAAATTTTTAAAAATTAAAAAATATTATTTTAATATATTTACAAATACTTTAAAATATAATCTTCAACTCACTCCAATATTTTTAAACAGAAATTAATCTTTTTCGATACCTTTGAAGCACAAATAATAAAAAAAACACACCCTAAAAAGTCTCTCTATAATAATCTATATTTTTTAAAAAACAAAAGTGAGATGTTTGAGGATATAATAACAATTATTTTTTAAAATATTTTGTGTTTGAAAATATATTAAAATAATATTTTTAAAAAATTATTTTTTATATTAGCATATTAAAATAATTTAAAAATATATAAAAATTTAATGTTAAGTAAAAATTTAAAATTTCATGAAATTTAAGCGCCATAAAAACCACCCACGATGAATCTTCATCATTAACTAATTTATGAAAAATTAAAAAAGCATGGCTATCTCCGGCCACAAATCTCCATGACATTGGAGAAAAAAGAAATTAATATTCACTCCTTAGCGCCTATAAATACTCGGTGAATGAAAGCAGCAAGCTATCATTCTTGCAGAAAGCTTGTCTCTCTTTGTTTACCTCACCTCAACATACGTGTATTAACGCCAGCAATTACGACTGCATCAAAAGTTAAAATTCTCTATAAAAATTTGCTCTCTCAAAAACATATTCTCTTCTTGAAATTCTTGGTTACAAACTCCTGGTGAATTAATTTGAAGAAAAAATGGTTTTCAAGTTGAATAACCTTTTGTTGTCTAGAATAGCAAGCGGCAACGGACATGGTGAAGACTCCCCATATTTTGAAGGCTGGAAAGCCTATGACAGTAATCCCCATCATCTCACGGAGAATCCAAATGGGGTTATCCAGATGGGTCTTGCAGAGAATCAGGTAACTAACTAGCTAGGTTGAATATGATGTTTTAATTTGCTGGTTCTTGAATTTCCATGAAGATTTTTCAGCAGAACATAATCACCGATTTTTGTTTCTATATGAAATGCAGCTTTGCTTTGATTTGATTCAAGACTGGCTCAAAAACAACCCAAAAGCCTCCATTTGCACTCCTGAAGGAGTTAATGAGTTCAGAGAGGTAGCTCTCTTTCAGGACTATCATGGCCTGCCAGAATTTAGAAATGTAAGGAAATATAAATTAATTAAGAAAAAAAAATGTTTTGTTATCTTTAAGTATATATGTGTAATAGCTAAATAATTATGGACATTACGATACAGGCTGTAGCAAAGTTCATGGAAAAAGTGAGAGGAAATAAAGTTACATTTGATCCTGACCGCATTGTTATGAATGGAGGAGCTACCGGAGCTCATGAAACAATTGCCTTTTGCTTGGCAGATCCCGGCGACGCATTTTTGGTACCCACTCCTTATTATCCAGGGTAGTCTACCATTTACTTTACCTTTTATTTTCTATCTTCTTTATTCTAATTTATTGTAAATATTCTTCAAATAAAGGTTCATTAGTTGAATGATTAATTATAACAGTACTAAGCTTTACCTTGACATTGTGCCCACCTATATGTGGTGAGTGGTAAGCCTTGACCTTTGCTTTCCTCCATGGCCAAGAAGGGGAGAGTCTCAAGAGGAAAGTGGGAGGGTGGGTGACTGCAGAGAGATTAATTATAAATATTTGACCAAAATGAAAATACTATAGATTAATAATGAAAATACTATAGATTAATTTATCTAGAATTTGGCAACCATATCATTAAGTGCATACAAGTACCGATAATAAACAATTTGTAATGTTAACATCTTAAGCTATTAAAGAAATGCCAGAATCAATCGTTTTCAGACCTGCTTGTATAATTACTTTTGTGGGGGCCTGAACATATACAAGTTGGGGTCCCAAAAAGTCATCAAAACTACACTTCGATTCTTCTCTGTAGCAAGGCTTATGGTGAGTCAGAACGAAAAATGCCAAACTAGGGAGGAAAGTGAGGCCAATCTTCCGCATTGGTCTGGTCTCCATTTATTTTGCTTGACTTTATAGTTCAGACATATATGTCTCTGCCATTGACTTTTGTGGAGGATAATTCCCTCGTTCCTTTTTCCTAATTTCTATAGCTGTCATCCGACAAAATGCTTTAGGCATGGACGTAATTGAATTAAATGACAATAACTTTGCTAAACAAACTTAACATGAATGATTTGAAAGTGGTAGTAGTAGCGTTCATGACAACAACAATATTAGTAATTTGTATTACTAATTAATTTTTGTGCTTCATTGCAGATTCGATCGAGATTTGAGATGGAGAACAGGAGTAAAACTCATTCCAGTTGATTCTGAAAGTTCTAACAACTTCAAGGTAACAAGGGAAGCCTTGGAAAATGCCTACGAGATGGAAAAATTAGACAACATCAAAGTAAAGGGCTTGCTCATAACCAATCCATCAAATCCGTTGGGCACCATGCTAGATAGGGAAACTCTAAGAAGCATTGTGAGCTTCATCAATGAAAAGAACATCCATTTAGTCTGTGATGAGATTTATGCAGCCACGGTTTTCAGCCAGCCTGATTTCATTAGCATAGCAGAGATACTACAGGAAGATATTGAATGCAATCTTGATCTTGTACACATTGTTTACAGTCTGTCTAAGGACATGGGATTCCCTGGCCTTAGGGTTGGGATTATCTATTCTTACAATGATGCAGTAGTGAGTTGCGCCCGAAAAATGTCAAGCTTCGGATTGGTATCCTCGCAAACTCAGCACATGATAGCATCGATGCTATCAGATGATGAATTTGTGGGGAAGTTCATTAGGAAAAGCAAAAGGAGATTAGCCGCAAGGCATAGAGTCTTCACTTATGGACTTGCTCAAGTAAGCATTAAGTGCTTGACGACAAGTAATGCTGGCCTGTTTTTGTGGATGGATTTGAGTGGACTCCTCGAAGAAAAGACATTTGAAGCTGAAATGGCACTATGGCGAGTTATAATCCATGAAGTCAAGCTCAATGTCTCGCCAGGTTGTTCTTTTCATTGCACGGAGCCAGGGTGGTTTCGGGTTTGCTTTGCCAACATGGATGACCAGACCATGCAAGTTGCTTTGTCAAGAATTAGAACATTTGTCAACAAGGATGTCGACACCAAGAAGCCTAGAAAGACCCTACGCTGGCAAGGCAGCCTTAAACTCAACTCTCCTCGAATATACGATGATTTCATCAATTCTCCGCACTCTCCCATACCTCAATCGCCCCTTGTTCGAGCAAGGACTTAGATGGGAATCTCAATTTCATCCCTCCATTCCTATATGCGTGTTGCTGGAAGATACTTTGGTTAATTCTTTCTTATTGATCGAGATATGTATTCAACCCAGCAAAGGGTGTCGATTTCGTTCTGTTTTATTGGAAATAACCAAAATATTTCATATCAATTTAAAAAATAAAATAACTTTTATTTTATTTGAAATTTTTACATGTTCTAGATTTTTTGATTAAATTTCAGATAAAATATTCTGGTTTTATTCTATATGTTCTGTTTTAATTTTAAAAAATTATTGAATCAAATTTAATCTGGTTCAATTTAATTAATTAAATCACCTGAGCATCAAAACTCTTTTTCAATATTATTTTCAATAACAATAATATTATAATAATATTAAATTTTAACTATTTTCATTAACAATTATATTATTTTTTAAAAATTAGATTTATTACTAATATATATAGTTTATGTTCATGTTGTTTTTTTATATTTATATTTTATAGGTATTTGAACAGCTTTGTATCCTATTAACCTTAATAGTATTCACCTTACTTTGTATTTAAAATATTTATGTTAAAATATTTTATTTTTATAATATTTTGATGTTTTATTTAAGTTGAATTATTTTAAGTTAAAGATTTATTTAATTTTAACTATTTAAAAATATTTTAAATTTTAAAATTATATTTGTATTGTATAATTTATAATTAATTTAATTTTAATTTAAATTATGTTTTATTATATATATAGAGTGCAACCTCGAAATAATACGCAAAAACACTTCAAAACTAAAACATTCAATTCCAATTAAAAATTTCCATATTTGTTTCCCAACAAGTCATGCTATTATGTGTGGGTTTGTATATCTTAGAGTGTATAAATTTATGGTTTCCATAGAAATAACGATATGTGTGGGTTTGTATATCTTAGAGTGTATAAATTTATGGTTTCCATAGAAATAACGACTATCCAGGGATAATTGCAGGGTCATCCCATCAACTACCACCTTTTTATCCATGAATGTATGGATTTTAATTATTTCATTTCATTATATCAATTTTTTTTTATTAATAATAGAGATAATATATTGAGACTCACTTAAATTAAAATTATGTTTTTGATCATGATATTTAAATTTTAATAACTAAACAATTACGAGATTAACTCTAAATTTAGATAATTATTTCACAAGTTTAATTTAGATAATTAACTCAAGGTAAATAATTTTATATAAAAAAAAATCTAGCTATATCATTATCAATAAACTTCTTTCTACGAAAGATAATTAGACTTATCTTTTATAGATAGGGTTTAGATGTGTGGATGCAATTATTTTTTAAAATATGTTTTATTTTTAAAAATATTAAAATAATATATTTTTTATTTTTTATTTTTTAAAAATTATTTTTAAAATCAGCATATCAAGATATAAAAAATTAATTTTTAATAAAAAAATATTTTAAAAAATAAAAAATAACTTGCGTTCCCAAGTAAACTTCGCCACTTCATGGCAAATCGTACTTCTAATCACTAGCAGTCTTGTAAACAAGTTCTGAGATACATTAACGGTACACTGGATCATAAGCTTCTCATGATAAAGTCTTCTATAACTACTCTTCAAGCGTATTCAAATGCAGATTGTGAAGGCAGCTATGATGTTCGAAGGTCCGCTGGAGGCTTTGCTATATACTTGGGTAACAATATAATCTCTTGGTCACCTAACAAGAAGCCTACGGTTGCAAGGTATTCCACAGAGGCAGAATATAGAGACATGGCTAACGTTAGTATTGGACTTTTTGGCTTCAACTTTTGCTCAAATAATTTGGCACTAAGCTAGCAGCAGCTTCAATATTGTGGTGTGACATTATTGGAGCAACCTACTTGTCTTGCTATCCAGTATTTAAAGCAAGATCAAAACACATTGAGTGCGAATATTATTTTGTCAGGAAGCAGGCATCACAAAAGCTTATGCAAGTCTCGTTTATTTCCAATGAAGATCAGCTGGCAGATATTTTTACTAAATCTTTGTTTAGACAACGGTTTATGGAGATCAGAGGCCGGATTAGGGTCATAAACAAGCCATGATATTCTTCTGTGTTCAGTTAGAGTATTTGAACTTAAAGGCTAGATTAGCTCAGCATAGTCTCATTTATTTCCAATGAAGATCAGCTGCCGGATATTTTTACTAAATCTTTGTTTAGACAATGGTTTATGGAGATCAGAGACCGGATTAGGCTTATAAACAAGCCATGATATTCTTTGTGTTCGGTTAGTGTATTTGAACTTAAAGGCTAGATTAGCTCAGCATGATGTATAGGATATTTTATCCTTTTATCTTATTGTAGCGAACACAAACTCAAACACCAATAACTATCGGTATATTAATGAAAAGTATTCTTGTGAGCCTCATTTTGTGCAACTCTATAAAATGAAAAGTATTCTTTTGAGCCTCATTTTGCGCAACTCTTATCAAATATGTATATTATAAAGGAAGAAGTGGAGGAGGAGGAAAAACCCTCCATCTACGTAGACTGTAAGGGGAAGCACTGTTCATTGGGAACCTTGTTTTTTTTAAAAAAAAAATATTCCCTGGGACTTTTTATACTTTGATTCCTCGATTTTTTTTCCTTCTTATTTGGCTTTTTTAAATTAATTTGATTTGAGGTTATTCTTGGTAATTTATTTTCCAGACATATTTTGTTACTCAATTAATTCTTGATTTCTCTGTAAAGCAAATGACAAGACAGGTGCTAGATGGAGTTTCATCTTCAGTGGCATTCTAGAACCAAAGTCGTTCAGTCTTTACTAGCCTTGAAAGGGCTTGCGAGTTTTTGCGAAATAAAATTTGATTTAATTCATTTAGAATAATTAGAGTTTCAAAATCAATTTTGAAGCTTAAAGAAATATTTAGCTTTTTTTCAGGCCAACATCAAGTACTGTTTTCCACGGTCAAGAGGGAAGTTCATATGTACTTTATTTAATTTTGATTCCTCGATATTTTTTTCTCTTGATTTAATCCCTTCATATCGATTTTATTTGAAATAGTTTGGTTCTTTTGTGAAACCACCCTAACATTGTTGACAAAATCAACAATGTTAGGTACCAATTTATTCAACAAGGTTAGACATAAATTTGGTGCCACCTACCTTGCTCTTATCTTTTGCATGAATGTTTGCTTATAAATAGGCAATGCATCCAAGCATTATAGACACACCAAAAAAAAAAAAGAAAATTGAGAGCAAGTAGAGAGAAAGAAGAGAAGGTGAAGAGAGAGTATCCCACAAAATTATGAGGTATTTGTGAGATAGTAAGTGAGGTGTTTTCTCCTATTATTGGAGAGATTTTAATTGTTCTTCTATTAGTAAAGAGAGGTTGTAATTCTCACTTTACTTAGTAAACTCCTTCTATACTTGCCCGTGAACGTAGCCAAATTGGGTGAACCACGTAAATTCTTGTGTGTCGTTTCTCATTTTATCTTGTCCCTTACCTTTTGTCTTGTCGGGTTTGCATGCCAGCATCCTAACATCTTTTACTACTAGGATCTTGTAATATCGATAGAGATTTTTGATGCTTAGTTTTGTAAAATAAAATAAAATTCAACTATTTTAAAATAATTTAGAGTTAAAAAACAAAAACTCAAACTAAAACAAATATAAAAATTAAGGATAAACAAGCACGAAGGTGGGAGGTATCTTCAGTTTTCAAGCAATGCATAAGGGTTGTTCAATGACTACATAGTGGCTTCCATGACTGTTGAAAGTACTTTTCCTGATAGTTTGATGTGTGTAAGTGGTGACATGCTGGTGGGTCTTTAGTGACTTTGTTTTTTATTCTTTTCTTGTCTCATCTCATCGAGAGTCATACTAGCCTAGAAAAGTTAAAAGATATCTTGCTATTTATTTTTTATATTAATTTTAGTTTTATTTTTTTTTAATTTTATTCTTTAATATTTAGTTTTATTTAAATTTTATATTAAATTTGATCCTTATTTTTTTTATTTTCATTTGTTTTCCTTCTTATCCATTATTTAATTATTATTTTTAATTTTATCCCTTAATATTTAGTTTCATTTGAGTTTTATATTAAATTTAATTCTTATTTTTTATTACTATTTATTTATTTATTATTTTTTGATTTCACCCCTCAACAATTTTATCGATTAGGGATTGAACTTTGTAATTCTTTATGGTTCTTCTTTTATAAGATTAGTCTCGGTTTCATAACACAAGTTATGGATTTCAAATATTAGCATAAGTTGACTTTGATTTTTTTTAGTTTTTTTTTAATTTCATGATTCAACATTGAATTGATTGAAGATTAAATTTTGTGATTTTTTCCATGAGGTTATCTTGGTCTTGTGTATAGGGTTACATGATTAGTGGATTATCTTAAGTTGAATCAAGGTTTTTTTTTTCACGACTTATTTTTTTTAGATTTTTTTTTTATTTTTGCCTTTCAACATAGGGTTATCTGATATTTTGACTTTGTTGTTTTATTTAATTTTTCATATGTTAATTTGGTTTCACAACTAGGTCATGTATTTGGTAACTGATTCAAGTGGACTCAAGATGATTTTTTTAATTTTTTTAATTTTTTATTTAATTTCATCATTCAAAATATGATTTGATGGGAATTGAGCTTTGATATTTTTTTTATATTTATTTTCTATAATGTTATTATGTTTTTATTTAATTTTTACTTATCAAATAAAATTACGAAGACCTTTTAATAATTTTGGTAGGATATCTCTCTATATTATTGATAAGCATTGATCATTGTGTGTGTATATATATTAGCTCATTTTATTTATTGATATTGCCATTTTTTTAATTATATTATTAAGTTAACTGCATTCATTGAACAAAGCCGAGTTAATAAGTCAAGTTATTGATTTTTCTTACTTTTTTAAAATCATTAGTGTTGTCTCGACATATTTGTTTTATTCAACATGGAACACAAAACTAGGAAAATCTATATATTAAATTAAAATCTTTTTTAGTCACACCAACAAACAAATAGAATCACATGTGCAACCACAGTCAACCTCTAAAGTAAATAAATCAATCAAGATGGTATTGAAAAAAAAAAACCGAGGGAGTCTAAACGAAAATACTTTGATAGAAGCACTTGAAAGAAAATTGAAGTCAATGTACTTGATTGATGGGAAGCGGTAAGTGGGAGTAACCATGCAACTTTCTCCCTTAGAGATATTGCAATCATCACACATGCATTTGTTCATTGTGATACTGTTTTTTGGTTCATGAATCTCCTTTGTATTTCCTTTTCTGAATATATAGACAGACAGACAGATATAATAGAGTTTATTGTTTTCAAGAACCACCCAAATGCACATTGCACACTTATAATATGAAAGATGTTGTGGAGTTTTGCTAGTTGACCAAATTCATTTAATCTGTATAAAAGTTTCTTTGATTTTCAAAAGGTGTTCGAGAGGATCAACCTAGTCATGAGAACGATTATATTTCCTCTTCAGCGTTTTTTGTTCATTTATGTGTGGACAATCGGTCCTTGAAATGTATGAAATCAAGCCGTTCATTATGATTTTTTTACAAAAAAAAACTTCATAATGAAACTTTCATGCCCCGGCATTGAAAATTCGACACGGTTTATAATTTTTTATTTAAAAAAAATAACCATAGGTAAAAATTCTTCCTAGCTGGGTTTGCAGGGTATTCAGTGAGCCGTGGGGATTAGTCGTGGTGCGCGTAAGCTGGCCCGGACACCCTACATAAATCAAAAAAAAAAAAAATTCTTCCTGGCTGCAGAAGTTTTGACGTGTATTTTAACATTTTTATTACGACACCATAAAACCAAAATTTGTTCAACAGTAATTTGAACCCGTAAAAGCACAGGCAGATTGAAAATCAAGCCAAAGAAAATTGTATGATAAAAAAGAACTGGAATCAACTCCCAGTACGTCAATTTCTTAACATCAATCAACTAACTAAACTGTAATTAGTAATTAAATAGCAACTTGTAGAAATGTAATCTGAATCTGGGAAACTGAAACACGCTATGAAATTAGATATGTAGATTTTTTTATTGTGTTTTTTACATAAAAAATTTAAATATAAATTGAAAAAACTATGTAAATAAGATTAAGATATCTAATAACATAAGATTAAGATATTTAATAACATAGAATGAGATATGTATCCGATTATAAAATTTAGTTAAATATTAAAAAAATCAAGAAAAAATTTAATTGCGCAAAAAGATCAAAACAAATGAGGGATGAGGATTGAAAAAGACATTAATTAGAGAGATATAAATTGTTAATTTGACGGTTTAACTAAATTGAAAAATAGCTTTAACATAAAAAAAAAATTAAAATAATAGGGGTCAAACTAAAAAAAATAAAACAATAAAAAATTTAATTGAATGATGAAATTGAAAGAAAAAGGCTTTCAACCAAACATACAAAGGATAAAATTAAAAAATCAGGACCGAAATAAAAAACAAAAAATATAAGAAATTGCAAGTGAAATACTAAATTGAAAGAAATAAAAATTATATGAATAAAAAAAATAAAATAAAAAAATTAATAGAATAAGAATTGAAATTGAAAAGTAAGAAGCAAAGAGAACAATTGTGTACATTAAATGATCACCGGCGATAATTTAACCACCTTGAGCTGCCACACGGAACTTCAAATAGAAAAAGACATGAAATTACTTATAAGAACATGACAAAAAGCCAATTAAATTTACTAAGTAGCGTCACATGTACTGCTTAAATGACATAAACGGTACTTTTGTGTTGGAATGTGCTAAGCATGCTTTGACACTTTAAGTATTAAAAAATTTAAAAATAATATGAAAATATCAAAATGCTCTCATGATCCTAACAATTACATAAAATACATATATGAAATTACAAAACCATTCTCATTGCTAAGCTTATATTTTGCCTCTTTCAAAGTTAAAAATATATTTATATAGTATATTAAAATTTAAAAACCTAGCAACATAATAATTTCTTAACTCTAGAGTCAAATATATATTTTTAGTATTAAAAAGCTTATGTATAGGTAAGAATACCATTGACTAACATCTATATTTGGTAACTTTATTGGCAAAAAAGTAATTTTGCTTTGTAAAAAGAAAAAAAAGAAAAAGACATTAACACCCTAACTTAAAAAGCTAATTTTTTGCATCAAAAGACACAAAGTTAATTTTACTGTAGCCCAAATACATTTTACTGTGAATTTGGCTCCAATAAAGCACCCACAGCATTTAAAAAATAACTTAGTTTGTTCTAGTACGGAATATTTAATTTTTTAAAACCTGTTTATCAAACTAAGTCATTTGTTTGCATGTAACCTCTACATTACAATTCAGGTCATTTTTATAATATATTAGATAAAAATATTCTTACTTTTTTTTGGAAAGTTACTAATTTCTTAATTGAAAATCTAAAGATCATATACTCCTTTCTTTTCTATTTAGAAAAAAAAAACTATTAAGGTGTTATTTGTTTGTTAGAAAATAGTTTTTTAAGAAAATAAATTCCTGAAAAATAAATTATTTTTTGATATTTGGTAGTGTTATGAAAAATTAAATTGAAAAATACTTTCTAGTGTTTAATTATGTTATGAAAAATAACCTCAAAAATAACTTATTAATTTTTTATTTTTCTTTCAAGTTTAGTAAAATAATAAGGAATAAATCTTACAATTAAAAAGTTGTATGAGAATAAAATTAAAAAAATCTAATTTCATAAATGATCTAAAATAAAAGAAATAACAATCAAAATAATAGAGAACAAATCTAACCAATAAAAAAAATTGAATGATGATGAAATTAAAATAATTATAATTAAAATTTCATAAATTATTTCAAATAAAATAAGTAACAATCAAAAGAATGATAACTAAATTTGATAGACAAAAAATTTCAATTAAAAAAATGATAAGAAAAAAGTAAATAACAATAAAAAAATAAGAACCAAAGTTAATATAAAAATCAAATTAAATCAAATTTTAAGGAATAAAATTTAAAAATATATAAAATTTAAAAATTTAAAGATTAAATTTAATATAATCAGAAAATAATATGTTAATTTTAAATTTTGAACAACTTCTTAAATTTGTTTTTTATCCCAAATGAAAAAAAATATTTTTTAAAAAATTAAGTTAAATTTTTATTTGGCTGGAATGTATTTTGTATCAACCACTTTTTTATTAATAGATATATACAGAAAAATTCAGAATTTTTTTAAAAAAACTATTTTGATGAAACAAATAAATAGGGCATAAAAAATTAATAACTTTCTAAAAGAAAATTAAGAATTTTGTTCGTGTCGGTCTTGTTTGTGCATCATACATGGGCTACAAGGACAGGACTAGCATAGCCCATATGAAAAATGTCTCATCATAAGAATCATTTACAGTGATGTGGAGACACTTCAACTGCGAACAGGATGATTGAGTTCATCTCATATCATCACTGCTAATCAAAGTTGGAAGCCGATGTATTTCAGGGCTTGATCTAGCGGTATAAGAGGCTTGTCTTTTTCCACTGCACCTGGATTCGAGTCCTGACGTGCATGTCTGTCATCCCCGCGATGTCTTACATGTCTACTGGGTTTGCAGGGTATTCAGTGAATCATGAGAATTAGTTATAGTGCGCGCAAGCTGACCCAGACACCTCCGTAAATTAAAAAAAAAAAAGTTGGAAGCCGGTGGATTAATGTCTTTTTAAACTTGTTCGTAACGATCCTTCTCCTACAAATTAATAAAGAAGTGCTAATAATTTATGGCATAAAGGGGCTCTATGATGTGGGAATTAGGATTGAGTGTGCTCGAACAACCTCAGAGTAGTTGGGTATTGGTGGACGAATTCCTTTGCGGACGACACTGTCTGCAATCAGATAAGCACATCCATTCCACGAGCATGCAAACAAGTTACCGGCACCAGCCAGCGAGTTGAAAACAGAGTCTGTGACATCAACATGCATGCCACTAATTAATTTGTGGGTTATTCGGCCTTCAAGATCCATCACCTGTTTTCGCAATCAAATATCTGGGTTTTATAGGGCCCATTGTGTAAAATCTTGTGGGAGTGATAATTTGAGAGGGCTGAGGATGGCCTGCCTACCTCTTGACGTCTAAATCCATACTAGGGCGATTTACACCTTCATTCTACCCCTATACGTAAAGTGCGATGTCCTTGTTAGCAAGGGGCCAGTCGGCTAAAGTCGAAAGGGACACTTTGCAGGTGCTTTTGCAAGAACTTTAATCTTGGAGTTTTTTTCCCCCCAAACCAAGGCACTTTTGAATTTTTATTCCCAGAATAAAATAACTTGTAAACTTATTTATTAAAGTAGGGTCTTTCATGATATGCTACATTATTCATTAATTTGCAGGAAATTAATGAATATTCAAGAAAATCATCTTCGTTTTCTTTTGTTTCATTAGTTACCAGGAAGAAAGATGAACCTGAACATGATCAAGTGATCCCTTGTTATTACTTAAACCTTCTTCTATGATTTGGATTATATTCCCAACTATTTCATATATATTTGTTTCATTTTAATAAAATGATAAAAAGAAGAAGAAGATCATCTTATTACCCATCTAGGCCAACCTCTTGTGTTGAAAGAGAGAGAATTATCTTTTTACAGTTTCAATCTACAGTGCCACTAAATCTAGAGCTACAAGATCTTACACTATGGATTTCACCCTTCCATTTTATTTTATTTTGTTATTTGGGCTTCATCTCCTCTTTTATGCAAACCTCATAAATAGTCATGTTTCTTCTTCTCTCCTTTCAAGCATATTATTCTTGTATTTTTCATTAAAAGGATAAGTTACATACAAAGAGAATCTATATACCAATTTATAGGCAAAGAGAAACAACTTTATCTTCTCTTGTTCTAAAAAAAATAAAGTTGTACCTCAATTTTACTTGGATTTTCTTACTAAAATAATTAATGTTAATTTTTATTAGGCAAAAATTATTGAGTAGCCTTACAATATTAGACAAATATTATTTGAATATATTTATTAAACTTGATTTTATTGTTAAATTATATCAAGCATTATAACATAAATGTAAATAAAAGTTAATAAATTTGTTATTAAAACTAATTTTTATTTAAAATAATTTTAAAATAAAATCAAATTACATGATGATTAAGATGATAATGAATAGTATATATTAAAGTTATGATCTTGTTGTTTTTTTGTTTCCGAGGCTAACCTCATAATTTTTTATAAACATAACATAAGAATGTTTGATTTGAAAAAAAAAACATATTTAAAATCTTTTTCACTAACAAAATTTTATCTCTTTTTATTCAATTTTGAGCTTAAATGTTTCTTAGATAATAATTCAAATTAAAATCACTTCTCATATTAATTTTTGAATGATGAATGAAATCCAATGAGAAAAATATGAAAGAGATAAAACGAATTTCAAAAGTCAACGGAGAAAAAATAATCTCCAAAGTATTCTTAAAGGGGATGTCCCTTAATGATGTGTCATTCTTTATCAGGAAAAATAAATAAATAAAATACTATGATGATGAGATATCATTCATCCAATGACAAGGAAAAGGAAAGAAAACTTTTCTTGTCATATAATTAATGCAAGCAACAATCCCTTGTAGACGTATTTAAGCATAGTAAATCATTGCTTCCTGCAGAACTTGTTCGTATTATATTGTAGAATTTCTTAGTGGATTTGTTGATCTATGCAATTTGTTCACCTTTAAATACTGAGATAAAATAATCTAAGGAGCCCCATCATTGCATCATATCCGATGTCATGTCGTAAAATACATCTTGTAATATGTCTCCGTGACACATCTGCTTTAACGTCGAGGAAAAGGGGTTTTTACTGATGGAGCTGCTAATACTTTTCTAATCAGAGGACCCTGTGAAGTATAGAAGGTTTTGAAACTGAATTCTTCTATTACCAACATTCACTGGCAAATGATTTTGAAACCGAAGTTCGTTTATTTTCTATTAGTCTTCTGTACACATCTCTTGACTATTAAGCCTTATACTTTAATCAAACCCATCATCGTAAACTATACAAAACAAGCACCCTGTTTTTTGGGTTCATCTCCACTGTGCTTCTAAGTGTTTTTTTTTTTTTCCTGTCAAAAGTCTCACCACCATGTCTCCTTCTTTCAACAGATAGCACAAACATTTGGATTCTCCTCATCTCTTACGACACGGTACTGATACTGAGGCGGGTAAGGATTGTAATTGTAGTAGTTTTTGTAAAGTGCCACGAGATCAGCCATCTGTTGTTCGTTAGGGTTCTTTTTATCGCCTTCCTTCTTGCCTTCGTCTTTCTTCCCTTCATCTTTCTTGCCTTCGTCTTTCTTCCCTTCGTCTTTCTTCTCCTCTTTAGCTGGTCCAACAGTCAAAATCTCTGTGTGCCAAGATTTTCTCAACTTGCTCACCACATCAACAGGATCAATATCTCCAACTACTGTCAATTTCCTCTCCTTCATGTCCATTGAAATGGAATCAATTCCTGCATGATAAAACAGGGCAAAGGTATTGCTTCATTGGGATTGAATGGAATGAACCATAACAGGAACGAATTCCATGTCCAGAACAGAAAACAAAGATATTTACACTTCTAAAAAGTGGAACTTGACAGGATTTACTCGGTAACTAAAGACGTCAACAAACCTGATAAGCCCGAAACAGCTTTCATGGCCTTTTGTTTCCCCTTGTCATCATGGAGGTCCAATTTCAACACCACTTTCTGTAAAAGAAATAGAAATTAGTGGGTTAGAAACAAGAAAGTAAACAAGATACTAACTTCAACTACAGACAAGGACTTGTCGAGAGAAGGGAATTTTCCTATAAAGGACCAAAAGGGAGCACAAGCCATGTATTAAACTCCGAACTCCTCAATTGTCTTTCAAAGAAATAACAATGAAGTGACCATGCTGAAACATCAAGAAAACTCAACAGGATGTCTGATTCCCTAATCTACACATGTAGTCACAACATTGAACAAAAGCAGAAAAAAGACTGATGCTTTATCATATGTCAACGAGGGAAAAAAAGGGTAGATTCTACAAGAAATCATGGTTTTATAGCCCTAAAGAAAGAACTAATAAATTAAATCAAATTGAACTAAAACAAAGTTCATGTTTTTGATAGGAGGGTTAGCAAGAATGGAGACTGGATAGAGGAAGATTCACCTTCATTTTCAGTTGGGATTCAAAGCTGAGACCTAGACTCAAGAAATTAAGAAAGTAAATGAAAAAAAAGGATAAATTAACAAGGACACGCAAAAGAAGGGGAAAAGCGTAGATATATAGGCACAAGAAGGCAATGAACGAAGCTTCTAATCCGTGTTGAACAAGTGTGTAGGCAGGTAGCAACAGGATTTCATTTAATAAATAGAGCCAAAACAAGTCAAACAAAATTAAGTCGCGCATAACCTCAAGAAACCCTTCTCAACATGGAACCAAATGAACTTGGAACAAGTCAAGCAGAGGACTGCGAGCCTAGCTATGTCCACAGCCTCTGTTGGGTGTTTTTTCTTTTACAGACACCCGAGGTTCTTCCAGTGCCTCAGAGTCGGCTTTCATTTACGCCAGCTGTAACAACTTGAATTTTATTTATTTATTTTAGGAACAACTCTGGTTCGGTTTATGTGCTAATGGACATAGAGGAATTAAAGACAATTTGGGTCCTGAATTGATGAATTTGGATTTCGCCCATTTCGAAGGTAATTGAAAAGCTAACAACAATTCCACTTTTTAATTAGCTGAACCTTCAAATATTTTAAAGAAGTTTTGTGTGATATCATCGCCTATCTAAGACTCTAGAAGGAGAAAACATAAAGAAAATTGCAAAAGAAAAGGAAAAAAGGGCACTCGTTTTGTGATCATTGAATTGGAGTTGATGGTTTCTGCAGTAATATTGGAAAACACTAAACTACAGGGGTCAAAGTGAAATATTACTGATGAATATATATATATATATATGTGTTTTTTCTATCATTTGATTTTTTTTTAATTAATATGGATATCTGAGTTAATTTTTACTTATCATAATTAATTTATAAATTTTAAAATTAATAATTATATAAACCTGTCGTAATCATTATATAAATAATTAAAAAATTTAATATAAAATTAAAAAATAAACTTTTTAATTTTAAATTCTTAACCTTTAGCCTCTCCAAGATTATGTTTATGTTAGGAAACTCATTCTTTATTTACCGTTCTCGTGGCCATGATCGGAAAGGAATACGATGATGCTACCACACCGAACGCTTTCTCCTGTTCACAATTTCTGTTTGACAAGCAACAACAAGCAATTATTTTCAGTTGATAGATGTTATATTAATACACCATGGAAAAAAATAAAAATGAAATTAATTGAACAACTTATATATATATATATATCACACAATTCAAATTTGCTGTGTATAGCCACAGAAACTCTCTAATTTTAACAAAATTGTTATTTCATTTTCTTCTCCGGCATGGATGCCCTCTGTCCGCTTCTATTTCGAAACAAGGTTTGAACATGATGTCCATGCTTCTTCACGATTGATGAAAGGAGAGTGATATTAGACTACACGTGTATATCAAGATATAGTTTTGTTACTTTAACTTTGGTTTAATTAGCTAGTCACTTTAATTCTCAAAATATAAAATTAACTTACCTAAACATCATTTAGCTTAATTAGGGATTAAATAAATCCAATCCAATTACAAATTGCTTAGTTATCTATTTTAATGATAACCAGTTCTGTGTTGGGTTATACACACACATTACAATACATCTTTGGTTGATTCACAATTCCAAGTTTTATTAAAATTTAAAAGTACACATAAAGCATTAGAATGGTAAGATCTATAAGTGAATTTCATCCTTATATTATGATCCTAGGATTTATATATACCCTTGGATTTATTTTGTCATCTTGACGTTCAGCATCACTTTTTTTTCAAAAGAGTGATGCTAACCTGCTAGTTTGGTGACAAATCCATCTCACTTAAAAAATAGGAGTGATTTGCTTACATCATAAGCCGAGTTGATAAATCATTATCAAGTTGGGACACTGACTCAGTTTAATTAATTTATTAATTATATATATGTGTGGCGGTGGTTTTCAAATAAGCACCGAGGACAGAGGAACGCTCTAGATAATTGAGAGGTCGCAATTATTTATTGCCATTGTCCAAAATATAATTCAACGAGTGACATGCTTAACCTAAATCATCGACAGGCCGATCTTGAAAAGCAACACAGGCATGATGAGGACAGCCCCTAAAAAATGAACACCCTAACTTGGAAATCAAGAGAATAGTATAAATTAAAAAAGGGAAAGAGCAAAACATGAATTAGTTATCAGGTGAAGCTAACTGGTTACAACGGCTGAAAATCCTTTTTATTATATATATATATATAATACCCAGTAAATAATTTTGCTTTAAAATGGAAAAACTTTAAGCCGGTGGCCCCACTATAGAGTATAGACAAATAAACCGGCCACTTCAGAACCTGGTTTTTCCATTGCTTATATTATTATCTGCACCCGTCATTCCCAATCCGTCTATTGATGGAATACTTGGAAATAGTCAAGAAGCCTTCAGTCCTAACCTCATACGCATGTACTTATCGTCAACTGGTTGTACACAGTACCTAGCTTAATGCTATTTTGTTTTTTACTTTTAAATATAATATTGTTTATATATTTATATATAGTTTATTTTATAAAATATAAAAATACATATAATATAAGTATTTTAAATATAATATTATAGACATATAACTATTTGCTGGTGTTTGGAGAACGTTGAGAATAAATTTCTTTTTTATACTATTCTAATTTTATAATACAATTTTCATGATTATTATATAATATAACATGTTTTGTATTCATAAAATATTTTCTAGTTATATTATCTAAATTAAAGTATTATATGCATTCAAACTAATATACTCTTATATTGTATATTAATAGATCTGAATATATTATTTTTAGTAATTTATTATCTTCTAACAATGTTATATTTTAAAGTATTTTATCAATATATTATTGTTTATATATATATATAAGAATAATAAAGTACTGTATATTTGTGTTAATTTATTTTTCTGATTCTCGATTGAAAGTGGTTTTTAATCATTTAAATAAAAAAATAATTTTCTCTATCTAAAATTTATGTTTTTAATTAAAAACGAATTTAGTTTATATTTTTTACAATATAGTTAAATATAAGAAAATCATCGAAGTGCTTCTTAAAAAAAAAACACTTTCCATCGAACAAAAACAATTCCTTTAAAGCCCTACAACCCCAGTCTATACCCTAGCAATTAACAGTTAATCCTACTTAAAACAGAGATGATGGAGTCCGTACACCTCCTGATTCTGAGAGCCAGCCCATGTATAATTTGCCAGGCAAATGTTGATAGTGGTCCAGCTACCGGTTACAATCATGTCAGCATATACTTGTTCAAATGCAACAACTTAAAACCTCTCAACCCAGGTAAAACATCAGAGCGAATGGAGTGGTGGATGATCATATCAAACTGTTTTCTACACATCCTTATTTCCCCACCTTACCAGAGCACCATAGCGTTCAAATTTATAAACTCCCTACGGGCTCTAGTTTCATCCAGCATTTTAAAGAAGTTGAAGAAAAGAGATCCTCGAAGAAAAAATTAACGAGCTATTTTAGGTAATTTTCAGATTACTGAAGCACTTTATTTCACCTAATACATAGAAGAAGCCTGCAACTCGCAAAGTCTGCTCAATTGTACAATGATACTTCGTAATATTCCTATGATTCTTCAACTAAACTACAGCCTGTAGGGATGTCTGAGCAATTTCTAGGGCCTCTTCCACTGAAGTTTGGATTTATCAGCAATAGGCTGGCTATAATTTGCAATTTTACGGAGCAGTTGAAATTCCCGAAACATTACATGAACAAGTTTATAGTTTGGCAAGCGGAATGAGCTGAAGTATCTGATGCAGGACCTTAATAATTCATTCATAAGGAGGGAAATGACAGGAAGCGTGCCGTTCTTTGTAACATGAAAAACAACTGACTGCCGATTGCTTATCCATACCACCAATAAGTTAGAAACAAACCTCGGGACTTCCGCTCCCAAGCAGGAGCAATGATTAACTAAATCATCTTCCAACAAAAAAAAAAAGGAACGATGAGAGACAATATATCAATATATATATATATATGAGACAATAAGCAGAAAAAACAAACTGCATTGCCAAGATCGATCCAGGTCGCAATTTTAATATGGATCAAAATTCGCAACTTCAATTGTCTCTCCAACTGCCAACAAGAGAAAACACGAACCAAAATGTAAAGCATTACAGTTAATAAGACACCATATTGTGAAAAAATAAATAAAGAGGTAACATGTTTGTACCATTGTCTCCGAAAACCTGCCACCATATTTTTCTTTAGCTCCCTTCATGCTAAAAAACCCCTGAATAAAAATATAGGAGACGAACCAAAATGTAAAGCATTACAGTTAATAAGACACCATATTGTGAAAAAATAAATAAAGAGGTAACATGTTTGTACCATTGTCTCCGAAAACCTGCCACCATATTTTTCTTTAGCTCCCTTCATGCTAAAAAACCCCTGAATAAAAATATAGGAGATAATCATATCTGGATTTCATGAGTAAACACGTTCATCTAAAAGGGCATTTCAACAAGGAATAATGCACTTTTTAAACCCCGGAAATGTGAGGGTGAAAAATCCGTACTTGCGTGCTAGTATGGGCAGTAAGTAATGGTTCAACCGTGACTAAATAAAATATAATAAGACAATCATGGATAAATACTGTTTTATCTTATTTTTTATAAATAAAAAATATTTTAATAATATTTGATATAAAGCATTAGTTATAAGCACATGTCATTTAGAAAAAAAAAAGAAAAGAAAAAGAAGCAAAAAGAAAAAAGAAGAAAGAGAATATGAAAAGTTTGAATAACATGAGTAAAGGTATATGGTGGAAGAAGTTTCTAACAATCAATGGTTATATCGGTGGTTAATTATGATATGTATAAGTTATTATGGATATTTACATTAATAAAAAAATAATATTTTAAAAATTAATTTATTTGCATAGAGGTGGATGACAACAACACAATAAATATAACTGGAGAATAAATTCTTTTCGATCTAAGAACAATAATATAGCTGAGCTAGTAGAAATTACATATTATAATTAGTTATGTGATTTTTTTTATTTACGTGTGGTGTCCGGGTCAGTTTAAGCGCACCACGACTAATCCACACGGCCCACTAAACATCCTGCAAGCCCAGTAAACAGGCAAGGCACTGCACACAGCCCACTGAACATCCTACAAGTCCAGTAAACAGATAAGGCACCGCGGGGGTGACAGACGTACATAGTGAGATTCGAACCCCTGCAACAAAGGAAAGGGACAAGCTCCTCTCACCACTGGGCTAAAATCTCACTTGTGTTATATTTACAATAGCTAGATAGAAATATGCTACAAATACATTTTACGAATAGTCTAGTAAGGCTTTTATAGATAAGTAGTATAGGGCTAGGTTTAATAGGAGGCATCGCTGATATAATAGTAATAAAATACCTTAATTTTTTATTTAATTATTGGATTGATCTTATATATTTTTTTTAAGAATTTTCAAGGCCCAGCTCTATATAAAAAAATAACAGAGCTTTAACACATACGAAGTCAGGCCTCAAAAAAACTGTTTGATTCATTTTTTTCTTTATTTTTGTAGATTTTATGTTATTTTTATATTTTTAGCTATCTTTTCTTCTTCTTCTTCTTCTTTTTTTTTTTTGGTTTTAGGACTCTGATTTTTTCTACCTTGTTTAAGGTCGGTTTCAGGCCTATTTCAGTCAATCATTTATCTTTTTATGCCTCCAGCTATCCTTATTATACTTCCTCCTGCATCAATATGAAATGAATTTAACGATTAAAAATCACTAAATATATAACTCGAAACTTGTCATGCCTGCTTATATAGCATATCCATTTTCAAGTTTGACTACAGCTATATACCCATCAAAAACAGTTTCTATGTTCTTAACGGAGGTTCATTGGTCAACAATATAAGAAAGTCAACATTTATATTATAAGGTTATTTTAAGAAAATAAGCTATATAGATACCTATTAATATAAATTAAGGAGGGGGGGGGGGNGGGGGGGGGGGAAGTACCTTTATAAGGTTAACATCATTCTTTTGATATAGTTCTTCTTATTTCTAAGCAAGTACAGGAGTTAAAATTCTTTGCAAAAAGTTATTCATAAGAAAAATGATATATCTCAAAGAATCAAATAAAAAGTACAGATTAAAGTTTACCTAACCAGATTATCCAGGAAAGATATGCATCGAAAACATAAAGTAGCATTGCCTATTTTTTAATTATTTAATTAAAATAAATAAATTTATTTAATTTATTGTAATTGTTTTTGAAAAATACACTTACACCACCTTATACATTCTTTTTTACAACAAAAAATAATAATATAGCCACGGGACTGAGCCCATGTCTGCTTTTTACACATGGTCATTTAAAGGAACAGTTTGAACTTTTTTGAAGATGTGAAAAGCTGAATGACTATTTATTGCGGCCTTCTTGTCTAAGGCTATTCATGGACCTCATGAACTGGTTGGATCCACGGACCAACATATGTGAGCCGTACAGGCAGCCTAGGTGGGATACATGATGATTTTGTTATGTAAGGTTTTTGCATGCCGAGGATGTTTGTTATTAATGATTTTATTGCTTTTTTATATATATATAGTTGTTGCTGAGATCTGTTTAAAAAATGAACTGAGAGCAGTACCTTTCATGTTTTATTTTTTTAATATTTTATTGTTTTATGTATACTTGATTTAATGTGATGGATTAATCTTGCTAAATGACTTTTAAAATATTTTGTTCCCAAGTTTTTTTGTCTTTTCACTGGTCTTGGTTATCATGTTAAGGATAATTAACAACTTTTTTTAATAATGATTTTGCCATATAGGTATTTTGCCTTTTAAGATTGTTTCTTACTGGCTGTTTCATTATTGTTAAGGTTCATTGTTGTTACAGTCTCTAAGAAAAAGAATTAAAGCCAACAGCTTCCATGTTTTAGTTTTTTTACTATTTCATGATTTTGTCCATATTTAGTTTTGTGTGAAAAATCTGCGCTGCTGGATGGTCTTTATATTATTTTATTGGTAGGTTTGCGGCTTCATTGTTGCTTGATCTTTTCTGCTTTATCTTGGGATAGATTTGGATGTGCGTACTTTGTTCTGATATTGGCTTAGGATTTACGAGCTATATGTTTTAACCAAATGACAACATCCTCCTACTAGTAACAGGAATAGTGCTCTGTATTCTTCAAGCTCTGTTCACATGCTCTGTATTCTTCAGACATGTAGCTCTGTTTACCAAACTGTGATGCAACATATGCTCTGTTCCCATGGTTTCAGTTGCCTGCTCTGTCGAGCTTTGGGAAGGGTTTTGCTGCTCGACATTTTCACTGCCCTCTTTTGGTTCCAGTAACAACAGTTTAATTAACGCTTTTTCATGAATTTTCCATTATAATGACATTATGCTCATACACTACGGGTTTTTTTTTATATATATATATATAAAATTCTGTTATCTCCCTTTGAGCTGCCTGGATTGGTTTTTTTTTTAGAATTTGTAAAGAAGCAAGACCTTTGTATATATACGTAAGCATTGATGATTACATTATGAATTTTCTCTTTACAACAATTATGATATACTGTGTTGACTTTTTTCGCTCTTAGCCTGGCCATTGTTTGTTTCAATTGAGTTGGAAAACTATTGTTCTAGACATGGTTTCTTTCCTAGCTTAAGACAACCACTTTAGCCATGGTTCTCTTTTCAAAACTATGAGACCTAGATCATGGTTCTCTTTTCAAGCAATGGCCACACGCAATTGCACGGCTGCAATGTTCTCAGATTTTATTCTCTCTTTTTTTTCCCCTTCAATTGACCTCTATTAACTTGATTCATTACACCCATCTCTTTTGTTCCTTTTTCTTTTTTTAATATCTGTTTTGTTTTCGTTTTCCCATCTCTCATCTACATTTGACAGCCTCGCTAGCTGGCTTTGCCAACATATATTTATGTTTCTATTCATCTTCTCATGCCGAGAAAATGCACCACAGGTCGACTAGCTCTCCGACGAGGATGCTTTGTTTAGAGGTGCGGCAAAATAGGTGGCTTTTTTGTTGGTTTTTGCAGATAAGAACATGCATAACACAGCCCCATTTCAGCACCTTCGTTGTCAGAAAATGCTCCTGGCACCTACTTCTGCTGGGAGCCCTATTATGTGTGCTTATTTTTGTCTTGAAAGGTGTACAAGGATTGTATTTTATAGATTCTTAATTTTTTAAACATGTTGATATCTTAGAGGTTTATCTTTTTTTTTTTTCCCTGAGTAATTTTTTACCATGTTTTTATCTGGTTGTTATCACCACTAACTTTATAAATACCGTATTTTTTATTGTATAATATTTCTAATTATTTTATCATTATTTATTATAATAATTAGAATTAAATTTCATTTAAAACAATCCAGGACTGAGCTGGCATCAAAATTATTAATATTCTAAAACGCACGAGAAAGTATTATTATTTTCCTGTATTTTTTTTTGTTTTCTCCATATATTTTTGTTTTTTTATGGGTTTTACATTTTTTTTTCCGCTAAGATTGTCTTCTTCTTCTTCTTCTTTTTTTTTGTTTTTTTAAATTATCTTTATCAATTATTTTTTAATATTAAACTAATTAAAAATTTATTTTGGTAGTTTTTTTAAAATATTATTAATTGCTATAATATTTTCCTACATGTTTTTCTTCTTCAAAATGATCTTTGTTGATTTTATTTTCTATATTAAGCTAGTTAAAAATTTTACTTTATTTTTTTTTCAAATACTGTGAATTACTATAATATTATTTTTATTTTGTTACAATGTTTCCCCATATATTTTTTTATTAAAAATTATCTTTGTTAATTTTTTTAATATTGAGCTGGATGAGAATTTATCTTTAACTTTCCTTACATATTTTTTCTTTTTTTTTTCATTTTGCTTTTTTTCTTTTTTATTTCCAAAATTTTCTTCTTTTTTTCAGAATTTTTTTGTTAATTTTTTTTAATATTGAGCTGATTGAGAATTTAGCTTTGTATTTTTTAAAAAAAAACACTGTAGATTGCTATTGTATTTTCCTTCATGATTCTCTCTTTTTTTATGATTTTTATTTTTTTCTAAAATTATCTTTGTTGATTTTATTTTTTTATATTGAGTTGGTTGAGAATTTAATTTCATAGTTTTTTTAAATAAAAAACACTATAGATTGTTATAGTGTTTCCTCACATGATTTTTTTCTGTTATAATTTTTTTTAAATTTTTTTTATTAATTTTATTATTTTTAATATTGAGCTAATTGAGAATTATAATTATAGATTTTTTTATTTAATATTATAGATTACTACAGTATTTCATTGCATGATTTTTTTTTGTAATGAGTTTTTTTTTAAATTACCTTTATTAATTTTATTTTTTTAATATTAAGCTGATTAAAAATTTAATTTTATAGTTTTTTCCTTGAAAATATTATAGATTATAACTTTTTATATATATATATATTATTTTTTTATAAACCCACAATGATCACGACATTGCATGGACATGGCTTGAAGTCTGTATCTAGATAACGTGCTTAAATATTTAATCCCTAGTGTGAATGCAATGAATATTATTTGGAGGATGTTTATTACAACCTAAAACATAATATAAATATAAATAGGAGTAGATAAATAAAGAAGCCACATGAATCATCAACAAAATGCAAAGTTCGGACAGGGATAGATTAATGGTTCTTCTTTTCTTCTTTCTAAACGCACCTGGGCAGAGATATTACTCTCACGATAATAGTTGGAAATTGGATGCTTTTAATGCTTGTATGACTTTCCTCCTCTACAGTAGCCTTGATGAGGAGCACAGCGTTTTAAGCGACGCAGAATCTATTCAGTAAAATCCAGGTTTTCATTTACAGAAATCAGAACGCACACACGAGACTTTTCGCAAGTGGCAGGATATGCTCCCAGTTTGCAGGTGCATGGCTCCTTTGAAAATGTTTCAAACATGGCTGAAAATGATGAGAGACATGGACCACCTTGTGGGAAAATAATATGACTAATAATAACAACAATGAATGGATTACGATGAATTTTAATCATCCTATCGAACTAGACAATTGGTAAACAGGTGGTGCCATCTTGCAATGGCTAAGCTGTTTGTGACTCTATTCAGATGGTGGCTAGCTGGGCGATCCACAAAGAGGACTAAATTTTAGTTGTAGGCTTGTGGTTTGTAGCTGTCTTGTTGTCCATTCTCTCCCATCATACACAGATGGAATACTCTCAACAAGTTGGCAGGAGTTTTATATATAAAAAAACGTAGATTCCAAGCGAGCAGGAGAGGGTGGAAGACATAAATTCCATGTACATTTGTCTCTTCTGTGAATTTTCACAAAGAAAGTATTCACCTTTCCCTTTTTTCTTACAAAAATTATGGAAATAAAGGCCAGAGAACTTAAACAGAGAAATTGAGATAATCCAGAAATGATTCTTTTCTGCTTGGACTTGTGTTCCAAGTTGAAAAGCAAAGCACGCCATGAATTAGAGAGCATACAACAGAGGAGGTCAAACTACAAAACCTTAATTATGGAATTTACAGCAATATAGAGCCAAACTAATGCCTTAATTGAGGGCATTTGCTCCACAAAAAGGAAATTGCAGCGATTTAACTCCACAAAACCAGCAAAACAAATGTTGATCTGGTCTTTGGCTGCAAGAATCAACCACCTATACATTTGTTCTGCAACAGAATCAAGACCTTCTAGGGTAGAATAAGTAAAAAACAATTTTCCAGTCCCTCATTCGCCTGCCCCGATCATAAAACCAAAGGACTAATACATCCATTTCAAATCAGAAACTGCCATCACAACTCCAATAAATACAAAAGCAAACCTTAATTAGTACTATACATATCTTTTAAACAAAACATCTTGCACTCAACAAGAGAACAAATTAAGCCAAGAAAGAGAAGTAGAAGAGCACGTTTCTCACAGAAATGCATGCTAGAACTCTAAACTTGGTGTGTTGGAGCCATATAATCTCTAGTAACGAGGGAGGGAAAAGAAAAAAAAAAAAACCTGTATGAAGAATCACATTGACGTTCAACATATGCCCATGTTCATCTACCCACATGAACCTGCAATCGCGAAAGTACCTAAAATATTTTCAAGCTTTCAAGTCCCCGTCTTGGACAAAAGTCTGGACTTGCATTATATTATAGGTTGGGAAACTTTCCCATGATCCAACAAATCAAGTACCTCTGTCCTGCTCCTTACAATCCTATGAAACACCTCTCTGATCTGCTGCTGTAAAGGCAACAATCCTTCTTCCATTCTCCGGCAAATCTCTGCCAGCTCTGCCACCTGTGCAGCCGCTTCCTCCACCTTCTCATCCTCCGCAGGAAATTGGAATCCATCAGCAAATTCAATCAAACTCTGCCCCAACTTCTCCATCCTTTGCATCTCCTCTAGCAATCCAGCTGACGCTTTCTTCTCTTTCTTTTTCCATTCCTCTCCAATCTTCTCCTGCATCCCAATTATGCTATGTGCCCACCCAAATTGCTTTGGAATCTGAAAATGAGTCAACAACCCGCTCCTTTCTTGACATGGTATCGCAGCCACAAGAGCCCACATCACAAAAACCATAACATTACTCATTATATAAACTGGCTGAACCAACCCCGTTGATTCTCCGCCTCTCGGTACCGCCAAATTAGAACACATGGCCTGAATCTGTTTTGCAGCAGACCAGTTTTTAGCCACAACCATTGATAAAGATCGAAAGGAGCCATGATTAGCTCGGTCCTTATGATTACCCCCACTGTTATTTCCTCTCCTTCCAAAAGACCAAGTTCTCTCTGCATACCTTGGATGATTACTTTCTTTATCATCAATTGCCAAAGCAGACATCAAAGCACTCAAAGCCTTTTTAGCTCGCTTAACTTGACCATCACCAATTGGTTTCTGCTCTAAAGCAGAAACAATAATCTCAGCCAATTTCTGGCATTGACGAATAGAATCAACCCCACCAGAAACCGCATTGCAAATGTCAAGAACTTTAACAGCACGCTCCATATAATCACTTAGTGAACGATCCAAAGGTGGTTTAGATATTTGAGAAGGGTCACGCCCCATAATTAAAACAGCTTTGAATTCTGCCTCGCAGCACAGTAAAACATCGACTAGTTTTCTTAGCCAAGAAATTGAGAGAAATGACTCGCCGGAGAAAGGAGAATCTTGATTATCAGGAGGTGATAGTAATTCAGCAAAACGATCACCGATGTGTCTTTGAAAAAGCTCCAAGTCTTCTAGCTCTTGCTCATGGTTACCATCCATAGCAGTTACCTGGTTTCTTCGAATGCTGATTCTGCCAAGAAATGATGGCTGGTGCTCCGTAGCAGGCATCTTCACTTTTTTTTTTTTTTCTCTTTTTGGATAAAGATTTTAGAAGGAAACACCACAAGTGATTGATGGAGCTTTTTTCTATTTCTTTTTCTTGAAGAATGGAGGATAAGCAGTGTTTGTGTTTGCGTTTTTAGGAGTGCGAGGGGAGAACGGAGGAAGAGAGGAAGAAGTCAGAGAACGAGAGGCTTGTTTTTTTGTAAGATAAAGAGACAGTTGCGCAGTTTTATACGAGGGAGCGGATGGTTTTATGCCCTTTTGTCTTGTGCAAGACCGTTTCTTCTTGTAACGGAGGCTTCGTCTTAGCGATTTTTATTTCCCCAAGCTGCCCAAAATTGTTGGCTTGGCTGGCTCCTAGGAAATGAAAAGCTTCTTTTTAGTGGAAATAATTATTATTATGTAAGGAAAATGAAATCGACGGATACGATGGCTAGGTGACATAAATGCATGTAAATTGAATTTGGACTCGCTGTATTTTCGAAATTTAATTTGAATTTAAAACATTTTTATGTTGTGATTAAAATTTAACAATTTAAGAGAGCACATCACTTATTATTGTCTTGTTAATTATTTCTTGATTTGAATTATTATTATCACCTCGTTAGCATTCACAAATTTCGTAAAAGCAATGATGAAAAAAGATTCTGATAGAAGGCAGGCTTATTTCTAACAAGGCAAAAAGGTTTCAAACTTAAGAATTAGAGAGGATTTCAATAATATTAGTTATTTTTTAAAATATTTTTTATTTAGAAAATTATTTTTTTATTTTTTAAAGAAGTATTTTTAATATCAGATACAAAGTTATTAAAAAATATAATAAAATTTATTTTAAAAAATGTTTTTAAAATACAAAATAAATGGTGCTTCTTAGCATGTTAGCTAATTAAACTAAACTCATATATTGATCCTCCTATCAATCATTTGTATTGCTCATGACTCTTTTCCTTTCTCTTTTTTCTTTTTTTCATTTGCAAATCAACACTATAATCACCTCCCTTTTTTGCAAAAGAAAAAGAAAAAGAAAAAGAAAAAAGTGGGGTTCTTGCGAGTATTCCCCTGTACACCAAGTGATATTTCACGTGATTCATGGAAGGAGAAAAATAAATAAATAGAAATAAAACTAGCGTGTCACGGACAAAATGCATGCTATCTCCATTTAGTGTCGTGTTATTATTCTAAAGCCACTGCAAATCAGAATTTTTAGATTGTCTTTGATATCATGGGTGCTAGAAGTGATTATTTTTTAAAATATTATTTTTGAATCTAACTTATTAAAAAAATCTAAATACGCTAAAAAATCAATTTTAAATAATAATAAATAATATTTTAACAGCAATACCCGTATAATGTTACCGCTGATGTTAATATTCTCTTTTATGAATGGACAAGGGAAAACAACAAGAGAGAGAAGGAAACATTGCTTCATCTATTAAAAAAAGAGAGTTGTTTTGACATATGCGTTAAGGATACACATTAATTGATTTAGATAAAATCCTAATCCGTAATTATATATTATTGATTGAATCAAATAAACCATCCTATTTATATCAATTCAAATTTATATTTAAGACTACATGTTAGTTGTCAGTGACAAAGGATTGAGCGAATTTAGTAAAACTAGTGGATCAACTAACGAGTTTTTTTTATTACAAATAATTAGATTTGTTCACATCATCAATTTTAATTAATAACGTTGAAAATTAATCTTTTTTTATATATTTAGGAACCTCATCATGATTATAAAATAAAATAATTAGCAATACCTTAATTATAAAATGACGTGGGATGTGTGAGAATCTTATTGTTCTTGTTCGTAATATTAAATGATGAACTGGATTTACCTGTTAATTTTTTCATCGAGTTACAATTAAAAAAAGAAAAGAAAAGGAATTTCCCTTCCAGGTACAAAATGACTATTTGACACACCACGTCCACGTCCACGTGCATAAACCCAAACGGAAAGAGTCACCCACGTGAGAGGGTGAGGGTTGATGCATACACACCAGGAAAAAAAGGTCTCCGGTGTGAAAAAGGCTAACAAGATGGCATTCTCGTTGTTAAATAGAAAAGCAAGGGCGTTCTGGTAAAATAAGAGCAAATGGGGGCGTCTCTGGCCGTACTCTCTACGCCCCATGTAGACAAGACACTCTAGTTGAAACGTCAGGCACAGAATGATTAATTAAGGTAGAAAGGATAAATTTTTCGCTGGATCAGCTTACGCACATCACGACTGATCTACACGGTTCACTAAATATCTTGCAAGTCCAGTAAACAAGTAAAACACTGCGGGAGTGACAGATATACATAGTAAGGTTCGAACCCATGTGCTAAGGAAAGGGACAAGTCCCTTCTACCGCTGGGCTAGAACCTCAATTGCTCTCTAACATCATATCTTAAAAAGGATTAATGTTGTTATTGTTAATTTTTATATTTTGAATTGGGTCTACATCATGATTTTAGTCAAGTTTAGCAATGCCTATACAATATTTATTATTCAACATGTACGGATTTTAAAAATCTATGATATTGGTCTAAAAAAATAACCATATAAAAAATCCATTATATATTGATGGTTCCTAAAAAATTAAGCCAAGTCAACAACAACTTAAAGATGATTTAACTAATTTTTTTGTGTTTTAAAAAATAATATATTTGATCCAATTTAATTTTTTAAATTTGATTTTATCATGATAACAATAAAAAAAGACAAAAAAGAATTCAAGAAGTGAAATAAGAAGAAAGAAAGAACAAGGTGCTAAAAAGACTAATCTTTCTACTTTTAATTGAATTATAATTCTTGATTCCACTTCATATCCTCCAGGTAACAAAAATGAGAGCAGCCTAGATGAAGTTTTCTAAGATATTCAAGTAAGAATACAATAAGCAAAAAAAGGAAAAAAAAATTGCCAAGTTCATCCCTCAAGAACCTATACCAAAGAGGGTGATATATAAGTAAGTATTAGGTATAAGATTACTCCCACTCATCTTTAAATGGTACACAAGAAGAAGAAATAAAATGTCCCTACACAAACAACCAAAAAGGCCACAATTGAACTACTAACATACAACGATGGAGCAAAAAGGTTAGAAGATTCAAATACCTTTAGTAATGAAGCTCTTTCCACACCCAGTAACCCTATATTAGGTCAATCACCCAACCTCAGAAAAGAAAAACCCATGTTTTTCTTCAAGAAGGGGGTTTGGTCAATTAGAAAATCAATAAATCAGGTCAAATTAATAAACAAACACTCTTAATTTAATTACTAATGCTTTTAGATGCTATCATGGATGACCAAATGGATGATATGGTTATGCTACTGGCCAAACCTATAACCTCACTCGTACGTAGACAAGTCTTGGAATGACTTTCATGTAGTCGTTCCTAGCTAGTGAAAACATCTAACTTGGTAACCAGAACCTTTAAGATCGATGAGGCATGATAGGAGAACCAACACCGATTTCATTCATGAGGTGCAAGGGACTCCATGCTTCTTGGAATGACTCAATGAGAGCGAGCTGCCTCAAAAGATAAGTTGGAAACATCATATCTTTCCTCAACCATGGTGAAAGACGAGGTCAAACTAGGAAAGTTGAGAAAGGAGGTTACCAGAGTTGACACAAGAGTAGCTCTTAATAACTGGTCGGCATTATTAAATAAGGAATAACAACTCCAAGCTCAAGCGACTGAAGCCATTAAATGAGAGGCTAGACAATCAATCTCAAAACCTCTCTATCGCTAAAGCACTCTCGGCTCGCTGAACGTAAAAAGAAAGGAAAAATAGCTACCCTACAAGAAGAATGCTTCAAGGAGGAAATATTGTCTAATAATTTATAATTTTAATCTTAAGGTACCCTTACTTGCAGCATCAGGTAGACTGAGAATGACTTAAAATATTGAAGCTCTCGGATTTGTTGTTGTCACTTAACATTGATTTAGTCCTTAAATATATTTAGTTTAAGATAACCAATTGAATTGAGAAATTAATTGTCACGAATCTTACAACTGGTGATCTAACTCAAATTTCTCACTGTGCTGACAGCTTGGAAGATCATGTTATAGTCTAATTAATGAAATTAACAAAGAAATCCCAATCTGGATGGAATATTTGGCCAACATGCCCGGCCTCCATTAAAAAGGAAATAAGGCCCTCAGGTTGGTGGCAGCGAACATTGACCCACCTGGCAAGTACTCCCAGATTTGAAGTAGATCTAGCCGGCCTCGCTTCGATCGTTACAAATAAAAATAAAAACCTCTGGCAAGAGAATGGATGACGGGTGGATATATAGTGCAATCACTGTTACTGATCTTTTGGGCAATTTGATAAT
Source organism: Populus ilicifolia (assembly GCA_015708895.1). Classification (NCBI taxonomy): domain Eukaryota; kingdom Viridiplantae; phylum Streptophyta; class Magnoliopsida; order Malpighiales; family Salicaceae; genus Populus; species Populus ilicifolia. Next base: position 229,908 of record SRLM01000148.1, on the reverse strand, counting down.
AAACCCCACTCCCTCACTCACTAACATTACATTACAGTGATTACCGTTGATTGTGGCAAGAAATCAGACAACGGAATAGAAAATAAAGTGATCGAGACAAGACACGAGGAAGAGGAACTCTGTGTCATGGACTCAATTCCTGTTCTTTTTTCTTCATTGGAGATGATGCATGTAATGACAAACCAAGCCGACCATGGGTTGAATATCTAAACGCACTTTAGTCTCGGGAAACTGATGGATCTTTAATGTCTTGTTTCTTTATTGATTTTCTATCCTTCAATGCCGTTTTTCTCGTTGATTGCCGTTGGTGTGGTCTCCTGCTCAGTCAATAATTAACGACCTCCCCTCCCCAAACTCATCTCTTCTTCGGATATTTATTTTCTCGCACATCACATGTTCACATGCTTAGTATAATCACAATCGCCGTATCTTGCCATAGTTTTGGTGCACCAGTGCTCATGTATATTTTGCACATACTAGAAATATTTTATGAATTTTTTTATTTTTAAAAATAAAATTTATCCATATAAAAATTAAAAAATTAAAAAAATATATATTTAAAATTTAAATACATAACAATAAAATGATCATCATTTAAAAGAGATTATTTGAAAAAAATAAAAAAATATATTAATCTAAATATAGTTAAAAAAGTTAAAAAAAACCATATAAAAATATTACTTTAAAAAAGAATTAGATAAACAATCATATATATATAGAAAGCAAAGGCTAGCAACAGCCCACCACGCCCTTTTCATGAAGGTCCATGCGCAGCTTGGTAGGGTAGACTCGGACAACTAGATTTTTTTCTATTATTATTATAATTGGGTTTTTGCAAAAAAAAACAAATAAAAAAATAAGATGATGTATTCTCTGTAGCTGAAAAATTAGGATTTAAGTTTTATTCATCTAAAGACTTATTTTTAAATTAATTTTTGGTATCCAAAACACCTTAGAAACTTTAATGATATATCATGGCCTAAAAAATTAAAAAAACTGTCTCAAAAATAGAAATCAATGCAAAATAAAAAATTAAACTGAATTTAGATTTGTTTTTTCACAAATTTAAAAAGTAACATCTAATATAAACTTTTAAAATATCTATTCTTTCAATTCTATCATTGACTAAAAATTAAGAAGTAATTAGCTTTAACCCTAAATTAAGATCAAACCTAAAATAAAATCATGTTGACCAAAGTAAATTATAAAAACCGTCTAAGACGTAATTAACTTTAACCCTAAATTAAGATCAAGCCTAAAATAAAATCATGTTGACTAAAGTAACTTATAAAAACCGTCCACCTTTTTGTTTTGTGTGCGGGCGAATAGTATTGGCTACTACAGCAAAACACCCCCACGCGTCTTAGATTATACGTAATAATTATGTTTTTAAGGAGTTGACTCGCACAGTAAGTAAGAAGTAAACTTGTGAAGTTCGGAGGGTGGGGATTCACATTCGGTGTATGTGCGCGCGCGTATCAGATAACTCTATTCGTGAAGATATATTAAACTTTCGTTGGGGTATCAAGGAGGTTGACCTACAGGGGTCTCCTATCAACAGATTGGTTTTTTCTTAAGAGCAACACGTCACGATGACAGGATGGCTTGCGAGAGGGACTCGGGCATATTTTCCAGGGACTTATCCTGTAATTTGTATTTTATGTAACTTATCTAAAGGTGGGGCCAGCTACTGTGTTTTTTTTTTTTTTTCCCTTTGATTTATTCCGATATTAGGTTAGAAAAATATTTGAACGAAAGGTGTGGTAGTGATGTTTCTCTTGCCATCGCCGTGCCCTGCTAAGGAAGGATAAATAGGACAATTATGCTGACCTGGCGGGGTGACTATGTGATTTTATTTTATTTTAGGCCAAACAGCCCTGCAGTAGATGTAAATCATAATAGTGGAATTACATTTTTACTCTTAAAAAAACTCGCTGAATAGAAGGGTATATTTGTATTTTCATAGGTTCATTTATCGTTTTAAAATCACCCCTGTATTTTTTGTATGGTTAGTACATTTAAAAGTAAATTTTCGCTTAATTATGGCTGGGGGCATTCTCGATTTTTCAATTTATTGGCACAATATAATAACTTTATCGCTCTTAAAATTAATATTTTCTAAGCATTTTTACAGGGACTAATTTTTCATAATTTTTTATCAATAATTATCTAGTCCACGAGAGTAATGTTATCTTTTAATATATTAAAAAATTGGTTCGAGTCTCTGATTTCATTTATTTATTCGAAGATCCTAGTGTTGCTTTAATTTTTTTTTTCTTTTTAGGTAGAGAAATTTTGTTCCATCTCAAGGTATTTCATTACCATTGATGTAATAGGTTTATTCATGTTATTTTTTATTTTTATTTTTTAGCTTTCAAAATCTAGTTTCGCATTTGGTTATATAATTTTATCACTATCTTATGTTTATAATGCTAATTTTGCATGAAAACCATAATTAATACAGTTTATCACCGTCTTAATCTATTTTTTTTTCGATCAATGTCTCATCATTTTAAGCAATTAAAAATTGTTTCAGCTGCTATAAATTAAAATTTAGACCTTCTAACATTTTTATATTTCTTTCGGGTTGAAAAACCAAAAACTAGTTATCCACTATTATGTATCTTTGTCCTCTCTGAAGAGAACCAGGAATCGATAAGCATGGGTATGCAGACCTGTAACATGAAACTAAGCTATTTTTATTTGACAATACAAAAAGAAAAAGTCTCATGAATATCATGTGATCACCATGAGCATGCCCGAGATACCCACTACACTTACCAGCCCCAAATGATACCTGAGTCAATAATCCTCCTAGCAGCAAACTTGTAGTCAATGCCCAAAGAAACAGACAGACCACTATTGCACTTTCGCATGTGGGCATCGGCGATAATTATGGTAACACGTTTTAGTCCCATGCCCAGAACATGAGCTATTTCACTCTCACAAATGCGAGAGAGAAAACTTTTATTAATATATTAATGACATTGTATCTGGCAAAGAAAAACACAGCTTAGATGGGGCAAATGCAGGGAGAGTAACTGCACAAGTGAAGGAAAATAAAGGAACTTGGCGTTGCAAAAAGAAAAAGAAAAAGAGTTAGATGGGCCCAAGTTCAAGGAAGCTGGTGCCCCTAGAGATGCCCAAGAGGTATTCACTTTTCAGCCATTTATCTTTCATTGGGCTAGTTCGTGGGCCTCCAGGAAGAGTCTCACTCTCAAAAACCTATAAAAGCCTAAGCCGGTGATTTCATTATGTAAGCCTAACTCAAATAGAAACCATGATGTAGATATCTTTGTCCTGGAATTGCAAATTTCACATTCACAATCAATTCTATGTTGGAAAGAATGATTGCAATATACATGCAGCTATATGTCTATCAAGCCAATTAGAAAGCTAGGGTGGATTGTTTCCTTGTTCCGTGAAAATTGCAATGCGTATGGGCCTACATGGATGGTGCTAAGGTTCCTTTCCAATCACTTTCTGAAGCTCCAAAACATGGATTGAAAAATGCACATGCCCCGTCGCCTTTATGCCCGTCGAGATGAATAAAGCCCTAAACATATCACACAGAATCCTGCAGAATGAGATAATTTCGTTCTCTTTCCAGCATTGGTTAGCTGGTTTGAAGAGATAAGGTTTCACTTCATGTGTGGTACGGCCCCGATCAGCTTAGCCATGATATGTCTACATTAAAATTAAATGTCTGTTTGTTTCCGGTCTTATTTGCAACTGAGTTTGTTGGACTTGGAAGCAAGTTATAAAATATCCATGTCGGATAAAGGAAATCAGATCTAAGATATGATATAAAGCAATTCAATTGGCCACCTTTACACTTGCTGATTAATTTCGGTCACCATTTTTACCATTTCTAGCAAGCATGGTGGGGGCAGCAAGAGAGAGAGAGATGAAGCTGGAGTCCCATATGAGGATTAGCGGAAGGGAAAGGATGAGCACCATATGAAAGAAAAAGGGTCTGTGTGAAGATTCATGCATGGTGGGGCATGCATGAGTGAAGAAAACCATCATTAAAGTGCATTATTAATTATATTAAGATAAACAAGGTTGAGAAACCATGAGGACCACACCTAAGCAAGGATCTAAAGGTAGAGTCTTTCCATCCATGATTAATAACTTAACCAACCATGCTTTTAAAGGCAATGTCCCAAAAAATTTCTCTCTAATGGGCACTTGAAATTCCACATTGGTAGGCCCTGTGCCTCTCCATTGCTCCTCCTTAAAGCTAAGTATAATCATTTCCCCTTTTCAATATCCTCCTAATGAGTCTCTTTTAAAAATGATTTGTATATTACTTTCAAAGTTTTAGCTTGCGATCCATCCAAGCAAAAGTCACATTCTTATCTTCACATCAAATATGGTGGATGATTTGCATCAATCAACAGAATACTATTGCCCTCGCTTTCATTCTCGACAAACTCTCTCTCTACACATTTCTTTTGATCCATCTACGTAGAGTACAGACGCCTAAAACACCATACTCGAAGATATATACCAATTTCTGTTTATGTTTCTAACTAATCTGTGAACTTTATGTCATTAGACAAAGACCTTGTTTATTTAATACGCTGCACTGTAGTAGATTAGAATATTCAGTACTTCAAGTGTATCATGGCATGTGCGTAAGTACGGACAAAATATATATATAGGGTATCGTGGAATAATCGAAGAAGAAAATCACTCGCATTTCTGGAGCTATATTTCACAATCAAGCAATCTCAATGATTCATTAGCCCAGCAAAAGGGTGAATTTAAAAGGAACACATATGCTTCTGGAGCCTTGATAATTCGATCATGAATTTGAGTGATTTAATTACCATATCAATTCTGGAAATTATGTTTTTGAAAGAACAAATTCAGTGATATTCACTGAATTTCCAATATACACAAGTGTGCGTGACAGTGATAAAGCACTCAAAACTCCATAATAAATAAGAATCCTCGTGCGCTTGTTTGAGAAAACTTTGCATGAGTTTCGCCAATTGAGCCAAAATTATTATTTAATTGGTCTGAATAGTGATGAACCCTTCTAATAATTATGATCTATCCACCTATTTTTTTTACTGCTAGCTGGTAAATCAAGATCGATTTGGCCCCATCAACGGTGCCCGTCTAATTTATTTGTTTTTCCTCAACGAACCAATTTCTTCATCCAGGACCGATGTATTTGTTTAACGAACAGGCTGCTTGTAAAATTTCATTCTTAACAGAAAATCATGAATAACTTCCCACACTATCTTAGCGAAAAATAAAATTGCACAAACTTAACTCAATTATGCGGTTAATGAGCAAATTAAGTAGATAATATCAATTACGATTAAATATTAAGAAATGTAAAATCTGCTCGCGAGCTGAAGTCTTATCAAGGATCGAGTTGTTGTGGATCGACAACCATTTGGATTTAGTGATGTTAACCATGTTACGTACAGACGTTATTCCCACACAATCTCTCTATAATTTCTTGATAATTAAGCAAGGGGACAAAATTTAGTCAAACTGCTTTAAGTGTATTAATTAGACTCCCTGCATTACGATAAAATCAAAAGTCCTTCTCAATGTCTTTCTTTTATCTTGTTATTTAAAAGGAAAAAAAGAAAACAGCTTGTAGGCGCGAGGAACTGATCAAATAATGCTATTTTCATAGGAATATGATTTCAATTCATGCGTTACGTGATGCAACCGTCACCAATATTTATCAAGATGATTGAAGAATTAATATTAGGGATCGATGAGCTCTTTACTACACTAAGAATAAATATAAGTAAGTATTGAGGAAAATCAATATTACTTGATTTCATTTTCATGAGGTCTCTCTGGATGTCCCTTAACGAATCAAGAACGGGCCTTGTAGTTATAATGTTTTCTTCTGTTAAAATAATGGTGTCGAATAATTTTGAGCATTAACGGTTATTGGGCTTTCTAAAAAAGTCTTTCTTGAATTATTGATCCTTGGAAATGGAAACTTCTTATTCCTTTTTTATTTTTTTTTCTTAATTTAAAAATCTGAAGTCTTAAAACATCCAAGTTCAACAATAATTGAGTTCAAGATAGGTATAAATGAACTCCCATTGACAAAACATTTTATTTGGTGATGGTATCGTCACTAATATTGGGTGAAACCTGATAGAGGAGCCCTCACTCATAGATCATGCATGTATGACTATAAAAAAATAAATATAAAATGTGTAAATCTGGAGAAGAAAAAAAACAAATCTTTATTTAAATCACCAATAATTTAAAAAGTGCTTGTACATATTCACCAAATTAAACTATTACTAATCCAATCATTGCATCAGTGAACTTGATTAAATAGCGTGAATATAATGAAATTTCAAGGACATATAAGTTTGTTTGGCATTGAAGACAATCAAAATTTAATGTTTAACAATAAGTGTAATTGCAAGTAATCTCATGGAACGAGTAACGTTTTCTCATTCTATCTAGGTATTGGCAAAATCTTAGGCCTAGCTCTTTAACACTAGTCTTCATGTTAAAAAATAAAATACAATAAAATTTTTGGGCACTCTTGAAATTGTATTTATTTTTGTATATAATCATAGGATTCATCATTAAATTTATGAATGGCTCCCAACTTTACGTCAAATTAAAGGATAACACAGTTCCCAGCATGTAGTTATCTTCGGTGAAGTAAGGCCGAACTTCTAATTAATTAGAAAAATAAAACACTATTCTAGTTCTTATATTTATGAAATATCAAGATTATTACTTAATGGTAGATACATAAGACCATAAGAGAAGAAAGGCAAAGATTTGTGTTGCTAGTTTAACTATAAACAGTCCTTGCGGGATTGTATATATATATATATCACCAATCAACGTATATCTTGTCAATTATATATATTCTCGTACCATATATATATATATATATATGGTACGAGAATATGTATAATTGACAAGATATACGTTGATTGGTGCTACATTAATTAATTAATCGATTTGATTTATACTAATTGAGATATTAAATACATACATACATACATATACAAACATACATATACATATATATATATATATTCCATAAGTCTCCAGAACAAATACTAAGTATCATTTTGTTTCTTACAACAGTAGAAGCAAGAAGTGAAATTCATGAGTTAAAACTTGTAAGAAGAAGAAAAAAATCAATACTTCCATTATACCATATATAAAGTAGAACTCGAAAGGACGATCGAATAAATCAATTACTCCTACTTGTGAGTTGTAATCATTAGTTTGTGGCCGTTATTTGTGCCGCATTAATTGGGCAAGTTTTGTATGGGTTTTGCCGCAGACGATCATCAACTTGAAGGGAAAAAACCTACCCCTCTACTTGTAACTTACATATCATTCATCATCATCGATCACACTCCGTGAAAAAAAATAAAAAATAAAAAATCACAGTGCTCACTTAACGTTTAAATGGTTTCTCCTAAGGTTCATGTATCTCTTGATCATTCTCCTAATGTGTCACACTATAATTGGGGATTAGATGACGGGACAATGCCAAGGGGATATTACAAAATCTTTCCTTGAGAGAGAAAGAAAGAAAGAAATGGCTAGGTCTGTGAAACAACCTGCAGTGCTTTTAGGATACGTGAATTTTGGTTACGTAATACAATCTTAACTCTACGTAGAATATAGTAAAACACAGACCCCAACCTTGAGAGAATGAGAAATAATAGCTGATGAAATGTCATTTTAAGGTTAGATGAATATCTGGGTCCCTTTGCATGGACCCCATCTTTTTTTTCGATCCATTTCGGCTCCCTTTGTGCTCGTGTTACTTTTAAATGGGGAAGAGAGTGGCCAATAGTTCTTGCCTAGCCCCAGAAATAACCTACCGCTCTAACCCTCTAATCAAAGAAACCAAACTCAAAGAAACAGAAGAGGAAGAAGGGATCAATAAGATCAGATATATCATAATATGGGTCACCATTCTTGCTGCAACCAGCAAAAGGTTAAGAGAGGACTTTGGTCACCTGAAGAAGATGAAAAGCTCATCAGATATATCACTACACATGGCTATGGATGTTGGAGTGAGGTTCCTGAGAAAGCTGGTACTTGCCCCTCTATTCCTCTTTTCTACCACTTGTTTCTTGTCCTTCTTCTTTGTTTAGTTTCCCCCGGTAATTAAGCTCTGTATAATTTCTTGTTTGATATAGGTATTATTAGTGAATGATTTCTCTCTTTTTTGGTTGAACATTTTAGGGCTTCAAAGATGTGGCAAGAGTTGTCGTTTGAGATGGATTAATTACTTGAGGCCTGACATAAGAAGAGGAAGATTTACTCCAGAGGAGGAGAAGTTGATAATTAGCCTTCATGGTGTTGTTGGAAACAGGTCTGTACTATAAAGTACATAAAGTTAACTGGCATTTGCGATTACAAGTTTAGTACTACATCTACACAGAGATTACAAATTTTAATCTGGGCCGCATTGAATGCACTTGCAATCAAGTATACAAGTTCTTACTTCTTACGGACAAGTGCTCTAAAATAATCTTGAGACTTCCTCTCTCTCTCTCTCTCTCTCTCTCTCTTGGGGAGCTTACGGGGGAAATTCATTCTTTATTCTGTTTTTATGGAAACTTGAAAAGTAAGTTTTGAGAGGCGTTTCTATATATATATACACAAAAAATAAGCTAGCTATAAGCAACCACATAATCACATAATTAATTAATGTTTAAGTAGTTCTATAAGCACCTATCAACTGCATTGCGGGAGACGTTGAGAAAGCAATGTCAGAAGTTGTCACATGGGTTTTCAGTTGGAAATTAATGCCTATCTATGCTATGCACAGCACTAACTCAACACCGTAACGTTGTTTTTTCCCCTTCTCTTTCTGTAAGATATTTTATTAAATCGTGTTAGTACTTTTGCTACAAATTCCTTGCTTCTCTAAATCCAGACAAGTTAACTAATTGATTAATTGCTTTGTCTGTTGTTTTGTAATCTATGATTAGTCACTAGCTAGTTTTGTGGTAAGTTTTCTTATATGCATGGTTGATCAATTGTAGATGGGCTCATATTGCAAGTCACTTGCCTGGAAGAACAGACAATGAGATTAAGAACTATTGGAATTCTTGGATTAAAAAGAAGATACGAAAGCCTTCAGCAACTGCAACAATAACCAATGCAACTACCAGTACTGATCATTCAAATATAAATTATACCTCAAACCAACTAGATTTAGGACATCAAGATTTGACAAGGCCACAAGTTCAAGAAACCCTATTTTCGTCTTCAGCTCCCTTATTTATGTTTGACACCAGTACTGCCTCACTTGATGGAATTGTGGATAGTAGTGTACGTGGGGAACTTTTTCATGATTCGGCAAGCTTAAACACTGAAACTTGGAATTCAAGCCAGCACCATCATGTTCAAGCAGTACTGCCACCCCAAGCAACATTTAGTATTGGAATGGATACAAATTACCTGCCTCCATTGATTGACAACATGGAGAACATGGTGCCTATTGAGATGCAATCCTGTAGCATGAATGACGAAGGAGAGATATCATTGGAATGCTTACAAAGACAAGAGTTGAATATTGAATGGGTGGAATCCCAACAATGCTCAAACTTTCTTTTTTGGGATAATGTTGAAGGACCACTTGGTGGAGAAGAAATTGTACCAACTTCATCAAGTATGGGAGCTGCTACACTCTCTTCTTTCCCTTCATCTCTATAAGATATTTATAATGGTGAAAACGGCCTCTCATCTCTCTTCCCTCTCCAACTTTTTATAGAGCTTTCAGAATGGTCCAGGGCTTCAGGCTTTTGAAGACAGCTTGTTGATTTCTTTTCTTTCATTTCTACCCCGCCTTTTAACTCCCACAGGTGAGATTGTGAGAATTGAGGCAATGAAAACAGATAACTGCATAAGGATGCATGTAATCTTGTTTTCTTGGCGTTTGCAGAGGAAAGAATAAAGGCAACACAACAAACCCCAGCAGAGTTTGATCATGATTATGGTGATGTCAACGAGTGGTTTTTTTTTTCCTTTCACTTTTTCAAGAATTTTGAATAACAGTTCTAATGGACTTCGTGTATATCTTTCTTATGACGAGCTGATACATTGAAAAAAGAAAAAAAAAAGTTAAAGGAGGGCATACCACATGCTGAAATGTAATTTAAGAAATGATTATGGTATCGATCATTGAATGTTGAGTGTTTTTTTTTTTTAAATCTTGACGATACTATCGAGGTAAGCTATCCAACCAAGATCATGGCGGTCTTTCTAATCCAAGAATGAATTGAGTATAATTAATGGCAGTGAAAAATACCTTCTTCTTTGGTGGCGCCTTAATTCAAAATTAAGATACTGAAAAGAAATTTAATATAAGGGGAATGGCTTGTAAAAATAATCTGGGATATAATAACTTGTGTTTAAAGGAATTTATGATTAAGGATATCATCTCATCCTGCATCGAGCTGATGGCTTAGGATTGAGCTTATAAGGATATCTCTAACGGATCTGCATTAATTAAGCACTAACATCGAGAATATAATTGATTAATTATGTTTTGCTTGATTCATGGTGCATGGTAGATGATCAAGTGACATGTTTTATACATGAAAACCATTAACTAAATCGATTATACGTAGACACCGTTTGATCGGACATCTTTCTACACATACATAGTACGTAAAGAAGCGTAGTGCTGTTGATGTTTATGAAGCTAATGATGACGTCGTCCTGTTTGTCCTCTGTCAAATGATAACTTTCATTATAACCATGGCTGTCCTGATATAAACTCCTTGTGTTTAAGGGAAAAACGTTATCATGCACTCTCCGACTGTTGCGGCCCTTTTACATATACCTGCTCTATGTCATGTTTTCTGTTGCATGGCTCATTAATTTACATGGTAGGATCATGCTTCTCAATCTTCGATGTCTTTTCATCATCACTTTCTCCCATGTTCAGCCTGTTTAATCAGTGTGACAAAATCGCAACATCTCTTAACAGTGATGATTATGTAACAATAATGCAACAACAACATTGATAATCATATCCCAGGGGGCACTTTTACTAATGATCGTTGGTAGTAGCAATTAAATGCTTTGAGTCATTTCTGCAACTAGCAACTTTTTCTTCAAAAAAAAAAAAACAGTTCTTACTAAATTAAGGCACTTCAATGAAAGCATCTTACCTCTGAACTAGCATCACTAGCCCGACGAGAAATCCTGAGTCTTTTTTGTTGGGGTTTGGCTAGCACGAACCAATTAAGACTCTTCATAATTAATTTCTAATTAAGTGTCACTTATTTCAGGAACAGGAGCTCAAGTCATGTTTGATATAACATGATAGATCATGCTAACCTAGTACTAGTACACCTTTAATTTTAAATATTTTAATGACTATGATTTTATTAGTTTTAATTGGAATATATTATTGTTTTAGATTTTTAATATCTCTTATTCACTAGCTTCTTTTTCTTTAGAGAGTTTGAGTTGGTATGTTGTTTTTTAAGTTGACTTTTGTCATATGAAAGCATAAAGAGTCTCATCTCATCCCACCCTTCCCTTAATCCCTGTAAGTGTCTTTGTTATACTGGGACCTTTTCCTCTTCCTGAAGCAATTAAATTAACACTATATAGTTTGAATGCACAAATATTTTTCACACCTACTTTTTATAAATTACACCTTATGTGTTACTTTTATATAATTAATATAAACTTCTATCTTATATTATAATTCTGTTTACTGTCATTGGTCATTGTTCTAAAAAACATTAATATTAGGTAATGATTTTTATTTTTATTACTGATAAATAATAAAAATTTCTTGTCTTTTTCATATATATTATTCTCGACTATTTCGATCAGAAAAATAATTGCTACAATGCTACACAAGGGTGACATCTAATACCAAGTGGTTGTCGTTGCACAAAAATGGCTAGCGGTGGTGGTTCTGCTGGATTTTGGTGACAAGGCTAGTAGTATTTGTTGTTTTGAGTTCATCTATTGTTGAAAGATAGTGTTGGTTTTACCACCTACTTCTATGAAACTTTTTGAGGATATTCTCATAAAAGTAGCAGATCAAGAGAGAGAGAGAGAGATACGAAGTTGTGTGATGGAATACCTCAGGTTTTTATCGCGAGTGTTCCAAGTTACATTTTCTGCACTATTATTATTTTGTGGAAGTGAACAAAAAGTACTATAATTCTTTTAGGATAATTACAAAACTTTGATGGTAGAAAAACATGAATGAACCTATTTGCCTGATGATTCCAGCACTTGACTAGCTGTTGTTTCTAATAGATTTGAGAGGAATCATGTTTATGAGTTGTCTATGGCATCTTTTTCTTCTGTGAGGAGCGGACATAGTTCATCTGTATTAGGTACACCATCCTCTAGCTCTAGAATTTCAATTAGCATTATGATCAAATTGTGGCTATGAGAGATCAGAGTCAAATGATTGAGTTGCAGGAGAAAAATGATGACTTGCTTAGCTTTTTTCCATTTGAAAACAAGTGTAAGAGATCAAAATGATGACCATGCAAGCTATGAGTTTTTCTCCATATCCCCCCACAACTTCGACTATATTTTCTGCGATCCAAGTGCATTATACATGAGATTTTGTTGTAGTTTTAAGAATGTTGAAAACAAAGTTTTTCAATTTTATCAAGTATATATCCGGTTAGCATATAGCTACTTTGTCAGATATATTTTATGTATGTTGGAGATATCTTTTAAATTCTTTGGTGGAATATTGTTTTGCATAGTTATTTCCATTAAAGTGAGAGGTGTGTTAAAAGTGGTTGTAAATATACATAAATAGGTGTGGTCCATATTATTCTAATGAGTGTGGAAAAATACAATAACAAAACAAATTCTTAGATATTTGTTTAGACAAAATCTCTTACATTCATATATATTTTTTATGTATTATTTTCTATTACATTAGAGATTCATTGAATTATATTTTTTATGAAATTTTTGATGGAATATTTTTATCGCTTAAGATATTTTATCAAAGATTTTGTAAAAAAAATAAAATTAATGGAATATGAATAAAAGATTTTAATAAAAGACCAAATATTTTATCAATGATTCTGTTGTAAATATATTTTTTAATAAAATCTTTGATTAATCATGTATTTTTTTGTGATTAAAATTTTTTATTGTTCTTATATAATTTTTGACAAAATTTGTGTAGCTTGCCAATGGAATATCTAGTTGACAATATTCAATTTTATAAAAATACTTTTTCCATTTTAATTCTTCGGCATGTCCTAATACAAATACAAATTTCTCTCAAACTTTCTTGCAATTTATCATTTTCGCAATTTATTTACTTTGTAATTTACTTACAATTTATGTTTTATTTTTTATACAATTATTTAGTTTTTTTTAGTCTTTAATGCCTCACGCTTATTTAACTTTATTTATTTATTATTTGTTTTTTTATTCAATACTTTTACTTGAATGTAATATTTTCTCTTAGTCCTTAACATCCGCTTGCTCGATTTGAATATAGTAAATCTTCATGATTTATATGTTGCTTGGTGAACTAATAAATAATTTTAATGACCTGTGGTAGTTTCGTCATGATGATTTCTACGATACTTAGTTAGTTTTATGATTTTTTTTTACGAATAAATATATTTTTTTAGTGGCATGAAGCATGAGCACACCTTGTTTCTAGAATTGTATGAACACAAGAAATTATTAACCGATTTAGATATAATTACTTAGAATACCATCTACTCAAATGAACCTTAACTTGTTTGGAAATTAAATTAATTATGATTCCGAACTGATTTAATTTTAAATTATTGTAGATTCCATGTCCTATATACTTTTACATTTTCACATATATATTAAACCTTAAATGCTATTTTATATTTGTCAAAGAATTTAATTAATAACAGCTTGTTTACTTACAGAATTCAGTCTACCTAAAAAAAGGCCACAATGATGAACAAATTAATGAATCTATGCTGATAATAATAATAATATTATTATTATTTTAAAGAAACTACACACTAAAACTTCCTGGCCTAATTTAAGGCAGTGGCATCACTAGTTTCTTCGTTCTCGTCATAAATGGCCCTTTCTGAATTTTAAAAGTCAATATAAACAATTTGGCTAGATTTTTTTTTTTTCAAATTTGCATCCTTTACAAAATTAAACAAAAGCTATGAAAAATATTAACTCTAAATTTTTCTGGTCTTCAAAACTTTCTGTCAACAAACTCAATTAATTAAAGAGTATGCTGAAGTATTAAACTCTGTTGACATTTTGGAATCGATAAGGAAATTTTACCGTGAAAAGATTATGGAAGAAATCGTTCTTGCTCCAGACAGTGTTTCTGCCTAAAAATCTGGCCAAAAAATAAAAGGTCTGAAAATTGAGTAATTTTTACTTGCTGAGCTAGCTCCTCAAGATACAGTATACTGTCTGCGGTAGATGGTTTCTTACCACTGATGATGCTAATTAACGCATGCAGAACTTGGATTGCAAAGTGTCTACATAGAAGAAAGCAAGCTTGCTACAGCTCTAAACAAGAAAAGAAAGCAAAACAGGGAAACCTGAACCCAAAACGCAACAGAACCACAATCCAAAGGGAGACAGAAACTCACTAAAAAGACGCAGATATTACTACTGGATCATGCTTATTGTCTGATGCCAGTGGCTGTTATACTTTAGTCAACTTCTTCCGTCTTGCTCTCCTCTTTCGCTTCTTCCTCCAATGCTGGCATTTGAGCCTTCTCTCCGCCGGTCTCGTCTTCATCAATGCTCAGACCCAACTCCAGCATCCTGTGAATCCTTGCTGAAAATGTGTTAGGATCGTCGAGACTGAACCCAGAAGTCAACAGGGCTGTCTCATAGAGCAAAAGCACCGAGTCCTTTACTGATTTGTCATTCTTATCCGCATCGGCTCTCTTTCTCAGTTCCCCCACGATCGGATTGTCTCGGTTGGTCTCCATAATCTTCTTGCTAGACACGGGTCAAAGCTTGAGCTTTCACGATCCTTTCCATGTTAGCACTCCATATCCATATTCACCTGTAACCAAACAGCAAGGAGAGTCCACAAGCCGATCAGATATCACTACTTTCTCCACCCTGTCTCCAAGGATTTTCTTGATTGTCTTGCAAAAGTTCTCAAAAGACTGCTGCTTATCTTCTTTCTTCCTTCTCTCCTCCTCGTCATCTTCAACTGTCAGCCCTTCCTTGGTCGTCGCTGACACTAGCTTCTTGCCATCATAATCCTTCAATTGTGACACAAAATGTATCAATGGCATCCACCATGAAAAGAACTTCATACCCTTTCCTCTTGAGCTTCTCAAGGAATGAAGAGTTCTCGACTACTTTCTTGCTCTCACCAGTGATGTATTGTATGTATTTCTGTCCCTCTTTCATTCTTGTAACATAATCCTTCAAACTGGTCATCTCATCACCACTTTTGGTTGAGGAGCGCCTCAGCAAGTCAGCAAGCTTGGTTCCGTTTTGGCTATCTTCATGGATACCCAATTTAATGTTCTTTGAGAAAGCATCATAGAATTTGTTGTAGTCTTCTTTATTCTCAGCTACCTCATTGAACATCTCAATACTCTTCTTCACCAAATTCTTCCTGATCACCTTCATGATCTTGTTCTGCTGCAGCATTTTACGAGAAATGTTGAGTGGCAGATCATCAGATTCCACAACACTCTTTATGAATCCTAGATATTCAGGAATGAACTCTTCACAGCTGTCCATAATGAATATCCTCCTAACATAAAGTTTGATCTTCTTCATTTTCTTCCTAGTGTCGAAGAGATCAAATGGAGCTCTTTTGGAAACAAAAAGGAAGAGGATCCTCCCAATCATTGGTAAGGCTCTTGTAGGAGGCATTTTCCTCCTTGCTGACTTCCTCAGGCTTGCGCAACCAAATAGGTTTCTGCTTGTTGATAAGTTCCCATTCATGGATCACTTCTTTTATCTTCTTCTTCTTGGAATCCTTTTCTTTGCTCTCATCAACATCCTCCACATCACCTTCCTCTTCTTTTTTGGTCTCCTTATCTTCATCATCATTAACCTCTTTCTCAGTAGTCTTCTCAGTCCACATGTAAATCGGGTAGCTAATGAATTCAGAGTGCTTTCTCACAATGTCCTTCAATCTCCTCTCTTCCAATTACTCCCACTGCACTAGGGTAAGAACAAATTGAATTGATATCGTTACAAGGAAAGAAAATGTATAGATTTAAACCACATTTCAACAAGACATGCATTCAACAAAAAAAAAATTGAGGCTTGAGCTCCCAAGCTATCATGGCTTTAAATACAGAATCCAAGACCAAGCACCGAATATAAAGCTTCTAAGACTAAAATCTCATTCTTGTTAACCACTCTGCTATCCTGATTGAATAAAATCTCAATCTTATTAACCACTCTGTTATCCAGAATTCTCTTAATCGCAGGATCTAAAATAAGACTACTGCAAGTTGTTCTAATTGTTACCTGATCATCTTAGAGTGACTTTAGTTCCTCTACCCAAAGGCTCTCCAGCTTGAGACTCCCAAAGATACTGATCATCATAATTCTGCTTACTGGTCACAATCACATTGTCAGCAACAAGGAAGGCGGAGTAAAAACCAACCCCGAATTGTCCAATAATGCTCACATCAGCCCCAGCCTGTAATACCTCGATGAATTTCTTTGTTCCGGACCTTGCAATTGTACCCAGATTGTTCACCAAATCTAAGATCACAATTACCGGTTCTATTAAAGCTGACCATACAAAGACAAGTACAGAACAAGTTTCAAATTCAACATTTGTGTAATTTAACATTTACCTGCTTTAGTCATGCCAGCTCCGCTGTCAATAATTTGGCAGGCTCTTGTTAACCTTGTCAGGGACAAGCTTGCTCTTATCTGTCAAGCTCTCAATTCTTACCCTGTCCGGTGCCTAGAATTAAAACAACAAATTACTCAAATAATTCATTAATCTCGGAATCCAAAATCCCCATCCCTCCTTTTTCTCCCCTCCTTCTACCAAGAAAATAGAGAAAACTTAGCATCACGAGGTCTTAATTAATAATAATAATAATAATTCCTAACACCCACAAAAAAAGTCTGTTTTCTTGATTCCCGTTAGTTAGCAATTCTTTTCTCCAGGACCAACAAGACATGGTTGTAAGAAAAACAAAGAAAGGAGAGATTTAGACCCATTCACTTACATCAGAAGCATTGCTAATGAGTTCACGAAGGAAGATTTCCTTGTTGCTGTAAAAAAGAATTGATTATAAGACCGAGAAGCTGATTTATCTCAGCCTGGAACGCAAACAGCTCAGTGTCTTCCATCTTCACGTCTGCCATTTGATGATTCTACAAAACCCAAAATATATATAAAATAAAAAATAAAAAACAAGAAATATACGACTTTGCAGCAAGTAGGTCGCTTTAGTTGGTGATGTGTGGTTTAATGGATTTTGGATGATTATTCTTGAAAGGTAGAGAGGAAACATAAAGCGGTGCTTAATATTTGCATGTCTGTGAGAGAGAAAGGAGTTCCGCTGGCTTCAGTTTTGGAATTCATGTTCCCGGGTTTCGATACACCTCTTTCCTTTCCTATGGAAAAACTCGTTGTGTTTTGGAATCAGCTGGTTGAAAAGACATAACTAAGGTTTCGGTGCTTCTTGGCCCAATGATTTGTGTCTCAATTTCGGTAAGATGTTGAGTCCAATCAATTGCTGGTGAGCTGAGACTGTGTTTTTTTTCTTTTCTGGATCTGCTTTCCAGAATGTTGAATCTCCTTAGTGTTTTATACAGCTTTAATGGGCTTAGCTTGAGCACCAATCCATGGTCCAAGGCCATTATAAATTCGAGATCCTCAGCCTGCCCAGAGCAGCTCATAATGCAGCAAGCTCACCTTTTTCGTCTCAATCTTATTGCAGTAATTATTCTCCTTTTCCATTTCTCGTTGGGTTGGGTTTTTACAGTCTCTCAAAACTGGGTTCTGTGCAGCAAAATTTAAATAACGATACTTCTGACTTGAAGATTAGATCAGGATCTAAGTTAAATTTTAAATTTATTTTTTAAAAATTATTAATTTAAATTTTAAAATTATTAAAAATTTATATAATTATTAATTTTAAAACCTATAAATTAATCAAGGTTCATGTAAACTGACCCGGACACTTAGATTAAAAATAAATAAATAAATATATGAAAAATGTAGCTTTAATAAGTGTTATTTTTTTTAAAAAAAAAAGTAATAATATGTTTAGAATTGTGATAGTGATTATTTTTTAAAATAATTTTTTAATTTTTAAAATTTATTTTTAATATTATCACATTAAAACTATCAAAAAATACAAAAAAAATAATTTTTTAACTCTTTTGAAACACAGAAAAACTGTGGTATTTGAAATAGTGTTTTCCATACATATTCTCCTTTCAATAAATTTCTCTAACTTATCTTATTCAATAGGAAGTCAATAAACAATGTGTTATGGATTCTTGGCATGTACTAAAATATAAATTTACTCTTGAACATCGACTTGCCCCCCTCATCCTCTTGTTGATACTATAAAACGCCTCGTAAGCTTCAAACGTTAATGGGTTCAATAGAACCTTTTTAATAAACTGTCTAAATTTATATTTTGTTAACTTGTAATGATTTGGATTTGTGGTCGCTTTTTGTTCTTGGGTCGGATTATCAGATCAAACTGAATCCAATCAAACTTTATTTAAAGAAAAGTAAGGCAATGTGAGAAGATTAGAATCATCTTCTTCTTACTTGCTATCTACAATCTTCCTTTCTCTCTACAAGAAAGCAACATTCTTCAAACAATATACTATACTAAGCCATTGGAGTGTTTTTTTTTTTCCTAGGTAATTACACCGCCCAAGATTATCAACCATGAAAGCCCAGTTGAGCTAAATTTATCTGAAGTTTTTTAACAGCTTATGAGAACGACAATTACAAGTGTTGATCTCATATTTCAAATTCTCTCACGCTATCTACATTATCTGATGAAGGCAACCGGGCAATGAATGCTGTGCATCCTCTCCAGCAAACTAAAAGGACGATTTATTTATTTATTTTTGTGTTTTCGCCATTCTCATTGATTGCTCTATCGGCATCAAAATACGGAGGAAATGCCGAGAATCTGGACACAGATAGGCGAGGCATGTGCATGGAAAAGCAAGGCAATAGAAGTTGCGATCATGCTACACCTGCCAAGTAAAAAAGAAACCAGGGCGTGAGGGATTGAGAGGCAAATGCACATAAATCCCATGACCCCGCAACCACCAAATCCATAAAGCAGCGAGTTTATTACTGGCAGATCGATCTGTGGATTTGCTTTGACACTTTCTAGAGCACGCACATGTACAGTGTTCTTAAAGTAATTACTGAAGAGGCTGGTGACCACATATGACCAAGACAACGGACCGCCATTGATGAACTCCAATTTGTTAATATATATGTGTGTGTGTGTGTGATAATGTATTCTACCTGGTCTTCGAAGTACAATTAAGTGTTGTTTTTGCAACCTCAAAAATGTTTTTGGTCAACGAAAGAAGAGCATATAAAATTTGACCATCTTATTCATTTAGGAGAGACTATACTTCTTGGTCTTGCTTAGAAACTATAACGAAGGTGAATATAAGGAATCATCGTACACTATTTTCTTTACAGTAGATAATTTTAAAAAACTGACCAATTAATGGGCATTCGGAATTGCACATTTTTAGTCACAGATTTTCACTCCATTGTTAATTCAGCTTCAAATGCATGAAATATTAGATTGATTGTGCACCAATTTTTACATTTTTTATCATATTATAAAATACAATGATATCTTTACTAATAAAAACTAGAAAAAGAAAAGGAAAAAACAATAAACCAGGGTAATATACATTTTAAATCATTTGATTTACAGCTTATATATATAATTTCATACAAGGGTTCACATTAAAAATATCTTGGTAGATTTCGGTTATTTTTTTCTTTCTTAACATGTAAATTCAAATAAAAAAAAGTCTGATTGAAAAGACCAGCAATTATTCTAAAATAAATAAATAAATAAAACACCGCTGATCATAAAAGAGCAATAGTAATTTTAAGGACAATCTCCCTGGAACAACTATCTTAGAAAAAAAAAATCAAACGTAGTATACAATTGTAATTATGAAATCCACTCATTTATGCATTATTATTAAACACATACGAGTAAAACTTACAAGAAGAATAGACTAGGTTTGACGTGGAATTAGAATATATATATATATATATATATATATGGTAAGATTTAGTTAACATCACTGGGTTTCAATGACTTGATTATTGTAGTGAGATATAATTTAAATTTTGTTAGGTTTATTTTAAGATTTTTTTAAAAAACAACTAATATTTTTTAATTAAAAGAATAATTAATTCAATTACTCAAACCCTTTTCCATATAGATTCAACAATCATACATTCAAAATTGAAAAACAAAACTTTTAATATAGTTAGTTTTACTATAAATAAAATCATGTTTTTACACTATGGAATAACTTTCAAATGGTTTAAACTATAAAATTTAACCTATATAAAAAAATCATAACAAACTTAAAGAATAAAAACAAATTTAATTATGAATGATAACAGGTCGTCAATGTAAAATTATTAAGATATTGTGAAAAATATTTTCACAAAACTAAATTTTTTAAACTATAAGTAATTTATAATATAAATAATTATTATTTTATTAATATAAGTGATTGGATTATTTTATATATTTTAATTAATTTTATAAATTTTAAAATTAATAATGATATAAATTTTTAATAATTATCATATTAACAATCACATTACTCAAATATAAAATTATAAAAAAAAACCATTTAATTCCAATTCCAAGCTATTATTAATAACCACCTGTTAAAATAACCAAATATTTTTTTTAAATTAACGTGGGTGTCTGGGCCAGCTTTAGCGCACATCTCACGAGCCCTGAAATTAACGACCATATAAATCTTCAGTAGCCGTCATATAAGCAATCAAAAACTCAAACCTAAAATCATAGAAAAACAAACTTCTTAATTCCTATACTTATCACTGAACACCACCCAAATGAATAAAATAACCAAATTTTGATATAAGAAGAAAAGGTCCAAAGATCTCTCAAACGGGACGAAAAAAGAGGCTAAGAGCATCGTATGGCCTCTCATAAATAATAATAATAAAAAAAAGCGTTAAGATCTTGAAATGAGGTACCAAAATCCATGGACAAGTGGCATGCTATGACTGGCTGCGAGGCGGCTGGGTGTAAAAACGTAGTAAATCAAACCATTCAAAAGTTTCATTTTCTTTCTTTTTCGTAGGAAAAAAAAGTTAGAACGTTAGAAAAGAAAAGGTCAGCTTCATTTCACGGACACTCAAACCTCCCGAGAAAGCTCCCTGCTTTTTATTCAACTAGGCAACAACGAAACTTTCCATTTTTTTTTCTTCTTCTACTCTGGAAAAGAAGACCGAACACAAAGGGAAAAGAAGAGATTTTGCGAGAGAGAGGCTTGGCTTTATGGCTGCTACTAATACCACTAAAGAGTCTAGCAGCGCTGGTTCAACATCAGAGGGAGGAGGAGCTGGTCAACACCATGGAAGTAAAATAAAAGGAGTCTTAACTCATGGAGGTCGTTATGTTCAGTATAACGTTTATGGTAACTTGTTTGAGGTTTCTAGCAAGTATGTCCCTCCTATTAGACCTATTGGTCGTGGTGCTTATGGCATTGTCTGGTAAGTGTTTTCTGTTTCTGTGTTTTTGGGATTTTACTCATTCTTTCATGGTGTGATTTGATATATAACGTCCTCCGTTTTGATCTTTCAATTGCGGTTTTTTAACCTATATGGGAAATGGGTTTTGGAGGGTTTTCAGTTATCTTTTTGTTATTGGGTTCTTTTGGTTGTCACTTCCATGGCTATCGAAGCTTTCTTTAATTGATCAATTGAACTTCTTTTTTATTTTTTATTTCATAAATATGCCTCTTTTATTCAATCTATGCTTCATGTTGCTGAATTTGAAATTTGGGGTACATTTGCTGAATTTTTGTTTGTTTATTTATCTCATGCACACAGCTGTTGCTTGTGGGTTATCGATGTTACTTTCTTTAATAGGTTATTTAAGTTTTTTCTCAGGCCGGTATAACTCTTTGTGTTTTCCAGAAAGATGAAGACTTTCCACGGAGGAAAGAGAGGCAAATAGTTCCCAAAAATAAATAGTACCTAATGTATAATTTTGTGCTTTATTAAAGATCTTGAGAGAATCCGTTGCATTTTTCTCATGATAGTTTCAATTTGTTTCTCTGGGATCATGACGAGTTATTAAGTTTCACGTTCATACCATGTAGAAGTTGCCAGTTCCATTTATACTTATCGGTGACAATATTGCGTTTTTTCATATCCTTAAGGCACTGTTTCTATATATGTTATATTTTTCGTGGCTGGAACATGAGTTAACTATACTTTCTTGTTCCTCCACTTCTCAGAAAGATTTCTTCATGTTCTCCATTCATTAGACTAGTATATTGAGTGGTGGGAAGAGTGGTTCTTAACTTTTTATTGTGCATGCTCTTTTCAGTGCTGCTGTGAATTCAGATACGCATGAGGAAGTTGCTATAAAGAAGATTGGTAATGCATTTGACAACAGAATAGATGCTAAAAGGACACTGAGGGAAATTATGCTTCTCCGACACATGGATCATGAAAATGTAAGCATGTAATTTACCTAGGGTTAAATTCATGATACTTGTTGGTCACATATGCCTCATCACTTCTTTCTCTTTTACTTACATTATTTTGTTCGCTAGTGGTTCTACATTCATCACTCTTCCATATGCCTCCTTGTGTGTTTAGATTTCCACTTCTTTCTTTTCTGCAGGTTATTGCTATCAGGGACATAATACGGCCACCCAAAAAGGAGGCCTTCAATGATGTCTACATTGTTTATGAATTAATGGACACTGATCTTCATCAGATTATTCGTTCTGATCAAGCACTGAATGATGATCATTGTCAGGTATGGCACCAAGAACAATGTTTAGGCCTTATACCTTGTGACTCTTTTAGTGAAAAACTTGATAGCTTATCTATGTGCTTGCCTATTGTCTTATTAGATTCTCTGATCACAACTTGGAATCATATAATTCAAATTTTCTTTCAATAAAGATCGTAGCAGCAAGAAAGGGAATAAATGGTACCATAATGATTCCTAAAACTTGGGGATTTTATCCCTCGACTTATTGCAGTTTGAAGTGCTCGACTTTGTTGCGAAGAAATTTAATGAGAACAATTCCATATTTAGAATCTGAAAGCAGCCATGATAACTTATAATCTGTATAATATAGGGTTCCACTTCCTTTCCAGAGCTTCTATGCAAAAAGATAAATGAATGCTTGCATTAACTAAATATCATAACAATATGGAGTGCTTGGCTCTCTTGTGAAGAAAATTAATGAGAACAATTGAAAATTTAGAATCTTAAAGCAGCATAACTCATAATCTGTTTAAATTTACACTTCCATTTCTCTTTCTGGCGCTTCTTTGCAAAAGGTAAATGAATGCTTGCATTGACTAACCTGATGCAGGTAAAACAGTTTCTATTGTTTCTTCCTGTTGCTTAGTATGTGCAATGATAAAATAGCTAATGAACTCAAATAACAATGTTATTGACTCTTCAGTCCAGAGTAACTAACAAGAATGCCAGCTTAAATAGATGTTGTCAGTAAAAAGTACTCTAAAGTTTAGAGAAAATAAAGCACCTTCATAATGTCCACTTTTACTGTGACAATATGATATTTGAACAGTCATTTGTCAAAATGTTGAACTTGTGTATTGGGACATTACCCATGTCAAAATCTGGAATTTTTATGTTGTAAAATTTGAGTTAATATGCCATGACTTGCTTGAGTAAAGTTGACTTTGACATTGCATACAGGATTAATAGATTCTCAATGAAACTTTTGCAGTACTTCTTGTATCAGTTATTGCGAGGATTGAAATATGTACACTCAGCCAATGTTCTGCATCGTGATCTTAAGCCCAGCAATTTGCTTCTCAATTCAAATTGTGACCTTAAAATTGGAGACTTTGGGTTGGCAAGGACAACGTCTGAAACAGATTTCATGACTGAGTATGTGGTCACTCGTTGGTACAGAGCACCGGAGTTGCTCCTTAATTGCTCAGAGTACACTGCTGCAATTGACATTTGGTCTGTTGGTTGCATACTTGGTGAGATTATGACCAGGGAACCTTTATTTCCAGGGAAAGATTATGTTCATCAGCTGAGGCTTATTACAGAGGTATGCCTTTTGGGCCTCATGTGTAGTTAATTTTTGCTGCATCTTCCTTTACTCGTTTTATGCACTCTATGATATAGGATCCGTGGTTCAGTCATACTAGATGGAAGGCCAGTCTGGTTTAGCACCACCCTCAGCCCCTGCCACGTCCTCACTCCTCTATATTTCCTTCCAAGAAATCTTGCTTTGAGTATAGCTTGCCATAATGGTTTTTTTAAGTGACCTTCGAACCACTGGTGAACATGAGGCTAGTAATTTATATATACTAGTTGATGTTTAGTCTCTTGTTAGATTGGTTAGTAATGGATGTGTCGATTTAGACATGAAAATCAACATCAGTGTTCTATATGCGTGGTGATTTGCAAATAGTCACACATCTCAAGATATTTGATTGCAATGTCTGTAAAGAAAACAGATGATTGGTTTTTGACATGGTGTTAGAGACATCATGACATGCACTGATGATGCTAGCCTGTGGTGCTGCTAAATTCTTATTCCAGAAAAGAACAGCACATATCTCTTGATTGTATTAATTGTGACAAAACTGAGGAAGAGAACTTGTTTATTTATTTAGTGTTCACTGACAACCATCAATTCATTCCTTTTATTTTTGTTTAAAGTTGATAGGTTCACCTGATGATGCTAGCCTTGGCTTTCTGCGAAGTGATAATGCCCGAAGATATGTTAGACAGCTTCCACAATACAAAAGGCAAAATTTCTCAGCTAGGTTTCCCAATATGTCTCCAGGAGCTGTTGATCTACTGGAGAAAATGCTTGTGTTTGATCCCAATAATCGCATCACTGGTATAAAAATAGAGTTCAAATTTTACTTGAGACATTTTTAAGCAGTGGCTTGTTGTTCGAGCCCTTTTTGTTTTTTCCTTCACTCTTAGATGGTCATGCTTCTTCATGTGTTTGCAGTCGATGAGGCTCTTTGTCACTCGTATTTGTCATCTCTCCATGACATCAATGATGAGCCTGTCTGCCCCAGGCCTTTTCATTTTGATTTTGAGCACCCATCATGTACTGAAGAGCACATCAAAGAGCTCATCTGGAGGGAATCAGTGAAGTTCAATCCGGATCCACCCTGTTAGGAGAAAAGGATTATGCTGCAGAAAGATGTTGGGAAATGGAATGGCTTCTTCTTCAGAATGTCCTCCATTCATCATTTTCTTGAGAATACGAACACCACATTCTTAGAACCTAAAAGCTGAACTTATTTAATGATCACGAAGTTAGCTTAACTTCTGACACATTTGGGTGCTTATATAAAATGTTAATGCCTGAAGTGCTTTGTAAAAAGTAGAGTTGATTATCGTGAGTACTAGAATTTGGGAATTTGATCTAAGGAGCAAAGCAAGGATCATGTGTTGTATGATCATATGATGGATCCAGTATCTATTTTTTCCCCTTTATGATTCTCCAATAAAATTGAGATGTTAATAAAAAAGTGTTCGTTTTTCATTTTTTCCGTGTTTTTTAAACCATGCTGATGTTTGTTGGTTTCTTGGTGAACTTGGGTGTTGAAAATTTGCTGCAGAGCAAGCTGGTGTTGAGTGCTTAAATTTTGTAGATGTTCTTTTCTCCTAGGACTGGTACTTTGTTCTTTTTCAGTGAATGGTTTAACAAGACATCTAAAGGAAAATAAAAATATAGCGAAGCTGCAATTATTTATGCAATCATTATATAAATTCCTTGGAATTTCAAATTGAGTGCTTGGAATACCGTTAGTCTTTTACCATTAGGTTGATTTACTTGTGCAGCCTGACAGTTACAATGGATATTTCATTTATCATCTCAATAAACAAATTTTGTTTGCTATATAAATCACACTATAATACCATTAGAACCAACAGAAAACACATTCCAATGTACAGGAACTTTTTTCATGTCACCAGCATGGAAGAGCAAGTATGAACCTCCATATTCTCAATTGGCAGGTTATCTTCTGGATAATTGCATGCTCCAATCTTTCCTGGTCCCTGATCTGATAACAGATCACAAGGTTTTGGGGTCACTTCACTTGTAATCCCTGCAACATCAGAGCAGTTCCACTGAAGTTTCTTTCGATTCCGTGCAAGTCCAATGGTCACATTAGATATGCAGATTCCAGTGAAGGGATCACCAGCTATGCCCTCTAATCTAGCTGCCATTGTCACATTCTCGGCAACCACATCACGATAATTGATATTCTGAATCACAGGAATTGCATTGGGATCGTAGTTGTTGTCAGGATGAGAACCATAATTTCCTGTCATCCAAAAGACCCATTTCATTGTTTTCAATGTCATCCCTCTTACATATATGTCTTTTACATAACCTCCTCTTCCTACAGCAGTTTTGATTCTGACACCCGATTCTGAATCAATAGCTGTGATGTCTTCTGCCCGAACATCCTCAATCCCCCCAGACATCTCGCTCCCTAGTGCAATCACTGCGCTGGTCGGTGAAATGCATGTCAGCCTTCTGATAACAACTTGTTTGGTAGGCATCCCAAAAGCAATACCATACTCATCCCAACCACTCTTAACAGCCACACAATCATCTCCGGACACAATGTAACAGTCCTGAATTCTGGTGTTTGTGCAAGAATCTGAAGAAGTTACAGAACCAATAACTCAACCGTCACATGCATGTTCAGAATTTCAGAATGACATTCTGGCATTCTTTTCAGTTTTATGAAGAAGTACCAAGTATGAAAAACTATTCTCGCTTAGTACTCGATAGAAGCAAATTCAATTTCTCCATGTTTACCTGGGTTGATCCCATCAGTGTTTGGAGATCTCACAGGTGCAAGAATTGTCAAGCCTTGAACTACAACATTGCTGCATTGCATTTAATATATCAAATACACATTCTTCCAATGGAATAATTAAGGGAAGTATCAACACCAGAGAAGTAAGAGCGAAGCATGCAACTACTATTAACAACCATGCACAAGGAGAAATACCTGCAATAAACAGGATGAACATTCCATGATGGGGAATCGATCAATGTAAGATTGGATATTTGAATGTTAGTAGAGAACATGATTTCTATCAGGTAAGGCCTGGTGTAATTCAGCTCTCCGGCACGGAATTTTGTCCACCAGAGTTCACCCTGACCATCGATTGTGCCATTGGCACCTGTAAAGCCGAATATGTTCATAGTCAATATGTGAAATACTTTCCTTTTTACTTTAGAAAGGGAGTTATTAATATTATACCAGTTATTACAACATCTGTGAGGTTGTTTCCAAAAATAAGACTGCCAAACCTTGCACCATCTGCATCTCTTCCTCTACCATAGGATGGCAGGGGCTCAATCAGTGGATATTCATTTTCATCCTGATGAAATGCTCAAAATACAGGAAAAATTAATTTATCTTTTGTAAAGGGTGGTGGCTCCCCATACCTTTCAACAAATAGCTAAAGGCATCTTCTAACTTGGGTAGTACTTAGGGGACTCTCTAACTAAGATGGAAATATTGATACATCATTGCTATAATAGGACAAATTTATAATATTTGCAAGCACCAGCAGTGGAATTAAAAGAGCTTTGCCAGCTTTCTGAGTAAAACTGGAAATTAATGCATAAACCAGATGTTTTTTTCATTTTTGTTTCTCTGGTATTCGATATATAAGAATCTTAACCTAATGGAACTCATATTAATTAACCTAAATTGTTCATATTTCAAAGAAGTTATGACCCTACTATATCCTTCTTACCCTCATCCCCACATCTACAATTCTTTTCCTTTTCTTTTTCTTTTTGGTCATTTCGCACCTCTATTTATTCTTGATGATTCTGAAGTTGTGCTTGGTATGTGAGACAGAACAAGATATCATAATACAACTTCATACTTGTATTGGTGTTTGTTGCGGGCAAGGGATATGATATATAAAAGCTATCTTAATTTGTCCACTGTCATAGTTCCATTTTTGTTCCACCTCTCATACCCAGTCACCTTTACTCGCCAAACATATCAAACACAACAAAATCATATGGGCACAGAGTGGACCTGTCTAGCTTGTGAAGCCGATAATCTTCAATCAGGCTCCTTCAAGGTGCACTTTCCAATTTAGGACCCCAGTATTTATTGCATAAGTTTCTGCTGGTAGTTACTGGACCATAGCAGCCTAGGAAAGTTGGTCCCTTTATCTAACTGAACTACTTTCAACCACCATTTCAAGGAGACCCCCTTTTTTCTTTCCTCTTTATGAAAAATAACATCATAATGGAAAAGAACGAATTAGTAATTAAACCAAATTTCTGGCAAGAATGAAGAACTAAGTTATTTCTCTTATGGACCATGGGAGGAAAGAGGAGAGCATCTTCTAGGCATCCAAACAAATTTATATTCGTAGACCGATCTCGAGCAAGAACTGAAGAAAGGGCTACTAAGTAAATGGAATAAAGGAAAGAAAGAGGAAATCAGCAAGTTCAATTTACATTAAAAATAATTAAGAAACTTGACAAATTCTAACCTGAGAACCGAGCAGAACAGCGTCTTTGTCAAGATAGAGAGTGAAATAACTAGTGAGATTGAAACTCCCAGTCAACCATCTTCCAGGAGGAACATAGAGTAAGGATCCACCTTCTGATGAGAACTGGCTTAAATGATCAATTGCAGCTTGAAAAGCCTCTGTGTTTACTGTTGTTCCATCTCCAACACCCCCAAAATCTGACACTGATGCACTATGAGCCCTGCAACTTACAGCTGCATACTCAAAACAATCCCACTTCAAAGATTTTCTGCTCTCAACACCAATTGTGCATAACAGTACCAAATAAACAAGGACTACTTTGACACCAATCACCTGTTCATTTAATTCAAGAATATGAAAGCCTGGTCAGGAAAATCATGCATGGCAATGAGATTTTTATTTCTCTTTCATCTATAAGCAGAGCAAAAGGATATATAACTGACGTCTCAGAACATGATCCTAAGAACAGCAAGGTGTTGAAAGTTGAGAAGATGCTTTAAAATGTGATGATGCTTTCATTGTTTTCATGATTCCGAAATTTTTTTACCTTAGATCTTCTTGCATTTGTCCACAACTCCATTGGTGCTGAAAACCAGGTCCTTTTGTTTATTATGGGCTATCTGTGCAATATATATACTCAATGTGACTCATGGACATCCACCGTAAACAGTTATTTTTTGTCGTTGTGGATCAAGCATAGAAAATTACAATTCTAGCCCTGGTCAGATTGCTTAAAATTCAAAACTTCATTTTCTTCATGTGTAAAACTACAAGAGGAGTCTTCTAAGAAAGAAAATGTCAAGTTGTTTAGCTTCAAAGTACATGCAACCATGGAAAGCCGGCAAGTCCTTCATTAAATATGGACGTGATTTCGCCTTAATCAAAATTAAAGGAGCAAGTTCATGAAAAACCCTACTGAGATCCGATTCTTTCTGAGGCTGGTGGATGGATTAGAAGGTTGGGAAACTTGTAGTTCCGTTCATGAAAAACCCTACTGAGATCCGATTCTTTCTGAGGATGGTGGATGGATTAGAAGGTTGGGAAACTAGTAGTTCCTTGATGAGCTTAGAAGACTCTCTGGTGCTTTAAATTAGCACTAGTGTAAGAGGAATGAAGCCTTCGAGAATATGTTGCGTGTGCGTTTATCAATTTAAAGAAGATGATTATAGAGAGAATTATACATGGTAAGAGGATGAAGATAGAGAGGTTAAAGATGACTTACCTTGAAATTCAAGGCAGTTTATATAGTTTTGAACGAATATCAGCATGTTTATATACATGGTAAAGCAGTCAATGAACTTGCTACCTGTAGTTTTGAACTGCGTGGAGATAATATTCTTAGTGACGACGAGCCTCTATAAAAGTAATCCGATTTCTAGGAGAAATGTGGCTGGTTTGTGTGCTTTCATTTAATACATGTACCTTCAATCCTTATGATTGGTGACCAATAAATCAATTAAAATAAAATAAAATAGCTATGCGTATATTATAAGTATTTTTAGCATTTATCAGAAAGAAATATTTAATAGATTGTCATTCTCCTGATTTGTTCAATATAGAAAAACTAATAATTAGATAAAGTTTTATCTATGATGCACTGATTACGTGATTGTTCTTAAAATAGTGTTTGTCTGGTATAGTTGAATTATTTTTTAGTTAATTTTTCACGAGATAACATTAGTTTCTTAAATTTTGATCTAGGATGCGTTGCGTTTCATTTGAGCTTCTGGGGAATCATAGTTGGTCCTCTGCCGTGGAGCGCTATCTAGTTGGGCTACGTGGACATTCCCGGCCCAATTTGTAGACTAGTCTGTGGGCTTTTTATTGTGATTGAACCATCCCTCCAAAGTCTAATAAAGCAAAGAGACACACATTATGTAATCAACATTCAGAGTGGATCACAGGAGAGCTTCATAGCTAATTAGGGTATTAGGTCACCACTTTTCACGAGCCTTACTTCAGATCATGTGACAGTCATGGAAAATGAATTCAGGAGGGTAGATTCAGGCTCACTTGTTCGTAACCTCCCCACCTTAATATTTTTCCCTATAGCTTGGACTTGATTTATTGCCTGCACACCGCAGGCTAGGATTTTTTGTCCGCCATAAAAATGCTACAGTAAAAAACTCAATATCCGAGTAATTGGTTGAATTAGTAATTTAAATAATATAAATAAAAAAAAAGCACAACAAAAAAAAATAAAAATAACCAGATTTGAGCCCCTTTCAATTGGTTTGCAGACCTTATTTCGAAGTTGAAACTTAAAAGCAAAAATTATTTTTCTTAAAAAAATCCTCATTAAACCGGGTGAATTTTCAAACCCTGCGACCATGAACATAAGAATAGAATAATCTTAAAAGAAAAAAAATAAAAAAATCAATTTAAAAGATAAAATTAAAATAAATCAATTTATAAAAGGATAAAAACAAAAAAGATAAACCTGTATTAATCTTTGAAACTAGTGATTTGAGTCATCCCTAAGCTAATTAAATAAAAGGAAAACCATAAAAAAATAAAAAAAATAAAACTAAAAAAAATAAAAAACAAGAAAACATCACCTTAAAGAAAGGGAGAAAAAAAATCAAGAAACTCGTGTAAACTTTCTAAACCTAATATAATTTCTAGAACTTGCAACTCATTAAGTATGGACTCGGGTTCAATCAAGACATTTAATTCACATCCAATTTAATTTTAAATGTTAAAATCTTGAAAAAGAATATTAACAAAAAAACTTGCAGAAAAAAGATAGCAACAAAAAGAATAAGAATAAAATTTGATTAAAAAAATCAAGTTAAATACTAAAAAAAAATTAAAATAATCACAGATAAAAAAGAATAAAGATAAAAAATGAAGATCAAATTTGAAAAATTAAAAAATCATTAAGAGTGAAATTACAAAATATTTGTAATTTGATAGATTATTTATAGATTCAAAAATTGTTGAGCTAAAATTGAAAAATATTTGTAATTTTATAGATAATTCAATTTTTTTAAAAAAATAATAATCAAAAGAACATAAATCAAATGTGTAAGAAAAATAAATCACAAGCGTTAATTTGAATTTCTAAAGAGGCATATGTAGATATGTAGAATTCAATGTAGAGAGATGAAAAAAAAGAAACAATCATTGGTGGCAAACTCAAGAATCATTTAGGGCATGTGCCACTTTATCACGTCAAGAGCACCTAGACTTTAAAATGCTATATCAAAAAGTAGTGTTTGCTGATCGAACGATCCTGCACATGTCATTTAAATTGCTCCACACACGCCACTCGAATGGCTTTGCACATGTCGCCTGAATAGTCAATAGTCATCCATATATGCTGGAAGTTTTTTAAAATAATATTAAATAAATGTAAATTATGAAAATACACTTGAGCTAACCTCAAAATTTACAATAAAACTAATGTAAAATGACAAAAAAAAATCTTATAAAAAAGTTATAGTGGTTTGGTCTTTAGAAATATCAAAATAATTATATTATTTAACAAAAACTTGAAAGACAAAAGTGTCCCTCAGTAGTAGGCATTATATTATTTTATTACAGTGTTAAATTAGTAATTTTACTATTAAAAAAATAAAATTATTAATCTAACCCCGTATAATTTGTAAACAATAATTGCTCACTTTCAAGGTTTCGTCGAAGCACTTCTAAAATTATCATCACCTAAGACCACTTTATTTTAATAGAGGAGATGCGTATCTTTTATTCTAATTTAATTTTGCTCAATTTAAAGACTTGTTACTTCACATTTAAGCATTTAAAGTTATTATTTCAATCTGTTAAAATTATCGAGATTGATTATGTTGTTTATTTTCAAGGCTTTGTCTGAGCAATTCTGACATTATTGTCACCTAAGAATACCTAAATTTGATAGAGATGATGCACATCATTCATTTAAATCCAGTGTTATTAAATTTAGAGGTTTATAACTCCATATTTATGCATTTAAAACCGCCAAGTTAATCAGCTTCAAATATAAGAATTAAGTGATAACTAATCAACTAATCAAGGGCAAAATATTTGGGACTCCCATGATAATATTAGATATAAACATCTAATTTTATAAAAATAGAGTTGTATAAGGAATGTTTTTTTTTTATTTGTAAAAACCCTCGTGGCATTAGAAGATGTAGAACTCTAAAATAAGCTTTTTAAAGAAGTCAACCTAATCATTATGAATTGTCTAGAAATTAGAATTTTTAATTTGAGATTTAACAAAATTTTAATTTAGTTATTGTTTTTCCAATTGTAGCATACATTCTTAATTGATAAAAAAAAAAACTTTTTAATTTGAGATTTAACAAAATTTTATTTAGTTATTGTTTTTCCAATTATAGCATACATTCTTAATTGATAAAAAAAAAACTTTTTAATTACATGCAATTTAACTTTCATCAAATTCAATTGTAAGCCTCTGTATTAGCTGATTTTTTCTTTTGGATCCTTGATTCTAAATTTATATATTTTGATTTTTAATTGTTTAATAAACCTTAATTTTTTTTAATTTAGCTTCTTATTTGATTAATTTTAGCTTTTATATGCATTTTTTTTTAATTTGATTATTAATTTTAGATTTCCTCAACCAAATTCCTAATTACATAATGGTGGTACAATTCAAGTCACCACTCAGCTTTAAGATGACATTTCCGGGCCTTATATGGTGGTCACCAGCCTCCCAATAAGGAAATGATCATTCAGGAAACAATTAATGTAGCTGTTGTGGATGAAGTGTTGTAGCACAGAGCATTGAAATGAGTCAGTTACTTAAAGATTAGTTGTAGATGGCAAAGAACATGATGAAACAGTTAGCTAATAAGAAGAAAACCAAGAGACGGTTTCCGGTTGGTGAGCTAGTGTTTCTTAAGCTTCAGTCTTATAGGCAAACTAGTATTGCTCTCAAACAAAATATCAAATTAAATCCAGGTGTTATAGACCTTATAAGATTTCACAGAAGGTTGGAGCTGTGGCTTATAAACTTTGTCTGTCAAAGGGTTCAAACATCCACCTGTGTTCTGTCTCACTGTTAAAGAAGTCAGTTACAGATGATGAAATTCTCTCTTCCTAAAATAGATGACTATGGTTCTATGAAGGTTCATCCATTAGCCATACTTGACAGGAAAATCATGAAGAAGGGAAGCAGATCTGTTACAATGGTACTGGTTTAATGGTCTAACCTCTTAAAAGAAGATGCTACGTGGGAAGAATTGGAGGACTTGTCCAGTCCATTTCTAGAATTCAAAACAGATTCTTGAGGGCAAGAATCTATAAGGGAGGATTATTGTTAAGTCAGCAATTCAATAAGACAGCAGTACGAGGTAATGTTGCTGAACTTGAAGGCTTAATTCTGCAGAACTGGAAAGCTGAGAACTTGAAGATTAGGATCCAATAAAAATAAAATAGTCACGTGTAAATAGGCAATAAAACATGTGATAAATGATTGGTTAGTTGGTGATTGAAGTTAGATAGTAATCAGTTAGTTCTGGTAATTGGCTTAATTGTATATAAAATGTAATTGGGAGATGTACGAAGCAAGTAATCAGTGAATGACAGTTTTTTGTGACAAATTCTTCTTTCTCGTCTTCTTTTTCTTTCAATTCTTCTAGCTCTCTTTTGTTAAGGCTAAGGCCATAACATGAAGACCAAGCATGATAACTCTTCTTAATTTTCATCCTTCAGAAGAAATAGATAGATAGATTATATCTGTTACTTCTAGTAAATACAACTGGATCGAGGAATCGCCGAAATGGCAGCATCTATATGCTTGGACTGACAGCGAGACACTAGCTAACCCTCGTTTTGCATTGGATTAGATTCGGTAATAAATGAGTAACCCATGTCTTCTCTGCAGAGCAAAGAAGCTGCATCAGATCAGTAGATAAGTGCTTCCAACTCAACAAAAGTAGCATGAAAAGCTGTGGAACTTTGTGGGAGAGCAAACTCTTTTCCCGTGAGTCGTTTCCTTTTCTTGTCAATTCATTGCTATTAATTTGATTAAGGTTCCATAATTTCTACTCAAGATATCACATCATATATTATAATTTAAATAAGTAATCTTCATGCTAGCTATTTCAATGCCTGGTCAACGAGGGAAGTAAGAACAAGGCATAGGGATTTTTGTTCTAATATGCCATCAAAACAATGTATCATAAAGCAGGAAAACTAGCAATTAAACTACGTCTGTAAAGCTTGTTTTTAACCTAATAATTTAATGACTGGTCCTCACGTGTACGCATTCTAATCTTTTATATGAGATTGATTGATTGATAGAGGCCAAACCATGCATGCATTGGATCCATGAATTCAACTGCATAATGAAGGAATTCCATCTGATAGATACAGCTGCATAAGAATACAAGCTCGAAAACCAACTCGAGGGGATTGCTTGATGGTTAAAGGGACAAGATCGCTCCGTGACCATCCTGTTAAAATCTTAGAGCAGATTAAAATTCCTAACTCTTAGATCAAGCATGAATGACTTCACATGGACTATTTATCTTTGATCATAGAGATGTAGTTTTAACACATAAAAAATAGCCAGAGAGCACTGGCTAACCGTAAAGGCAGAAAAGGGAAGCAAAAGATATCAAGAAAACCAATATTGAAGAAAATATATGAAAGAGTTTCTAGGAAGTTTTTATTCTGTGTTATTTCTTCTATCGAGTGTAAAAGTATCGATAAAGTAAAACAAGCACTTATTGTGTTCATATGATCTTACTATACTGGAACTAAGAATAGCTGGGAAACTTTTCAACATTCCAAGAGTACTCACGGAGAATTTTTAATTAATTTCAGAGAGATAATGGCTTCATCTGTACTTATATAATGGAATGATTCTTCAATCTATCCTTATATCTCTTATTTTTATTTTTCTTCATATTCATCAAAGGCAGGCTGCTAAGTTTTTGTTCAAGAAGGAGAAACATTTTCGTGCGCGTGCGCGTGTAAAAGCCCAACTATACACGTGAATAATCTAATAAGTCCAAGGATACAGTACATGCTTTTCTTAATGGGTTTAAGGATGTTTACTTTTCTGAATGAATACTCAAGGTATATAAGTAGTAAAAATAACTTTTCTTTGTGAAGAATAAACTGCAGTCAGTACCCCTATGAAAAATTATGCAAGCTCTTCCGTATATCACTGCCACAAAATGCACGAAAATTTAGTGCAAAAACTTTATATCAAAGTTAATGGTGGGGTTTTGGCGCATCGAGTTAATTTATGTTAATTTTTTTAAATAAATAATGTTATTTGAATTTTTCTGTAAAAAAAATAAATTGAGTTAATTAGATAAATTCTTATTTAGTTTTTTAATTTTGATTTAATCTTGAGTTGATTGGATTTCAAATTGGCAAACAAATTTAATACTATTAATTTATATATCGTGATTTGTGCATTACAACAGTAGAACTCATTTTTATGGCAAAAAAATTTTGGAGTTTCAATCATTTGGCTGCCCCTTCTATAAATTTCTGAATTTCTTGGCCAGCAAAAGTATGGAGAAAAACGACGTATAAGATGACCAGGCTTCAATTAGATTAATGCACTGAACATGTTAGACTATACAATAAATCTTTCATTTCCTGGCCTTTTTTCTACACATTGGCCCTCCTCCATAAATCGATGCATGCCGTCGTTCAATTTTAGAGAAATATTTTGTGGAAAGTTTGTTCTAGGCAGCTGACCATAATTAAGCTACCATCTCACAATGAATTTCGAGAAGAGAAATCAGGAAAAGTTGAAATCAAACATCTTCTCCATATCTAACTGCTTACGAACACACTGATGGTGTAAAATATAACAATCTCAAAATATTCCAACATGAAGCTGAATCATCTTTCCGGAAACATATAAGTGTCAGAAAACAAGCTCTAGATCTCTATTTTTGGCTAATTTCTGCTGTGGGGTTGCGTTTGTGCCTTTGCACGACAATTTTGTTTATGTTGTATCAGCTTTTCTCTGACCCTTTTGTGTTGTTAATGTATTTGCCTATCGAAAAAAGAAAGGAAACTCAAGTGCTTTATTTTTATTTTATTTTTTATTTTTTTGCACATACATAGAAATACTTGCAATTAATATAAACAAATAATTAATCTCGGGGGTTCTCTTTTTTTAGAAAGAAATAAAATAAGTAATTGTACATTAGCTCTTGTATTTAACTGAAAATCTCAAGCTCAGTTCCAATATAATGCAATACAGTGGTAATATAAGACTGGCAAAATCATATGAGAATGGCATAGTGATAGGAATCGTTCTTCACTTACTATAGATAATAAACCATACAAATTACATACCTTATAATACACAAATTGACTAATTTGCAGCCACATCTTCTTGAAAATCACACACAATATGCTATAACAAAACTAGTTTCAAATTTAACAACAATAGGAACTGAATCCCTTAGTTTACATGGTTTTTTATTTGAAACCCACATAATATTTTCTTATATTGCCTTTATGAAAGCTGGTAGACAAAGTTTGGAGAAAGAAACATCACTTATCTCCAAATAGGTACCCAAGAGATGAATCTCCTCCTGGCACTGAATTGACTTTAGTGGATGGGCGATCCTGAAAAGGTCAGGAAATAGGTGAATTATTATGCCTATGGATCAGGTAAAAATATATATTTAGTGTATGTATGTCCCTACTTGAGGAGGACAACTCACAGTAATGAAGTTTCCTGTATTCTGGCCTTGAGCTCTGTGATAGTTGTTTGAGACCTGCTTCTTCTCAGAAGAACCACTATCTGGTGACTTCTCTATGGTAGTGTCAACCCCATATGGTGGTAGGTTAACCGGGCGCGAAGGCGGAGGTGCACTTGGTTGCTCATCAGAACCAAAAAGGTAGCCCAAAGAACTCTGCCCACCGCCATAGCTCCCACCTCTACTCATGGCTGCCTGTATAATTAATGATCAAGATCCGCAAATGAATCAATTACAAAGAAGGGAAAGGAGAGGAGAGAACCCTAATACATATATATACACCGAGTGAGTGTTTGTGTTTAGCTGGTGAAATTATTATATTATATTATATTATATTACAATTACTATATATTACAAAAAGCTTTAAAGGTGTGGTATTTTTACTGTATATAAATATTGTTCAGATACGCACGTGTTGGGCTCATTGTTTATTTTTAAATTTATTTTGGTTTTTATAATTTTATTTTGGACAATTTGATCTTACTTGCAATTCAATTGCTTTTGATTTTTTAAATAATGATAAAATTAAAAGAAAAATAATTGAAATAAAAAGAAAATAAAAAAAGGTTGCGTTCTAGATTTTTGATAAAAAAAATACATTTAGATCTTCTATCCTTGCAAATAATACAATTTAAATCATGTTAAATTTAAAAAAAAATGGTACAAAAATTTATTTTTATTACTTTTTAGTTCTTGTTTGAGAGAGAGAAAAAGGTTGCAAAATTCCAATAATAAAAAAAATCAATGTTGATGTTAATACCGGCCACTAAAATATTTGATTTTAATGTCAATAATTTTCTTTTGATAAGAAAAGTTTGACATTGGTTTTTTTTCATTTTGAATTTGCCTAAAAAATAAAATCTAAGCTATGAAAGATTTTTTATTTCAAGTTGATCTTAGATTTCATATGAATTTTTTTTCAAGGGTCATTTATAGGTTTGTCAAAGTATTTAGAATATTTTCCAAGTGTTTTAGGTGGGAAAAAAACATAAATCTCATTTTTTTTAACCACTATTTAGGAAAAATTAGATGACAAATTATCTAGAATTTCTTTTTCAAAAAATAATGTCCATGTCAATTTCATATTTAAAAAGAAAATAGTGCCAACTCATGGGCACTTTCTAAACTTATTGTCAAGCTTAACAAGGCGTGGCCTCTCTTTTTTATATATAATATTATCTTTTTAAAAAAATCATGTTTTTTTCATGTGTTTTTTGAATTTTTTTTAGTTTATATTTAAATTAATACCATTTCCTCATATTTTTATTTATTTATTTAGCCTTTTTAAATAGTGATTGTTTTTTAATTATTTTTTATGTATTTAACTTTTAAAAAAATTATTCTAATTCAAATATAATTTCTTTTATGTTTTATATAGTTGAAATTTATTTTAAAAATATATTTTTAGATATTATCTCTAATAAAGGCAACCTTGCAAGGTATTTTTTTTCTTTGATTTCATTTCATTAATTTTATGTGTGTCTATTTTTATTATTATTTAATTAAATAAAATTAATTTTAATAAATAAAATCATTAAATACAATCAAGTAAACAATTTATATTACGAAATTAAATATCTTTATTTACATTCACTTCTTAAATTTTATAGATATATATTTAGTTATTATTAATGGTTTTTTTATTTATTACTATAGATAATTTTCAATTTATTTAATTTAATGTGTATATAAGCTTTTCAATTTGTTTTTTATATTTTATATCAAAAAAATATCTTAAAAAACTTGAATGTTTAATTTTTTTATTAAAAAAATCAAATCCATGACAAAATGCATGTCAAATAGCTGGTGTTAAGTACAAGTCAAATAAATAATATTTAATTACCTACCGTAGTTACACATACTAGTATTTAATAGACATTGATGTTCATCATTGCACATCAAGACCTAATTACAAATGAGTACGGCATCTATTGTGTCTCCTTTTCATTAAAGGGGCATACAATAATTTTTTAGCCTAAAAAGTTTAAATATAGGGATCATGTCATTGACTGAATAAATACTGCATGTATCAACAGAAGCATCAATATTAAAAAAAAAAACAAAAAAACAGGAGCATCAATATAGAACGAAAGCAACTAAATGCTAATATTTTAGTCATGGGTGAGAAAAGGAATATACAACCTATATAATTGAGCAAGTCTATGACATGTTAATATGTTTTTAACCATGTCTATCATATTTTTATATAATATTCATTTTTCAACCTATCATGTTTCACAAAATTTTACTTTTGTATTTCAAAAATACCCTTCATCTATACAACTATATAATCTTGAGGTATTGACATAAAAGTATATTACTTTCTAAAATTCTAATGATTTAGTAATTTTGAGTTTTCTAAAATGTATTTAAATCTGTGAATAATCGTAAACTATTTTCTATTATATCCTTGTATAACTACAAGGCATGAATTTTTCTTATAAAAAATATAATTCTTTTAATTTAGATGACAAACTTGACAAAATACCATATTAAAGAACTGAATATTATTGAAGAACATAATAAACACAATTAAAATGAAAAGGATGCCTAATTATATAAGAACATATTAAATCATTTACCTTAAGAAAAAAATTATAATTAACAAATAATTAGTTGTTCATGTATAAACCTGTATATACAAGTACAGCAACGCATTCTCAATGTTCTTCATATCATGCAGTGATCTTTTGCACTAGAATGCAGAGCAGCAAATCAATGACGATCTTCGAAGCAAAAGATTGATCCAAAGAAGGGATCCTTGTTTAACCGTGCATCGGATTGTGTTCTATATATAGTGTAAATATTGCTGTAGCTGTAATGGTGGCTAATTAAAAAAAATATTTCTGATTAAAAAACTTGTTGAAATAGAAGTTGCATATAATATAGAAAAAACAAGCTTTTGTTTTCTTTGGCTTTTTTAGCCTGGAGTTGCGGGCAACAAACTCAAAACGGAGGAAAACCAAACACCTATGATCGGTATTTGGTGTATTTAAAGCTTGAAAAGCATCTCCAAACCTTAGTTACAGACAGGCACCAATTAGTGGATGGACTGTACAACAAAAGAAATTATTTCTTGAAAATTGATGAGAACGTGTAAGCAAACTATTTCATTTCACATGGACTTTGTGTACGGCATGAGTTCCCTCTAAAATAAATACATATAAATGTAATAGCTACTGCAATTAAGGCATTCTATTTGGTTGAGAATAGTTGAAATATTTTATATTAATTTAAAAAATAAAATAAATTTCATCTTATAATTATATTCCTGATTTTTTATTTAAATTCCATCTGGAACATTCTGGATTTATTTCATATGTTTTGTTCCGCTCTTAAAAAGTCATTAAATTAAATTAAATTTGTTCAATTTAATTAATTAAACCACTCAATTATAAAAAGTTATTTTTTATTACTATTTTTATTAACAATGATATTAATTTTTTAAAATTAAATTTATCACCAATATATATAATTTATAATCATTTTATTTTCATGTTTATATTCCGTAGTAATTTGAGTTAAACAATAGATGCTTTAGATTTCATTAACCTTGATAACATTGACCTAACTTTATATTTAAAATATTTGTGTTAAAACATTTTATTTTCATAATATTTTGATATTTTGTTTAAGTTATATTATTTTAAGTTAAAAACCTATTTGATCTTGACTATTTAGAAATATTTTAAATTTTAAAATTATATTTATTTAGCATTGTGTTTATATTGTATAATTTATAATTAATTTATATTGAATTTGAATTATGTTTATTGAGAGAGAAAGTGTGTGTATGAACAATACAACTTCAAAATGACACGTCGAAACACTTCAAAACTAAAACAATTTATTATAATTGAAAAAATAAAACATTTGGCAACTTTCACTGTAATATCTAAGGAAATATTTTATTTTGTCTCTAAAATTGTACTTCAAATTCCAAGTTTCAGAAAGAAGCTGGCAGAACATAATTTATGCATACTAATGTGAGGCAGGCTAAGAAGTATTTCTTCTTTTTTGCGTCTCGGACTCTAATTGAAAAAAAAATGTTCATATTTCTTCTAATATTCATGACTCACTAGCTATGAATTCCGTTAAGATTAATAAACAGCAGCATAATGCTCCACGCGTTTACCTAACTCAGTCTTGCAGCATCTGTAGTGATAGGGTTGCTAGTGAAAATGTTACAAAAGTAGACGCAAAAAATACAGATATATATGGAGTTAATCAGCTCTAGGAATGCGAAACACACCCTCTATTTTTTAGATGATATGTATTTTTGAATTTTTATTTCTTAGTGACTTAATTCACTTATATGATCAGGTCAAAAACATATCATTTCACACCCAAACATGAAATTAACGAATTTTTTTATTTTTCACTACCCCATTCGACCTTCTTGTTAAAAGATACACTTTCTTCTTAATTACCAGGATTTAAAAAAAACCTTGCATCTTAGGCTTGCCTGCTTTTTAATTAAGGCATGTCAGAGCCCCCAAAATGCACAGAATTGTATGTGGAAAGTTCGTGTATGTGACATATGGTAACGCTGCTTAGCAAAGTAGACGGAATAAGTAGGTCAGTTGTCAAAATCTGGTGGGCTCGATCTTCTAGATAGAAACAATGTCAACCATAATTTGAGATTAGCAGCATAACCCGTCACTAAGTAATATCACTAATCACACGGATTATGCCTTAATGCATTCATAGTTATCATTGGGCCCATTTTACTGGATTTTGTGGCATCTAAGCCGAAACTTATCGGTCATGCAACTGGTCACGTCTAATCAAGCAATTGAATTTATCGTCTAAAAGGGTGATGATACCTCACTATGAAAAGTACAAAAATATAAATCTTTGAGAGTAACCGTGAACTATGTTTCAAGTGTCACCAGTCTCGACAGGCTCAGGTGGCTTGGGCCGAAACCACACACTAATTTATGAGCTTTAAGTAGGGTTAAATCGAGATAATGGGTGACTTTTTATCAGGAAAATATAGAGAGAAATAATAGCTTTCGGTTGGCCTAGTGTTGCAAATTGGACCCATCAATGACTTGTACTCCTCAATGAAAAAAAAAAGGTGCGAAAAGAAACAAGTAAACTAGCTTAAATTCAGATAGACATAGTCCGGTTGGAAGGGAGCTCGTAGGGCCAGGGTAATCCATCGAACAAAATGGTTTAATTTGCACACCTGATTTTGGCTTAGAGGAGAATAATTATCGTAGCATAACATCCTTAACAAGTGATCTCTGATTTAATGGAGGCGAAGGTGATGATGATTTCGATTTCTATCAAGTTGGGTTTGGTATTTCTTTTCTTTTCTTTTCTTTTTCAGACGATTACATATTCTAGTGTTGTAGTATATAGTGGATTTCTCACTTTTAGAAGGAGTTTTAGTTGTTAATAGATCCTAGCTTACCCCAAAAACAAAAATGTTAATCAGATCCCCATATACATTTTGAATTTGCAACGAAGTTAATTTCCTCAGACTTTGTTATTAAATTTTTTTTTATTTTATTTATGTAAGATGTTCGGCCAGTTTACACGCACCACGATTAATCTTTACAGTCTACTGAATATCTTGTAAGCCTAGTGAACAATTAAAGTATCGCGGTAATGATAGACATGCATGGTAAGTCTCGAACCCAGATGTGGAGAAAGGAAACAAGCCCCTGCTACCACGAGATTATGACCTTACTTTGTTATTAATTTTCATTGAAGCTAACGATCAAACTTTGTTAGAAGTTTGAACTGAACAGAAAAATGCCAACGGAATTAGAGAAAGGGATATTAATACTGGTCAAAATTAAAAATGTCGGGACCGGACCTAATTATCCTTTCTAAAATCATCACATAGTTTAACATGATAGACGTGATTAAAACCACATTCACCTCTAATGTCACTAACCTCCCAGCAGTCTCTTACGGGATTTGTGGCATCTTAAGCTCTCAAAAGCATTTTAACGTGTAATTATATCTATATATATCACATTCAAATCAAAATGATTGAAGGCAGTAGCTTTCAACTCAGGTCCCAGAGAACTGCAGAGAGTGAGCATACGGCCATCCTACACATAATGTCGGTGTCTAGTCAGCAACTAGGTGTCTGTATGTGTTTCAACTTTCGCAGTAAGAAATGGAACAAAGCATTATGATGTCTATAGTCGGAAATGATATCTGATCAGCATCAGAGGTGGGGTTAGATTGAGCTTGCAATGGCAATGAATAATTGTCTGTCTAAAAAGGCACGCTGGATAGATTCTTTCAAATGATAATAGTTTGCGGGACGTTTTGCTTACAATCTGTCAAAACTCAAAACTACCTTCCGTGAAGCTATTGCTTTTATTGAGTTTAACTTCTAATACTCGTTACCAGAAAATTTTCTTCCAAAAATCTATCGTTGTACTCTTTATAACCTGTAGTTCATCCATGTTTTTAATATATTTATCTGTCACTCTCTTC
Organism: Populus ilicifolia; assembly: GCA_015708895.1. Taxonomy (NCBI): domain Eukaryota; kingdom Viridiplantae; phylum Streptophyta; class Magnoliopsida; order Malpighiales; family Salicaceae; genus Populus; species Populus ilicifolia. The sequence goes on along the minus strand of SRLM01000148.1, from coordinate 185,990 downwards.
CATCAAAATCTTCTCTTCTAAAACAAGTTTTTATTTCTTTTTACACATTATTGAAAACACATTTAAATCAAGTCATAAATAAATATATTGTGGTATCGAAATGAAATGCATTAAATAAAAATTATTATCTAGTTTTGTAATAATTAAAAACCCTATTTGATTTTAAAAAAATTATGCATATAATATAAAAAATAAAAATTATTATCACCGTGTATTATATCACATCGATCATTCTTCTGAGTCAAGATAGATGGGAATGGTGTGGAAAAAAAAGATAAGAAATTCTTTTATTTATCAATAAAAAAATTAAAGTCACCACTTAATAGTTTGATCATTAAAAATTCTAATTAGTCTTAGAATATAAGTAAAGAAACTAATTACATAAAATAAATGTATTAGCACCTTGATAAGAAGATATTTTATTTTTCAAATATATCTTATCTAAAATAAGCTACATTATTTATTTGTCTAATATAAATTAAAAAAGTATTATGTTTTCTAGTTGATAGTTTATTTAAAGTTGAAAAAACATCTTCCTTGGTAAGAAGATTCTTATTTTATTAGGTGAAAAAAACATAATTATTCTTATGCCAATAAAAAAATAAAATAAAAATAAATTTTCTTTTTATTTAATATTAGAAATACAACTTACATATAAGTTCATAATCTCATATATATAAAAAAAAATTGGTATTTTTGAAATGTATGCCAAAATCATTTGGAATTTTAAAAATTTGTTGTAAAATCTATACAATAGTATTTTAGATTTTTTTAAATAAATACTCACATTAAAAAAAATTGACCAAGTTGACATGAAATTTTTTGGTCTAACCATAAACCGACCTAAAAAAATTTAGTTTGGCCCAAAAACAAAATTGAAGTTCAAAAATAAATAAATAAAATTCTTAAAAAAAATAGATCAAATACCAAAAAAATAATGAACACAAAGAATACCAATATGAACTCGAATGAAACCCAGCAATTCTGGTTCTAAATTAGATTAGATTAGATTAGATTTGATCACAGTAAAAAAACATGCATGTTCAAAATCATGCAATGATCAATAATCTAACATCTAACCACTTTAATGTTCACTTAAATATCATGATTTTATCCAAATGAATTTTGGTTTACCGAAACCTTTAGATTAAAAGCCATTAAATTGTGTTATTAATGCAAATAAATACTAGATTATTAGTGAATCAAGTATAGGGAAGGGTTCTGGGTAAATAAATGGAACAAAACGAGTTATAATTATGTAGCTAGGACAATGTTTTTAGAAAAAACATGAAGAACACCTAAAGTAAAACCTAGCAAATATAAAACCTAAATCAAATATGATATGGATAAACTGAGGGCATAAACATGTTGGGAATCTTATAAAGATTAGTAATCTAGCATCCATTTACTTTGATTGTTAATGAATCAACATGTTTTGACTAAAATGGGTTTTAATACCAAAACAAAACCGTAAAATTAAAAGTCATTAAAACATGTTATTGATGCAAATAAATCATAAATTATTGACTAATCAAGTCCAAAAAAAGATCTAATGTTAAGAAATAGGCCAAAACTAATTTATATCAAGAATCTAAGGTAATGTTCTCCCTGAGATTACAAAAAACATTACCTAGAACTTAGCAGAAAAATCTAGTAAAGACAGCCACTTTCAAGCCCATAATGGGTATTTTTAGCTTTTAAATCATGCTTTTTTTTATTATAACAAGTCACAATAACATACACAAATATATTTGAATCTAAAACACTAACAAAAAAAGAAAAACATTAAAGCATCAAAATTACGCTTGAGATATCATATCTAAAAATTATCAATTTAAAATAGTTTATATGCTCATGCAACATAAATTTAAAATTAGCTTTTTAAACTTATTTTATGTATGAACAGGCCTAGTAAATTCAAAGTAAATACTCTTGCATTAACATGCATAACTTAAGTCAAACACAAGTTCAAAAAATATTATAACTTAAAAACAAACTTAAAACAATAACTTTCTATATCAAAAACTTTAAAATAAGATCATTAAATAATTTAAACAAAAAAACATAGCAACAAACAGGTGAATATAACATGGCTTGTTTAGCATTCAAACCTCTTTTTTATGCATATAAACATAAATACAAAGAAAAACAAGTAACAAACAAAAAAAAGCCACAAAGAACCTACTCTTAGGTTTGTAATGTATATCTAAAATAAGTTATTTTCTCTTGGCTTTTCTTTAGAAAGTTTTGTCTCTCACAAGCTTATAAAACTTAAAAAAACTTGGTTTTCTACTCTTACATCTCTGATCTTATATTTCTTAGTGTTATTCCCTCTTTTTTCTTTCCTTCTTTTTATATCTACCCTTTAAGATGTTTGAGAGGGGCATTTATAGTGTTTTGAGAGGTCTAAAATCCATTTTGACTGCTTGATCTTGAAAGGAGTGTTGCAAGCCCTTGATAAGGACCCATTAATAAGCTTTTATGTGTGAATACATGAAAACCAAATTGATTTTTGCAAGATAATTGCATTGTCATAGTTGACTAAGTTGTCTACTTTCAAGATTTTGTAGGAGCAATTATGATGTTTTCATTACTTAAAACCAACTAAAGTNACATTTACCACAAATTAAAGGTATCTTATATCATTAGATAAATTATTATAAAACGTACTTTAGTTAAGGAGTTATTGATACTTTAAGTGCAAAATGATGATATAAAACCATGATAAAAATGCACTTTTGAGTACTAATCAGTTATCATTACTTAAAACCAACTAAAGTTGATAAAAGGGAAGCACTTGTTTTATTTAAATCCAAACTTGCTCCATTTAAAGATCTGTAGCTCCATATTTATACGTTTAAAGTTGTCAACTCGATCAAGCAACACTATCAAAGCTTATTGGGCTACCTACTTTCAAGGCTTCTCTAAAGCAATTTTAAGATCATCATCACCTAAAATAACCTGAATTTAATAGAAAGGATGTACACCTTTCATTGAAATCCAATCTTATGTACTTTGGAGGTTTGTAGCTCTATATTTATACATTTAAAGTTTTTTTCCTGATCAACTCCAAATTTAAAAATTAAATGATGGTTGATCAAGGATTAAATATTAGGGAATTCCATAGAGAAATTGGGATATAAATATTTAATTTCAGAAATAGGTTATAAAAGGGATGTTCATTTTCCATTTGTAAAAAAAAAAAAACTCAAGTCATTTGGAGGTCTAAAACTTCAGAACGAGATCTTGAAGGGTGTTCACCTAATCATCATGAACTATTAAAGAAGAAAATAAACAGAGGTTGAATCCAGAATAACTTGTTGTCTGGGTTAAAACCCTAAAAGTTAAAGTTTTTAATATGGAATTTAGCAAAACTTTAATTTAGTCTATGCTCTTTTAATTGTGACATATGAACCCTTAATTTACATAAAATATTGTTAATTGCATGCAATTTAACCCTCGTTAAACCTGATTGTTAGCCCTTAAGTTGGCTAACTTTTTCCTTTTAATCCTTGGTCTTGAATTTATGCATTTTGACCCTTAATTGATCAATAAACTTCTAATTTTTTTAATTTAGCCCTTGATTTGGTCAATTTCATCGTTTATGTTCACGCATCTTTTCTAGTTTGGTTCTTGGTTTCGAATTTCTTTAATGAAGTCTCTATTTATCCATTAAACTTTAATATTGATGTAATTAAGCTCTTGATTTAACTAAATTAACTCTTATAAATTATAATTCAATCCCCAAACTTTAATTTCTTTCCATAAAAGCTTAAATTGACTTTAAAAAATAATTTTTTTTATAATTAAACCCTCAATAAATTCAAACAAACCTTTTAAAAAAATTTAATTGAGTTCTTAAATATCCATTTTTTTTTAATTTTCCTTCTCAAATTAAATTTGTTTTGCCAATAGGATTTTTATCAATTGAAAATACATTGTTAAATTTTTTGATCTTCTTTGACTAAATTTTTGTTATTTTCTTGGCATTCTAATATACTCTTTTCATTGATATATTTTTTTTATTTTTTTCCTATATTTTTATTTTTTTTCTTTCTTTAATTTTTTTAGTTTATGTGAGACATCAAAATAGATGGAAATAAATGTCTCCTCTTTACAACATTTACTAAGCCTTTATAACACTTACTAACCGAAGACTTGTTAGGTGTTTTGTATATTAAGTTTGTAAAGATAAACAAATTGTTCTTTAAAACTAATCTTCTTTCAGTTTTTATACCGATTGATATGAACCTATTTCTTTGCATCAATCCCTTTCAACAAAAACTACAATTAAATTGTTTACAGCTTAATTAACCTGAAATTTTAATTTAGTAATTTTTTTTAATCAGAACCTTGATTTTTTATACCTTCTTATAATGAAGTTTAAAAACTTGATGCTTCTTAATTGCAAAGTTAAGTTTCTTGGTGTTTCTTAATTGCACGATTGACTTGAAATTCCAGATCTCAATGGTTCCTTTAGAACAAAAAATTTCATGTTATAACTCAATTAACCTAAAATCATAATCTAGTGATTCCATTCATTTAACCAAAATCAAAATCTGTCTATAATTCAGTTAACCTGAAATCTCAATATGGTGATTTTCTTTAACTAGAACTAAAATCTATATTTACAACTCGATTAATCTAAAATTATAATATAACAATTTTCTTTAACTATAATCAAAATTTATCTATAACTCGGTTAAACTAAAATTCCAATCTAAAGATTCCATTTAACTAGAATTAACATCTTTATATATAGCTCGATTAACTTGAAATTTCAATCAGAAAATCATCTTTAACCAACATCAAAATCGTTGTCTGTAACTCGGTTAACTTAATATTCTAATCTGACGATTTCATTAACTAGAACCGAAATCTTTATTTACAACTTATTTAATTTGAAATTCTAATCCGGTCCAATCCAAGATATAATGAAGAAAATAGATATAAAAGCCCAATTTAATACTCGGTATTTTCTTGGATTCAATGCTTGTATCCTGAGAAGTGAGGATTGGGTCTTAAGACTAGACCCTAATCCCAAATCATTAAAAAAAAAAAAAAGGTTCAAGGCAAATAATTAGAAAGGCCTAATAGATATGTCATCATAAGTTTGGAACATTCAAGTAACGTATTTTAGATAAAACATTTTAGGATGGTAAGGTTTTTTTTAAAAAAATATAACCAGTTTGTATTAGAATTTTTATAGATCAGTTATATGTCTAGGTATTATAAATTAGATTGTGACTTCTTATTCAATCTTTTTAATCTCACCGTGATATCAGGTGTGAGAATCATGTGAGATTCAACAATAATAAAACTCCACAATATACATGCTTGGCCCGCTTGATCTTATCATTGTAGTAGTGCATCATTATAATCCTGGCTGACAATATTCGCCAACTAATTAAAGTGGAGTTGTAGGTGAGTCCCTTCATCTAAATACAGGATAGCCGATGGTTTAAACTTTATCTTCAAAGATAGCTTAGCGAACAGAATGGCAATCCCTCCATAAGCTTTTATGTTTCTTTTTCGACATTATGTGAACTCCTTTTGGCGTTTCCTAGTCCTGAATGATGAAGCGTATCACTGAAACTTCGTTTAGATCTGAAGTATCTAATCCAATCAAAAATGTGGTGGTTGTAAGGATCCCTAGTGCTGATGCCTGAAGGACCCAACAGGGTGGTCTTGTTTCAGTAATTAAAAACTCCTAATTGTAGAGGTTAAGAGGTTTTTTTTATTATTATTTGCTTATAACGTTGAAAGCTCAGTCATTGATGAAAGAGAGGTATAGATGCTTCCTAGATATTTATACAATTATTTCTCCTTTTTCCCAGTCACTTGCTATCAGGCCCATCACATTTCTAAAATAGGAAGGATTAGTGATGCTCCTTTATTGAGAAAAGGAAACTAAGTTCTAGGTAAGACAGAAGAGGAAATGTTTTGGAGTTATTAAGCTTATATTATTAGAGCAACTGATTTCGCCTCCATTGATTTTTTTTTTCCTGTAGGTTTCTTCACTTATAAGTATCTCCACAATTATTATGGACAAATATTTTTATTTTTTTTTCAAATTTGTAATTCAAATTAAATTGAATCCCGTAACCACTCCATTTATTATCAATTAAAATTATGTCCTCTACAGTTTTACCATGTATTTAGTCTTTTTAATGTGTAGTTGTCCAAACATCTTCTCACCGAGCATTACATCATCCATGTACATACACACAAATGTCAATCTTTATTGTGGGGTTATTGTTTCTTTGATTGTTGTAATAATAAGATTCTGCTAGTTATTTTTTTATTAATAAAAGGAAAACCATCTTGTGTTCATAAAAAGAAAAATGAAAAAAAAAAGATAGTATCAAATTAATCACTTCAAATGGCAGCATACCATCTACCTTTTCCTTTAAATTATATATATATATATATATATATATATATTCAATGATTGAACACGCTCATCTTTTCTATCTTTTATTTTATATGTATATGAGAAATTTGAACTTGAGCGTTCCTGAAGGAAAGGTGATGTAAAAATCAATTAAACTACACAAGCTCATGAATATACTCATATTTCTTTTTCTATATTTTCTGATTGAAAAAACCCTTTAAACAGAGGTTAATTATGGTCAAGGCAGGGTTACATAGAGAAGAAGGAGAGAAATTATTTTTAAAAACATTCATTCTAATCTGTTTAATTTTACTGGTTTATTCTTTTATTTTTAAAAGTTTGCCCCCGGTTTTTTTTTTTAAAAAAAAAAGCTTTATCTTTCCCATTTATCTTTCAATCCTAGATCCGCTCCCGGTTATGGTAGAACTTAGACTTCCTAATATGAATTTTAAAAAAAAAATAGACAAAACTCCATATGCGCTCAAAAGGAAAATAAAAGGACTATATATTAGGTATAGATTGAAAGGAAATTAGTAGTTTTGTAGGGAGAACCAACGCATATGAGTTTCTCATCTTATGCTACCGTATAGATTCAGGATTTACTGTCACTATACTATACTGATGAAATTTATGTTCTTGAGTAGAAAACGGAGCAACGAAAAGGATTCCATATCACTAGACTATTGACTTGTCGCCCGCAGCAGAGTGACGTTGCCATTAAATACCTCTACTCTGCTTTTATTAGACTTTAGACTATTCGATCAATTTGGCAATTATCACACTAAATACAACAATTCAAATGAACAATACTGTTGGAAAAAATCTTATAATATAATATATTATTATTTTTTCCGGCTTTAAAAATATAATATTTACTAAATATTGTTATTTCTAAATGTAATAAAAAAAATTAAACTAAATATTTTTTATTGTATTATAATCTGTTAGTTTTTTTCGATTAATTTAATCTTTACCTTTTATTTACATCAAAAATAAATGGAGGGTTTTTTTTAATATACTCAATTGTGATATTCTATGCTTCTATTGGGCTATATTCTCAAAATTAAAATTGATAGGGTAGAGGAAAGGTTAAGATAAGTAATTGAATATTTTTATGATATAAATTAGTTTAGATTTACTCTTTAGAAATTATCAATTTAAATTTTATAAATTATTAAAAATTTATATGTTGATTAATTTTAAAATCAATAAAATTAATCAAAATATACATAACTTAATTCAAATATCTGTATTAATAAATAAATAAATAAATAAAGCCTACGCAGGTACCCCTAGCTAGTATTCACTAGCATAGCAATCAGCAGGTACTATGATGATTTAACATGGCATCATAAGATCCACAGCCATCAGCGTTATCCTAAAAGGGTAGCTAGGAGGGGTTTGATGAGGTCCAAGCTCGAAAGGTTGAAAATATAACACAATCCCAAATTCAATGTAAGGCTTGGGCTGAAAAGCCCGCCTTCAAAAAAAGGAACAAAATTCTTCGCATGCCACGTGGAACCTGAATTTTCCCGAAAGTTCTCTCACTCTCCACATCAACTCCATTTTTCCCGGGTGTCTTTGTTCTGTTGCTCCATAGGAAGAAAAGCCAGCACTGCAAGAGATCTTACTCTATCATCAAATAAAGGTATGGATAATTCTCTTTCTTGTGTTTTTCGCGGTAGGCTTGACATCTTCTTTGATGAGATATGGGGATTTCTATGTAAATGTGGTTAATTTTTAGGATTTAGGTGATTTGTTGAAAACGGGATCTTGGAGTCATTGAAATTGTGGGTTATCTTGTGAAGATGGTTAAAGTGAATGACAACTTGTATCTGGACTTCTGTTTGCGAAATCTCTAGCCTTTGGTTTGGTTTAGTGTTTAATCCATCATCATCATCATTATTGTGATTCTTGAAATCTTTGTATCCTTGAAAGTTGTTACTTTGGTGGATACGTGCTGTGCTCTCTACTGATGCCTATATTTTAAGCAGAAGCAAGGAATTTGATGAATTGTATCCGACACGTTACATTAATTCGTCTATTTAATTATTCGAGTAATATAAAATTTCTCATAATTAGCAGTAACCATTTTATTTTATTTTATTTTATTTTCTTGTTAAAAGGATCACAAAATCATAGCGTATGCGTGGAATAGCTGCATTATTGCCAGCAAAATACAAATTCAAGCGGATCCGCCCTATGGCAGGATCATGGGGTAACATCCCATCCCTTGAAACGATTCTTGTTTTTATTTGAACTGTAACGAAAAAGACAATCATATAATTAACAACTTTTATTACTGATAATCACATCCCTACAAAACTAGGTACTGTAGCCACTTCAACTCGGAAGAGACAAGAGGGCGCTGCTTCTGCGGAAAAAGTGCTAGTTCCGAATGAAAAGATGGATCCTATTGTTGCCTTCAGCAGACCTCCACCATTGCCACCTGTTTTTGGACCATTAATTGCTCTCTCGTTGTTTGAAATGTGGTCGAGCCATGCTGGCGATGATGATTGACTGTTGATGTAAAGCTGCAATCTCTACTGTTGGTGTTTATGTATATAAAAACTTTCGTGAGTGCATCCTATCCAAAATACTTATTTAGAAAATGGAATACTATGTTTAGTGCAAAAGCAAATAATCTTGCAATGAGTTTCCAAGTTCTGATGTAGCTTGCAAGAAGTGGGTTGACAAACGGGGCCAAAAGCCTGCTGTAAATTTTTGAACTGAACTGCATTATGACATGAGGACTCTTTAGCAACCCTGCAGAAAAAAAAAAAGCATAGGTGTAGCTTAATGCTATTAGCTATGAGTTTGATATTAATGGAAGTTTTGTTACAGTTTAATAAAATTTCACTAACATTCTGCAGCTCTTGGGAAATCATCAAATATTGCAGTCACGTTCTTTAACAGAGTCTGTATTCATACATGGAACAAAGAGCACATTAAGAAGAAAACAAAGTTGTTAAATCATGTAATATAATTGGTTAGAAAAAAATGTTCTTTAGCCTAAAAGATTTAGGAAATGTTGAGAAAATTTTATTTTGGGTGATTACCAGAACAATGCCTCCTGGTTTGATGGGTGATTCTATCACAACCAGAGCTTTCCTGTAGCAAAGCAAAGTGCTTATTAGAGAGACTCTTGTTTTCTTATGGATTTTGGGGGCCAAATATGTTTTTAAATTTGGTCATTACTTGATAATAAGCCTGTCGTCTTTGTGAGAACATTCATAGAAGCCGCATCCTCTGGTGAAGGGTATCTGGATCGTTTTCCATTCTGCATGGTAGAGAATTCTCATCAATTTGTTAAATTGTTATGAAACAAAATACATCGTAATGCTTGACAATGTCTGGTGAATATAATTTTTACCTAAGTGCCAATTCACCCCTGCTGTCATTTCATCATCTTCACATACATGTTCAATGATGAACTTCATATTCTGGCCCATGCCTGTTGTAAGTTGTCGAAAGAAATGCATAACCTCCTTCAGTGATACATTATAGGCTTTGTTAATTGGAAGAATCAAGAAATGTATTTGTTAGATTTAAAAGGAGTCTATGAAGAATAATAAGAGACCCTTTTCCCTTGCATTAGTTGAAGGAAGGAGCAGTCTTCGAAGTGACAATCTTCCGAGATATAGCCATCTAGTTCCTTCAGCTTCTTGTCATTGATGCATGTATAGAATTGTTTGATCATATTGGACGGAGAAGAACCCAATTTCAAGTCGAAATCAGCAGCCGCTGACACAACCAAGTTGACCCATCGTTTGTTGAACGATTTGTTATTTACCCGTTTTCTTAAACATGCTACTTGTTCCATCTTCACGTTGCTCAGCATTAATTGACACGACCCTTTAAAGGGAGAGGAGGCGAGAGTGAGTCCAGCCACTCCTTTGAGGGAGATGGTCTGCCGTGGGAGCTGACCAGGGAAATTGACAGCAGCAGCCATTGTCTATTCACATAAGAAAATGGTGATATTGAATGTAGAAAGGATTATAAGAATGAGCCAAATATGAGAGGATCGAGCAAAGAATAAAGTAGCATGTTTTGTGCCTTGGCAGGAACTCAAATAATGTTCCATGATGATGCAAGCTTGAGCCGAGAAAGCTCTTGGCCCCGTAAAGTTTGAGAAGAATCTCCAGGACTAATTTCCATCTAAATTCGGGCTGCGAAAACACCCACCCACCTCACGTAGTTTAAGCCTTTTGAGGCCTCTCTTGGAATAGATTCCATTTGAAGGCAGACTATCAAACCTGAATGCTTTCATTTGGAATATTGGAAGACAAATTTCCTTACAGTGAATATATGTATGGAGATGTTAGTGGTACAAGAAGCTGAAAAACTTTGCAAAAACATAATTCTTCAAGCTTAAATATTCAGTTCCATTTATACCTCTAATTCAGAATCACTTAATTTCCACTTTCGTATTTCACTATGATTACAATTTAGACCTGGTCAATAACACAATCGAGGAATGAGCCAGGTGTCTTAAGACATGAATGGAATTGCCTACAGCACGAACTACCACCCTTTCCACTTTGAAGGTCCTAATTTTTAATCTGCGTAGAAGTGGTTAATGGGAAGGGAAATGACCACTTGTTTTGCAGTTTTTGATTCAATATGCCCCTGGGTTTACCTGCAAAAATAGAGATATCTCAAAGTTCCTTGTGCAAGGCCAGCAATGGGGTACTGTCGTTTAGATAGCTCATGGTCACATAGCATGTCTGGTTTGATCCTTGTCATGATCATAGCTTGTGTTTGGTATCCAACCTCCTTGTTTGTTTTTTGTTTTTGCCATGATATAGAGTATGCTTATTTTTATATTTTTAAAGTATTTTTAAAAAATTTAATTTTTTTTTAAATTAATATTTTTTGATATTTTCAAATTATTTTAATAAGCTAATATTAAAAATAATTTTAAAAACAAATATTATTTTAATATATTTCTAAATAAAAAAAATTGAAAAATAATTATTACTATGATTTTAGTTCTAAACACGCACAAAAATGATTTATACCATTTTTTTTGGTTTTCTTTGGGAGGGGGCATGTTACTATTACATGAATTTTCAAAATTCTCATAACAGTAATGTATTTGATCTTCCAAAAACAACATATTTGTCCTCTACCTTGTCTTTAATTTGCCTCAATTTCAAGTTTGTTCTTGCACTTAGTGGTATCTCATTCAAATATTTCTAATTGCACCTGGTATTTTTTTTAGTCAACCGTAAAAAAAAATCTCCTCAGTTTTGGAGTAACCAATTCGCTTCCCCATTTTCGTTGCCACAAACAAGATTTCAACATGCATTAAACATTTACATTAAGCAGATGATATGATTTGGAACCTAGATAGAAAAGTAGCATGGAGGAATTGGGCGTCATACCAACCATAGCGTGCGTTAGAAACAGAAAACGGGCTTTGCAGGAAGAATTGGTGGTTAGGAGGCATGCCGGAGGAATTGTTGTCTTGCACGAGGGTGTAGGTTGAGCTACTGAAGATTACAGTGTTTAGTTCTGACAATTGAGCTTGCAATTTTCTTATCTTTTCCTGTTCACTTCAAGCACCTGTATTTTTTATTATTATTATGCAGTTAATGGGAATGGTGTCTGCATTTCCTTGTTGGGAGACAGATATAGAGCATGGCCAATAGCAAAGGATGAATTGCTAAGGTTTAGATTTAAACTAGGGTACATAATTTGAAGAAATAATAAAACCTCTGAATCTCCAAAGTTAAGGGATCTCTAGAACATGATGCAAAGCAATTCTGTCAAACACTTGACCTAGGCATTAAGCACAGATTTACCAACAACTTCCTCACAGAGATAATCTGGGTAACATTTGCTCACTCTGCTTACCTAGAAAAAGGATCAGAAACAATGAATTTTTAAGGACACTAATTGTTCATCCACATGGACACAATGGAGAGGCAAAAAAAAAAAAGCAGGTTAAAAAAAAAAAGGCAGTGAGAGAAAAGAATGAAAACAAAATGGTTCGTAAAGTGTCTGACTACATGCTCTTATCCTCTACATCAAATAACAGAGATCAGCATTACCATAGTAAACTAACCTCCAGGATGGCATGATCTGAGCCAAATATCAACGTCCTGTCCCATTTTTTATTTTTGATGAACGGCATAATGCACCCTCCTCTAATTAACACTGAGGACATTATTTACACTAGCTACTAAAAACAGTTATATATCTCCGTTGCTGTAAATTTTACATGCACCTCACAGCGACTGGAACCACTCGTTCATTTTTCAATATGAAGACACTGTATTCTAGAAGAGTTGACATGAGGGATAAAGAAGATTTTCAGTTAATCATTAGACACTCATTTCAAATAAAGAATGGATTGAGCGGAAATGCCTTTGAAGTTATAATTGAGGACACCTGATTGGATGGATAGAAGTATTAATAGTTCACTTCTGAAATGAAAAAAACCAAGGGGTATTTGTTGGGTCCATAGATCCAGAGAGAAGCACCATCTTGTTCCGGTTCCATGGACACTATCATTTGTTCATACAACCTTGTTGACTTCGCATATATTTCTTTACTTTGAGGATGTGAGGTATCATTAGCCATAATATTATGAATTGATCTGCCAACTTGAATCCTACTAGAACCAGATTCCTTGAAAGAATTTTTTTCTTTCATCTCTTTCTTAATCTTCCAGCAGCATTCCACATACCAGATGAAGCGTAGAGATTTGATAGAAGAACATAAGCAGATTCGTTTTCAGGATGCATCTCAAGAATATTGCTTGCCACAACTCTTCCCAGCTCAACATGTCCATGGATGTTCTAGGCAGACAGAAGATTTTGCCATGTATGAACATCAGATTGAATAATAGAGGCATCTTCCAGGAAATCTACTCAACCAAGTAGATCAATCATGCAAGCATAATGTTCTAAACGTGAGACAATTCCATGAAGTTCGAACATAGAGTCTTAAGTAGTAACATGCCTCTTTCATGATCCTTCCATGGCAGCATGACTAAAAACACCAAGATAAGTTGTCCCATCAGGTTCTCTTACAAATTGAGGCATCTTTTCAAAGAGATGGAAAAAAAAAATTCTTGACAGAAACCATGCTGGACAAATCCCATCGGCATGGCATTCCAAGCAGCCAAATTGTGCATAGATGAACTCCTGGATGCTTTCTTTGCTTCTCCTATGTTGCCATACTTGTAATAAATGTCAATAACAGAACTTTCAACATAGCTATCTTGATCAAATACAGTTTTTAGTGATAGGGTATGGACTGCTCTTCCCTGTTGCATATCTGTTGTACATGCTTCAAGGACAACACAGAAGGCATTTTTAAAGAAATGACTGCGTTGTAAGTGATGGAATCTAGGAGGCATTTTTAAGATTCGTCTAATTTTCTTTCAACTTGTTATATTTCAGGTTTTGAGGGTAACAACACAGAAGAAATCTATTTTGGCCCAAATATGAATTAACAGTTCAAAGTCTCTTGGTGTTAAAAATGCTGCCGCAGTAATTAAAGTCTAAATATGCGCCGTAGCACCATTTTGCTTTGACGGGCGGCCAACACAACAATCCAAATTGTTAAAATGCTGGTCAGCCATTTCCTTCTGGCGCCAAATTTTCTGCCTAGCGATTTTGTTTAGCATGGCGACGGGTTTATAATATTCTTCTTTCTTTCACTGTTGTTCCGTTAGGATCTGCCTCTTAACTCGGCCATGTTCAGATTTGAGCCCATCAAACTCGGGTTGGATCTCGGATGATGTTTTTTTCGTTTTTTACTATTAATAATAATAATAATAATAATAATAATATATGTATAAAATACAAGAAAAGGACTTCAAAGCATATATTAAACAAACAAAAACTGAATCTATTTTTTAATTATGCTTCCTGCACCATGACAAATTATAGTGTTAATCATCTCCTCATTTCATGATAGATTCTGCATTCATTTATTGATGATTAAAACAAAGTTCTTTTTCTTTGGTTTATAATTTTAATAAACTTTTAGCTGAGAATTGAGACTTTAAAAAAGTTAATGTTTTTCTTTCTTTTGATAAATGCATTTTTTTATTTGATAAATAAATAAAAACCAACTTTACACGAGAATTTATGGAATTGACAAACACAAAAGTTAATGCTAAAATCAAAAGTTTGAAGAAGGATGATGATTTCATTAGATTGTCGTTGTTCTTGCAATTTACAACGAAAATAATAATAATAATAGCTATCAACACAGTATGGATTTTATATGTAGTTGTGAGTATTGTTAGATATAGAATTGATTGACATATGTAAATCATAAGCACAACACAACATGAATCATAGTTGACATGATATGTATTATGCGGTATTTTGCATCTTCTTCAACTAAACTTAATTTTAAGTATAACAATTCATCAATAATTATTTCGGTTAGGTTAAGATCTTATATGGCTGTGGAAACCTACACAAAAACTAGTTCATTCTCATTCCACACTTCATCGTCATGAAAAGTTCTTTTTGTGAATGAGGAGTTAGAAACCCTACGATATGGGGGAGTAATTGACCTATCCATCATAGGTACTCTAGCTTTTCTGAATACCCATCAAATTTCTCATCAAGTAAAAGCATTGGTGAAATTGTTCTAGCTATATAATAATATTTTTTTCATTTTTTTACACTCTCAATAGGAAACACAACACCTGGCTTAATTGCCTACATCATTAATTGAACAACGACAAGTATAGTTCCCTGAAAAAGCAAAATAGAATAGCATGTAAATAAGTAGACACAAGAATATCAAAAATAATAATTTAATGTCTTATGCATGGGCCAACAGTGGCCAACAGTGCTAGCCCACGGGACATGGGCTTAAAGCGAGTGCTATGTCTATAAGGCGTGATAACATGGACAGTGACGACGCATCACCTTTTACAAAACGACACCACAGATACAGTTGGCTGTCACCACTCTATAGTTTACACGTCAATGGACAAACAGTGAGATTGTCCCACCCAATCTAACCATAACCTTTGACAAATCCCAAGTGAAAGGCGGGAGAGACGGGTGTATCTCCCATTAGACGTAACGTCTCAAAAAAACTCTTTTCTTTTTAAAAATATATATAAAAAAACATTTGATTGATTTCCAGCTGCTCTTAGCAACTTTTTTTTATCCATGTGCATTGTCTTCTTTGATATTCATGATTAAAAATATATTAAAAAATATTTTTTAATTTTTTAAAATTTATTTTTAACACATTTAAAATAATATACAAACCAAAAATATTTTTTAACGCAAAATCTGTGACACTCGAATCCCTCCGAAAGCTGGCCGACACGCGACACGACTCAATTAAACATCATTTGAAAAAAAAGAGCTGAAGGTCAACGGGATTTGACAAGTTTTGGGCATTGGTGAGCGCTGTCACTGCTTCCCTCTTTCCATCACTGTCAATGTGGCGAGTTTTCTTCTCTTTTGTGGGTTCCAGCTTAACAACCTCTCCCAGTCAGGAACTAGTAGTGATTTTATCACGCGGACATGTTTGCAGTGTATAAAATAAGCAGAGGCATGGTAATATAAATAACTTTAGTATAGAGTAACTTTATGCCCTCGGAGTTCTGATAAAAGACATGTCAATTGTACGGTAGTAGTCAACAGTCCTCCTGGCCAAAAAAAAACACCAATTGTAATTTTTATGGGGAGACCCGAGTGATTTTCGGACTAACCATCAACAATTTCCCACAAATTACTAAAAACCACGATTATTCGGGCATGCAGTTTTGACTCGGAACACATTAACATGCACGGATATACGCGCCATATAGTTGGGTGCTGCTGGGCTTTAAAATTATATTTAATTTGTTCTTGAATATGTTACAAATTAAAATTTTAATTCATTCAATTTTTTTAAAATCCATTTGATGCATCAAATTATTTTAAAAGTATAATAATATTATCGACAAATCATTCATTGTAAAGAAATGGAAAGACAAACGAGGGAGATAACTGTTGAGGCACCAAATTACCGTTTATAGGTGCGGTTGTAACATACTTTTTTAGATTTTTTATTAGAAAAGTTTTAAGTTTATATTTATATTTTTATTTTTTATTTTGATATGCTAGTATTAAAAATTTAAAGTATATAAAAAAATATTAATTTAATATATTTTTAAGTAAAAAATATTTACACCACAAACTCAAATATTATCTAAATTAATATTAATAACAGGCTTAAACATTTAAAGATCACACAATTGCTGACATCTCATCGTGTTAGTTATTATTTGTTTTTTTGGGCGTTGAAATGTTGTTTTCAAAGGAATTATTTTTTTAATATTTTTATATTATTTTGATGTATTAATATAAATAATGATAATAATAATATTATTATTTTAATATATTTTCAAGTAAAATATACTTTAAAAGTAATTTTTTTTCAAAATATTAAACAAGTTATTAGTTTTTTCCGGTAGAGAATCATAATTTTTTAATATTTTTAAATTATTTTCATGTATTAATATTTAAAATAAATTTTAAAAATAATAAACATGAATTTTTAATTTACTTTTAAATAAAATATATTTTAAAAAATAATTACTATTAGAAAAACAAATATGCTATTAGTTTTCTTAGGTGGACAAACCATGTGGGGTTGGCGTGAGCAAGGGATATCTTACAAAAATTATTGAACTGATGTGTAAGGTGATGTATATTCTTATCATGAAAAGTTATTAATCGGATAAAAAAAAAACATAAAACGAAACATATTGAAATTTGACAAATATTATTAATTTCGACGAAATTATTTTCCTCGTAATATTTATTTACTCATTAAAAATTTATAGGCTTCGAGAAGTTCTGGACGAGTTGAATATGCAGTACACTAAAACAAGCACAAATTTTTAGGATAGATCAGTATAATTAAGACTCTATTTTTATCTTATTATGTTTTCCAATTCATTTTTTATTTAAAGAGTTGTAATGACTTTTTAATAATAAAAATTTGATGAATAAAATTAAACATTCTAAATATTTCTTTAAAATTGCACTATTTTTAATTTACTTAAATCTTAACTTATTTTGAGGAATTGCTTTTATTTTTTCCAGGTTTTGATATCCATGCTAGAGCTACTAGACACACGCTCTAAGTTGATGAGGCTTTCTAGAGTGCCAATGATGATCATTTTCCTTTCCCTTTATTAATTACGTTGGATTGATAATTACTGTTCGAACCTTTCATGCCACCTAAGAAAGCAACCCTTCCTAGACGCTTCGGTTTCTATCTGTGGAAGACAGATATACGGTAGCTTTATCGACAGCTGCACTCTTTCCTTGAGGAACGGGTTGCGGGTTTGAAAAGAAATGGATCTTCAAGGCGGAAAGAATACGCGGTATATTTTTACAATAAAATATCTTTAAAATTTTTAATTTTTAATTTTAAAAATTAAGTTTTTGTATTTATTTCTCATAAAATATCTCACAGAAAAATTAATCAATGTAAAATACATTACTCCTAACCTTCCAGATTAATTTATTTATTTAATAATATTTTCAACTAATAAAATTTTATAAACTAATTTAAAATTAATAATTCATTTATAATATCATCCATCTATTACAATCCTTATTTTTATCACATTATTATTTTCATCTCTCTTTTTATATCACAGCCATCACATCACCACCATGGTTATCTCACCATCACATCACCATGGTTTTAAAGATATTAGTTAAAGGCAGAGAGCATAATATAATAATAATAAAAAAACATGTGTTTTAGGTGAAGAATATAATTAGAACGTTGACATGTTTTCCATAATTTTTTGTTTAAATGATCAATGTTTTTCCGACCCACTTTCGTTATGTCAAGATTAAAGTCTTTTTTATTAGATTTCAAGATAAATTATCTGCCCTTAAATCCGTATATTTAAACAAAGAATGTTTTTTTTTCCCTCTTCAATTGTTCATGGCAATTTTTAATTTTTCATGAAGGTGCGATTGACTAGTTTCTCATAATATATTTTGTAGATTAAAGTCTGTTTGAAAGTTTAATAGAAGTATAAATTTTTTATATATATTTATACATGTATATATATTAATACACTAGAATTATAAAAATATACATTAAAAAATATTAATTTAAAACTAAAAAAAAATTAAAAACATAACTTACATGGTAAATTCTAAAATTAATGATCTATAGGGATTATTATATAAGTAATAAAGACAAACCCGTTGATTCTAATTCTTTATCACTTGGACACAAGCAGACGTAGATGGCTGTAACTTGATCATAATTGATAATACCAAAAGATATCCACAGTTTTCACAAGTCGGTTACCTGTAGCTTGCTTTTGGAGGAACAGACATGCAAGACAACGACCCAGGCAAAGCCACTTTCCACATCTTCCGTTCACGCGCTTCGAGCAACCATGCCACCCCTAAAAAACTGGGTGTTCCCTCACAAAACATGCAATTTTTTTTCTTTAATTAAAAAATAATAATCTACAGGTAAATTTTTTTTTAATAAATTTTCACAGAAACCGAAGTGTCAATGTATAAATACTAAAATGTGGATTTCATAAGATTTAAATGATTGGTTTCCATGGAAAGATGAATTACCATATGTATTGGTATGGAAATTTTACATAAAAAGTTTATTTTAAAGAATTAATTTTTAGTTTAACGGAAATATCATCCATTTTTTTAATATTAACATCAAAAATCATCTAATAAATTATTTGCATCTTGATTGGTATATTTATGAGAATAGTGTATTTCAAATAAGAAAAAATAATGTTGGGTATAAAAACCTAAATACCCATTTGCACACCGTACATTTAAAACGACATCATCGAATCCAATGCAATCATAGTGTTTAATTGCCTTCATCGTTTATGGAAGAAAGAAAAAAAAAAGCATTGCATCTGTCTTGCATTGAAGAACTCGAGTGTACTAAACCTTGTGAATACAGTGTATGTGTTCTAATTAATAGTAATCTCATCTGGAATTTGGTGTTTTGATGCATATTTATATTTATGTTTATATTTAATTATTTACGTTGAAAAAAAATATTATAAAAAAACAATAACCATAAACAAAACAAAATTCCATTGTATAAAATCTTCTTGTGAAAAATTTAATTGTTGATATTTCTCTTCAAGAAATTTGTCCCTCTAAAAGCTTTACAGTGTCCTAGATAAATTCAAAAATCAACTTAAATAAAATAGAAAACCTGAAAACAAAGAAGTAGCCGTAAAATTCCCAAACAAACCATAAAAAATAAAATTATCAAGCATGGTATTTAATTTTATAAACTAATTAGAAAAAAATAACTAAAAAAAACACATTTCTTTTTCTTAAAAGTCCTTGCATGAGTCCCTCGGGGTTGAAAAAACTTGCCCTTTATTTTCGATTACTCTGTCTTGACTTTGTAGATGTCTAGTCGACCCTCGCATCTCTTTTTTTTTTTGGCCTTGAATGTTTAAAAATTTTAAACATTAATTTTAGTTTTTTTTTTTTCATCTTAAAACTTGCACAGTAAACAACAATTAGCATATTATTTCATTTTAATTTGCCTATAGAAAAATAAATTACAAGACTCAAACTTACTTTATTAATGTTGCTGTATCCATATAATCCCTGGAAATATTTATAGCTGTGATAATAGTAAGCCTGTAATCAAAATAATTAATACAATTTAAATCAATGTTTTTTTTTTTTGTTGATCATCTTGCACTTGACCTCTGGAAGGGAAAAAAGCACAGGAAAAAAATAATTTTTGCATCAGGGCCCTGCTAGCCACTTCTTGCCTTTGCTCCTGCGACCGCCTAAGTGATATTATTATTAACATAATTATTATAAAAAATAAGTATTATAAGTTGAAGACAAGTATCAATTTACATTTACTTCGTCATAAACAAGGTTACTAAAATCTCAGCAATATTTATCCCAGTCAAAAAACTGCGTGTCATGTTTATGCCTTGAAGGCATGTTTTCAAAACTATTTATTAATTTGTGATTGTATTTTTATATTTTCATCTTTGTTATTTAAATATGACAATTCTTCAACTTGCCTATGTAACATTATTATCATTTACTGTACCTTTATATGTCTTCTCTTGTTAGTTCTTGAACATCTATTTCTTAAGTGAAAAACACCCCATCCCTTCTGCATGAACACGTTCTACTCTGTAGCCACAACCACTACTATTCATAGTTATTTAATAATACATAACAATTAATCAATATAAATTATTAAGTTGTAACACCAATTGATGCAAACGAGACCATATAGAAACCATAGTTTTTTTCTATTATCATTATTATTGAACATTTCTTTTTTTTACTCGTTAAATAAATCCAAATACTAACTTAAATAAACTATAAAACTTGAAAATAAAAAAAATAATAAAAATTCTAAAAAATTAAAATTATTAAATATAATAAAAATAAAAATAACTACAAATTTTTTAAAAAAAAACCACTTGCTAATCACGTGGATGTTAAAAAAAATGATATAAATTGAAATAAAAATAAAAGTAATATAGCATTTTTATACACAATCATTACATGAAATTGTACTAATATTTTTTTTTTAATTTTTTTTATTTAAAAATATATTAAAATATTTTTTTAATTTTTTAAATATATTTTTAACTGTGCAGATCTAAAATTGTAAAAAATAAATTAATTTAAAATTAAAAAAATATTTTTTTTAAATACTTTTTGAGAAAGTAGCTCTTTACTGTGTGAGTGGGCACCCTGGCAGCTCTGCATGGTCTCTCAGTCTCATCTGATCTTTACCTTCTCTCCTCTGCTGTAATTGAATTCCCTTATCCCCACCCTCCCAAAAATTTTACCTCACTTTCTTTCGCCTTCCCTCATTTCCTCTTTCTGGGTTTTAAGTTTTCACATTGATTTATATATTCATTCCACTCCCTCAATTTCTTTTCTCGCTAGATTCAAGCTCCATTTTCTCTCACATGCACCTGTATCTCGCCAGTCTAGCAGAAAACCCTCCTAAATCCTGCTAATTTATCTTTCAATTCACATTTCTTTTGCTTGTTAGCTGTAAAAAGTAGCTCACAACCTCAAAACCAAAAACAAGACAAGTGTTCTTACAAAGCGAGAGAGGCAAGAGAAGGGAAAAAAGACAAGAAACCATGAAATTGAATGCCCAGAAAGATCCAGAGAAGATAATCTGGGATCAAATGAGAAGTCCGTCTGCCAACCCAATTTCTGGGTCACAAACCAGAACCTTACCAAAACTCATGGTATGGCTAATCCTCCTTGTTTCAGTCTCTTATGTTGTTTACACACTCAAGCTTGTTTCAACTTCACGTGCTTGCAATGATGAACCGTTTGCTACAAATCGTCATCTTTCTTCAATTTCCCACAACAATTCCTTACATTTGATTCAAAACCACACATCTCTAGCCATTCACAGAAGAGAAAATCATGAACCCCGTCAAGAAACTGGGTTACAACACATAGTTTTCGGTATTGCTGCGTCTTCAAAGTTATGGGAACAGCGACAAAATTACATCAAGATTTGGTATAAACCTCAAGAAATGAGAGGCATTGTTTGGTTAGACGACAAAGTGAAGAAGCAAGGAAGAGAAGACAACAATTTGCCGCCAATTAAAATCTCGAGTGATACATCAAGATTTTCTTACACAAACAAACAGGGTCATAGGTCTGCAATCAGGATCTCCCGGATCGTGTCCGAAACTTTGCGTCTCGGGCTAAAAAATGTGCGGTGGTTTGTAATGGGAGATGATGACACTGTTTTTATAGCGGAGAATCTTGTCAGAATCTTGAGAAAGTATGATCATAATCAGTATTATTATATTGGAAGCTTATCAGAATCTCATTTGCAAAACATTTACTTTTCTTATGGAATGGCTTATGGTGGAGGTGGTTTTGCTGTTAGTTATCCGTTAGCGAAAGCTCTTGATAAGATGCAGGATAGATGTATACAGAGATACCCAGGGCTTTATGGATCTGATGACAGAATGCAGGCTTGTATGGCTGAACTCGGTGTCCCACTCACTAAAGAAGTTGGCTTTCACCAGGTAATTGAATTTCTTGATGTTTTTCACTGTTCTAGGTGATGTCTTTTTGTGGATTTTGTTTGGTGTTTTTTGGTTTTGATTTCTCTGACTTGATGGTGTTAACAAATTGGGAGTGTCCAGTTTAGTATACAAACCCAGTGGCAGGTGGACGCCTTGGAACTCTGGATTCTTCTGTTTTTAGATTTTTTGCCGATATTTCGGCCGATATTGGTTGCGGGAAGGAGCGTGGCGATGGCGCTAAATGGCGCATTTAATGCTAACTGTTTTTTTTTTTTTTTATTACAAAAGAGAGGCTCGAACATAAGACCTCTTCTTGGGGGAGGGGACCCTACTGCTTGAGCTACATGCTCATTGGCAATGCTAATTGTTTTTCAGCAGGATTCTTTCCCTTTTTACATTTTCAAGACTTTTTATTTCGGGCAATTTCAGGGAGATGTTCATGGACATTGAAATGTGAACTGTGAATTGTGACTCGTGAGTTTGGCCACTTTATTCTAGGTGCCAACATTGGTCCGTGAACTCTCGAGTCCTGAGTTCCAACCCTAATTAACTCATTAAGATGTCCTGTCCATTGATGAGTTCGTAAGGTGTCGTGTTGGGTCCCGCGTGTACTATGGACATGGACGTAGTTTTGCCCCTCACCATGCCTGTATCACTACCTGCATTCATTCTGAGTTCGTGTATGTCACACTGGTTTAACCAGAAAGTGGACAGAAAATGCTGCTGATTTTGCTGGGGAGACCGGAGAAACACGTCTTGATATAGGGTGTACATATTTGCTGATTGTAGAAGGAACCACATAATTAGCATGTTCGTGGGCTATGCCCTCTAAAGGGGCATCTTTGATATTGTTGGCACTAATTTCTTATAGTGGACCAGAGGCAGTTTGTTTTGATGTCTGGCAATCTAGGAAAAGTTTATAAAAAATAGTAGGCCATATCAAGATAAGATAACTTTTTAACCACTTTCAGGCTTTTCTTGTGTGGCAAATTATGGGACAAATTGTGTTGGCAATTGCGTGCATATGGTGTGCTCCATGCAATTTTAAAGGGTTGCTTGGACGCAACGCACTGTCATTAGTGAGACAAAATTCATTATATGAATCAGGAGCTCAATAATAACTGCTTGATTTGTAGGGTTCTTGTATCATTTGTTTTGCAAAATATGGAATGGAACTCCAATTGATGAAGCTAGTTGACAGGAAAGAGGGCTTATCCACCCAGGGGCATTGATTATATTTATATTGTCCTTCTATGTTTTTATGAAATTTTTAGTTTCTGAAGTATGATCCTTGCCATTGAAATAGTGATCCTAATATTTTGTGTTGCCTGTCAGTATGATGTGTATGGGAACCTGTTTGGACTCCTTGCAGCGCATCCTGTTACACCGTTGGTCTCGTTGCATCATCTTGATGTTGTTGAGCCCATTTTCCCAAATGCCACTCGAGTTCAAGCCCTTCGATGGTTGACAGTGCCAATGAAGCTTGACTCTGCAGGGTTAATGCAGCAATCCATTTGCTATGATAAATCCAAGAGGTGGACCGTTTCTGTTTCATGGGGTTTTGCAGTTCAAATTTTCCGAGGGGTCTTTTCACCCCGTGAGATAGAAATGCCTTCAAGAACATTCTTGAATTGGTACAGAAAAGCAGATTACACAGCATACGCATTCAACACACGTCCAGTCAGCCGAAACCCTTGCCAAAAGCCCTTCGTGTTTTACTTGTCAGAGGTCAAATTTGATTCTTCACTTAACACAACAGTGAGCGAGTATTCCAGGCATTACGTCCCGCATCCTGCATGCAAGTGGAAGATGGCTGATCCTGACAAAATTGAGACAATTGTGGTTCACAAGAAGCCTGATCCTCATTTATGGGATAGAGTAAGTAGCTCTAATTTTGTTTCCTTTGTCACTAGCACCATTAAACTTGTATTTGATAACGTGGCTTTGTGGGGGCTCTGTGGCTTTGTTTGTGCATGTCATTCGCAGTCTCCAAGAAGAAACTGCTGCCGTGCAATGAACTCAAAGAAGAAAGGAAGTATCATGATCAATGTGGGTGTCTGCAGGGATGACGAGATCAGTGAAGTATAGTGGGGAGAGGGTAAGTGAAGAGTTTCAAGATAGTTGCCGCTTCCCTTCCTTCCCTTTCAAATTCTTGGTTCTTTAATTTATTTCTTTAGTTACCAATTTTGTACGAGTAACTGTATTCCAGTGTAGCCCTCTCCAAAGAATCATTAGAAAAGAAATATGTTCATATATAAAACATTGTGGCATCCACATTTTATACATGTGCTAGATGTAGTTTTCAATTACTAGATTTATTTTTAGAGACTGAGATATAGCCTAACAGAAAGGCACGTGCAGCCCTTAATTCTATCAAAATCTATTGTGATTCATGCTTGTACCTACAGTATCTTGTTTCCCTTGGACAGAGCACATGGCATAAATAAAAATAGTGAAAAGGTAATCTGTGACAGAAAGTTGACAATGGGATCAATTTGAGACAGCAGCATCATGTCCCCATGTGCATGCAATACATGGTGCCTTACCAGGTTCCATCAGAGATCAGAGGGATCTCTTTAACTTGACATAACCATTTCTACCTCTCCAAAAAATAACTCTAGAATCAAGATGCTAGTGAAGCGTGAGGGTAGGAATGCAAATGGCAGCTGATTGGGTTGTTAAAGCCTCAAGGATAGCAAGGAAAGCTGCGCCATAAACATTTTTAAAAAGTCTTGTAGAACTGGAACATAAGGCTACAGAGGTGGTTGGAAAGTCTGGTAAATGCTATACTTCCTTTTTTTTTTCCTGAATAAAAACAAGTAATAAATAAATAAATAAAATGTATGGAATAATGGTTGCCCGAAAGTTTGGCCAGTAAATATAATAGAAACCAAAATATTTGAAGTTTTTATTGTTCATTTACTACAACTCTTCTCTTCGTTTTCCTGTTGACGTTAATGGTCATAGCTCATTTTTCATTTCAATTCCTTGAAATTCCTTGAAATTGTAGCCTTCTTACATTTCAATCACCAATTTTAATTTCTTTGCATTTAGGTCCTTCGAACTCTTGTAGAACAGGAACATAATGATGTAGAGGTCGTTGGAAAGTCTGGTAAGTGAACATTTAATGCGGATAAAGAAATTCCTCATGAACATTTAATGCGGATAGAAATATTTATTTTTTTATTGTGAATTTTTATATGATTTTTCTCACATTATACATTTTTTAATGTTTTACATCAAAATTATTGATTTATAATTTTTTTAACTTGCTTTTAAGATTATGATAAGTTTTAATTTAAAAAATAATACTTCTAATAAAATAATTCATGCTTTTGTTAAAAGAAAAAAAAGAAATCCATGAATATGAAAAAGAAGTTTTTGATTAGAGAGATTAATTTTTACAATGTATTTTAAATTAATATTTTTTTTTCTAATTTTTATTTTAACTGCCTTAATATTCCATTCAATAAACCATAATGCTAATAAAAAATGTGTTTTTAATATAAAAAAAGATACATGATTGGAAAAAAAAAATTCTTCATAGTTTGAATTATTTTTTTGATGAATATTTATTCTTATGGCTTCACACTTACCCACCTAGTTAGATAAAAAATTATCATGTATATTTATTTTTCTCTACAATGAAGATAACCTTCCTGTTTTAATTTTTAATCAGTATTAACCATTTTTTCTCTATGATTTAACAATTCATATATTTTTAAATTTCATTTAATAAAACACAAATACCGTCTTTTTAGTTCTTAATTTAAAAGTGTTAACATATCCACAGCTCTAGAACCTTTTTCTCTCGCATTGCAAATTTACTTTTAACTCTACTCGTAGCATGGTGTGGGGTGCGGTGACCAGTAAGCCTTGGATCCCTGTTTGACCCTTCAGTCATGTCATCTATGCCATTACCTTTTTCACTTTTAGTATTGCTTTTATTAAAATAAAAATAAAAATAAAATGAAATGAAAATAAAGAGTGTGTGTATATATATATAGTTATAGTTATTATCAATTTTATATATTTTTCAAATTATTTATTTATTTATTTATTTATACAATCGCATAAAAATAATCAAGACATTAATTTCTTAGATGTTTGATAAAATTGGTTCACGATCAGGTGAACCAATTTTAACAGGCGTGTTGGAATGGCCTTTTAGTAGCATAAATGCTTGGACTTTTATTTATATAATATTTAATTAGTGTTAATGATAATTTTTTTATTTATAAGTTTATATTTTTTTAATTTTTTTATTAAATATAAACACCATTTTCCGTTTCTCAAACATAATTATCGAAGACGCGTTTTAAAGGCAACGCTTTTCTTCTTTTTTTGACGTGGTAAATTAACTTTAGCATCTTATATGCAGCGTTGTGCGAAATATTCAGGAATGGACACAGAGCT